>CM031237.1:897922385-898334055 GCA_018340775.1 Taxus wallichiana var. yunnanensis | reverse complement strand
CTGGGATTTAGTTCCTCACTAAGAAAATGTAGTTGATGTAATATTATTCCCAAGTCCTTTATTGCCAAATGTGCTCGTATAGGACACAGTGAGTTTTCTTCATGAATTTTCTCATATATCTAATGTTCATGTATTCCTATCTTTTTCTTGCACTTTAGTAAATGGATTTGATACACACTTAATAATCTCACATTGTTCATGGTTTTTAAATGGATAGTTTTGAATGATGAATGTATATGTAATGGTAAATGATGTAATAGTTTTTGTATAGATGATTCACCCTCGGTTTTTACGTGCTTATCAATTGCTATAGGAACTAGGTCACATGTAAACCAATCGAGCGAAACCCGAGGAGATCACAGAAGTACTGAATTAAGAAGAAAATCATCTAAAGTTGAGACTTCATTTTACTGAGACTTGAGAAGAAGTATGAGAATTGAGTGAGTTCCATTATCGAGTTACCCGAGCGGATAAGGCTGCACGTGGAGGTTGAGGGTATTTGGCTAGTTATACTGCTTATGTTGCTTTATACATTCTTTGAGATACCTGACAAATATGCGCTTTCTCCTTTTGTTGTTTAACTTCTTTGTGGCATCATGTAGCTTTGTGATCCATATGTCTCACAACCAAAAATTATAAAATAGAAAAACACTACATATGTTTCCTGTTAGTCCAGTCTTATTTGAGGAGACCATGTTCCTAAAAAAAATTATTGGACATTTGTTTGAAATAGTATAAACAACGCCAGTCCTACATTCAGCCCAATACTCATTTGTAAAGATACTTTACCTGTCATCATACTTCTTTCCATTTCCATAAATAGATTCATTTTTCCTCTCTGCCACACCATTACTGATGTGGTGTTATACTGCAGTATTATAATACTTCCACTGGATTACCATGATGTTTGAAAAATTTAGAAAATCGTGGAAACATACCTCACCCCCTACTGTCTATCATCCTTAGAACATATATATGATATCTAATTTTCTTTTCCACTAAAGCCATATTAGCTGACAGAATATATCAAAATCCTTTTTATTTGTGTCTCGAGAAAATATACCCATGTCTTCCATATATAATCATCGATGAATGTCATAAAATATGAGACCTTGACCTCGATATAGGTTGTTTTGCACGTAGGTCCCACATAAATGCGATTAGAACAATTTCAAATTAGATGCAGCTTACCCACTTGTTATTTTGCCAAGTTTGAGAAATGCTCTGTATTGCTTCCCCCAATCTGACCTTCACATCACTATTTACCAATGTATTTGAATCGAGGAAAAAAATTTACAATATTTTCATGTATAACAAATTCGAACCTC
Organism: Taxus wallichiana var. yunnanensis; assembly: GCA_018340775.1. Taxonomy (NCBI): domain Eukaryota; kingdom Viridiplantae; phylum Streptophyta; class Pinopsida; order Cupressales; family Taxaceae; genus Taxus; species Taxus wallichiana. Next base: position 898,332,727 of record CM031237.1, on the reverse strand, counting down.
CAAAATTTAAATATTCGAACCCTAAGATGCTCAGAAGCCATGATTCACCTTTCCATGACTGATTTTGATCCTCAGGAACGGGACTCAAACCAACATTATCTCAAGACTTGGTGCCAAAGGAATCATTTGCATTAGCGTGGTTCACTCGGTATGTGGGACTCATTTACCTTAGTGCATGAATCGTTTATAACGATTGTGCAAGACTCATTTTCTCAAGTGCATGAATTATTTGCATTAGCACATGACTTATTGGCTTAAGCGTGAAGACTTGAAACATATGAACTAAGATGCTGATTTGGCTACAAATAGATCTAATTTTCTCTTTTTATTGGTTGTAATCTCGAGGAAACATTATATTTCCCAACTTTATCTTCACTTTTATAATTAAGTAGTGCTAGGAACTTTGTCTACAATTACGTCATTCATTATCTTGATATAAAATTTGTATCCTTTTTGTGCAGTATCGAATATTCATAAGATTGTGTGAACCTACATGAATAAGATTGTGCTTCAATCTGCAAGTATAGTAAACATCATGCATACTATTTTTCTCCCTCGTTTTAGTTAGAATGTTACGATTATCCCTTTTCTTTTTATAGTCATTGTATTATTATTCCCAAGAGTAATATCACTCCACCTGTATTAACTCATCAAAACTAAAAATAAATCTAAGTTATCGACATGTGATTATTCTGTGACCAAAATCAAATCTTGTATATCATGGGAATCTCTTACGATAGATTACACTCGATAAACAATAAATAAGGTATTTCTTCAGCAATAGTTGTGCATGTAATAAACATGGAGCTTGGAGTAGAGATTCCATCTGATTTTTGATTTTTCCTATGCAGATCATCTTTACTTGTTCTTGATATAATAAGCATAAGTGCTCAAGTATTTCTTACTGATAGTGATATTGCATGAGACTTATCTTGTCTCTAATTTGAAATTGAGTATGATTGTATTATTGACTCATCCTCTTCCACTTTATTTTTGATGAATTATTGTTGCATGTGTCCTCTGAAGTGAACATTTTCTTACCTATAGTGCCCAACATTCCTCTTCCTCTTCCACGAATTCATAATATATGATATAAAAAGCTGATCTAACACTTCATGTGATCTATTTAACTTTTGATGATTTATTAGTGATGCATGCAATTCATCAATTAAATTCTGACTTAGATCATTGGGTTTCTTGATAAGTAACTACCAAAGGATCAAATTTTGTAGGCAAACTCCTAAGAGAGTTTTTCAGTAATCCTTATCTTTAATAGTTTCTCCATGGGATTTATTTTGATTGACTACATCAACTACATAATTAAATAACGATTTTCTGAGAATATGAATATTTCGTTGACGTTGTACATTTTCAAAATCTCTTCTAAGTAATTGGAGTTTGGCAATTTTAAATTTCTCCTTACCTTGATATACTGACATGGAGAGTGTCACATGCAATTTTTGCTTGATGGATGTCATTGTCACTCTAGGAAGGATGCTTTCATGCATGGCTTGATGAATATAGAAAATAAATTTCCAACTTTCTTACCATAATGTATTTCAAACTATTTTATCTATATGTGAGAGTCGATATATGATGTTGCATCCACATAGGATCTGTGTACTCATTCTCTACAATCTCCCACACATCTTGAGATCCGAATAGTGCCTTCATGGTTAATGACTAATACTTGTAATTCTCCATTAAATTGTGGTATGCATGAGATAGGATGTAGAGGTAATAAATTGATTTAAATTTAATAACTATTTGGAAAACATTGCTCTGGGACCGATTTGTAGAAATTAAGCGATCTTAAAAGTGAACAACAAAACAAATTTAAAATAAAACACAAACAAAAATAGAGTAACCATTAAACCTAAATTAGTATTGTTGTGTGTAATCTTATTCATTCACTTTTTTAAGCTTCGTCTCATTACATTTAGATGCGTGTGTGTGTATAGCACTATTATTTATCTACCTTGACATTTGTTATTCATCTACAATGATTAAAATTTCTCTTATGATATATAAAATAACTTCTACCCAAAAATAACACTAACTTGACTCTAACTAAAGCTTCCCAAAATTAAATTGCATGCTCTAAACAACAATACACATAAGGTTTTGTACATGCATAAAACAATTCTTTTATTTTATTTTACTTTATCTAATAATAAGACGAGACATGACTTAACTAAACTATCTACACATGCTAAAGCTAAACTTAGCTTTCCTAAAAGCATAGGTGTGTATGAAGTGGGAGAAATTACTGCATATTCCAACAATAATTGAAAGCTTCCACTAAATTTTGGTTGTGATTTTTTCATCAAAGCAACCCAAAAAAAGTCCAATGGCTCACATTGATCAGTTGCATAGAATGTGACGACATTCCAACAAAAACTACTATTAGTATGATTTCTTATCGCGTGTTGAACATTAAACATGATGCATTATGTTGCACGAAGGCGCTCCATTTAGCAATTCTCTTGGTTAGATTGGTCTTTAGAAATACCCATCCCATTTATCCAATTGATATTTTCACTTCATTTCCATATTCTTGAGGCGGTTGTTATTACAATATTTCTACTAGTCATTAATTACGGTAGGATTCACGGTAGTCTTCTGACTCTTATTTTCTACTTGTTTTAGGATAATCGACAAAATATTTTCAAAAAATTCTTAACAATGTCAAAAATTACAAAAGAAAAAACAAATTCAAATAAAATATAAAGCAAAACCATTAAATTTTGTAGAGAAAATATTCATAGAAAATTGTCAAAGAGAAATTCTAATTGATTATAATGCTGTGAACTCGTAGCTAAATATAAATGAAACAAAGTGGAGTTGTTTCCACTTTTCAGAAGTTATTTACGATGTCTACCTCCTACATTTCACTTTGTATTTGGTGAATGAATCAGATAAACTCCTTTTCTAGTTAGAGGAAGTCAAGCCCGGTGCTGAAATAATTTTCTATAAAAGAATTTAAAATTAGAAAACCACTTTTGAATAATGAAATTAACACAAAATTTAACATTTCAAAACAACACTTTTTATAATGTGAAATTATATGAAGAGAAACATGTCATTATTTGTTGGATCCATAGTTTGAAAGAGTAATACACAAGGTATATATATTTTTGGATTCCCATGTCACTATCAGAACATAAAACCATGAAATTCCAAATGGAACATAGAACTTGAACCTAAAAAGGCAAATAAATTATGGATATAGATTAAAACCAAATATTGATTCACAAAACCAAAGAGCTTAATGCCTAAAACTTGCAAGCTTTAAACTTAAAGACCTAGAAAACATATAACTTGAACACGAAAACCTCAAAACTAGAAACCTAAAAATTAAAATTTTAAACCATAAAACATAGGAAACCCTAGAAGCATAAAACAATGTTTATATAAATTACCCTAGAAACCCAAACATGAATCCATAAATTTGAAACCCGAAGCAAAGAACCTTAAAGCGTGAAAACCCTAAAACTTACAGAAAACCCAACATATCTACATTAGGTATATGTAAGTTCTTATTCATAAAAATATCTGCATTAGATATATTTTTAATGAATTTCATGTTGAATTTGGTATATGACCTTAATCTAGTTTCACTGCTATATTGGACTTGAAAAAAAATACGGGGAAAAACACGGACAATCTCCTTTATATGACTAAGATATTACAATTTTTTTAACGAAAACTTGATGATGCATGAGTTATGTCATAAATTACATTTCTTTGACTTAGTGCGAGGACTAAGGTGTGTTTCGGTAATGCCCAAATTTTGATGCTCTAAAATAACATTAATTATTTAGGAAAATTACGATAACTTTTTCTTTCTAGAAAGGATTGCAAGAGTGGTAGACCTTAGCTTAAATTTAATTAATTCTTATCTAATAAATTCAACACAACCATAGATTAATGTGGAATGTGATTAAAATTAAAAATCAAATCCTTAAGTCCTTCGTAAATTAAAACCTCTTCTAAAGTCTTTTTTTTTCCGTTTATTTATTGTCTCACGTCCATCTCATTATTTTCCTTGATAAGATTCTCTTAAATTAAGGAAGGAATTATTTTCTATGTTAACCTTCATTTGTTTCCCCATATTGAATTAATGTCCATTCCCATCGTTTAGCTATATTTTTATAGACCTGTCATTAATTAAATTAATGTTCTTGGATCATTATCTAAGTTATCCATTCCCAATATCATTTAATTATTCCCTAAAGTCAATGTCATTTATATATAATCATTTATCTATAACAATAAGGGCCACAATTTAATTATAACTCTCTAGTACCCTTAAGTGGCCCCATTCACATATTACCCATACCATATAATTTAACTCGATAATTCTAGGAGATAACCTTTAACTTTGCAGACTTTAGAACAAATATTTCGCAACCTCTCTCGATACCAATTGAAGATTAGAAACTCACGTTCTTATACTATCTTTTGATCAAAATAATTACAACAATATATCTGCAATAATAATAACAATAAATTTGCTCACAAAGTGAGCAACAACGCCAGAGAGAAAAATAGAGTTTTTGTTTTATTCATCATCCTAGGTGTGAAACTAGGAGATGGAAAATACCCAAAGAGAAGTGGTGAAAGGGTTTATCGGCTTTTTGCATGTCAAGCTCGAGTAGAATTGGAATGGAATTTCGTCATGGAATGTATGGATTATGATGACATACGGGCAATTATGTGGACATCTTAACAAAGTGGATGATCTTACAATGTTGTTTGAAGAGGAAAGGGTGGCAAAAACAACGGATTTCTTGATCAAAATCCATAGCAGAAGAATCAAGATTAGCAAAGAACTGGAAGAAAGGCAGAAGTAACAACTTTTTTTGGCATCTTTTGGTGTTTCACTTCCAAGTTTGTTTGCACCTTGGGTCCCATAGACTGTTTGGTCTCGTGGACGTCATTAAAAACTTTCATTCATTCATTCATTCAACTTGTCTTTTTCCTTCTTGATGTGCGTACAATTACAAAATACAAAATTTTATTCAAAGTAATCTACAACGATTTATTAGGCATGACATGAGTAGAAGCAGAAGATGAACTCAAAGTAGATCCTAAAATCGTATCAATCATGCTAAGAAACTATAAATGAAAGATGATGCGATTATTGGCTGAAAAGAACAAACTAATTAACGAAAAAAATTGCAGTGTAGAGGATGAGCTGCAGAGTTGGTAGCATTGATCACGCATCCTTGAAATCCAACATCTTATTTTGCATCTTATTCCTATTTTAGAGATTTTCAAAATTTAAATTAATATTTTAACCACAACAAGTCATACTTCTCCTTATCGCATTTGGCATCTTGTTTATTTTTTATGCCGTAATTACAACAACCATGGATTTTCCTACGAATAGCACTCACCAACCATCCACACAAGGAATATTAAAATTTTTACGGATATCTTTTCCTTCATAAAAAATTCAAACCGTCAGTAAATATGATAATAGCATTCGGTAGGAACCTTTGATATTTCCCAGTGTTAGGATCAAAACACAGATGAGCAATAAAATGGAATTAAAACATAAATAATATAAGTATGCAATCACAAGATAAACCCAAGATTTAACGTGGTTCACCCAATGTGGGCTACATCCACCAGAAACAAGTCAGCCTTTTCCTTTATTCAGTCCAAAGGAATACAATACAATTCTCTCTTTTCATATTCTAAAGAGTAAATCCATGCACATATATATAACTTGTGCACCTCTTTGTAAAAGTTTGCTTCAACCACAAGCAACCTAAATATAGCATGCTTATAAATAAGACATACATATAAATAAGATAAACATAAAAATAACAACTCCTACCTATTAATAAGACAATACTATTTTTATCAATACTTTCCTCCCAAAATCAAGAAAAAAGCAAACTGCCACTTCATGTTGCAGTTTGACTCCACATCTTCAACACCCAATCATCACTAGGAACGTCTGATTTTGCCCTTTCTTGATCCAAAGACATTCTAATAACCGTGAGGCCTGGTTGGCCAATCACTCGAGAAAAGAAACCTTCCTCGAGAATTTGACTAGAATTTGGCAGTTTCTACAACTTTGTTTTTAACCTCTTTTCGGACAGCTTGACACAACATGTTTACACAGCATCTGGACATTACTGAAAGTTTTCAAAGAAAGCAACACATTCAATTTAAAAACTTGGGATCTGCTATGCTAAAATCATACAATTGTTAACAGAAAATGTTTCTAATAAGTCTTACTGACTATGATGCCTGAATTGATAGCCACGGATTGCTGAAACAGAGTGGAGGTTTGTTTCCAGCTGTCAAGTTTGTCGAGATGCCTCCCTTTGGCTCTGTATTTGGTAAATGAATCAGCATAAACTCCCTTCTCCAAGTAGCGGAGGTCAGAAGGTGCCACATCATAGAATACTGGAATACTTTTAGTCTTACTCTGTAACATGAGAGCAAGCTCCGCTAAACACCAGGCAGACTCGGCGTATCGCTTAGAAAATATGGCAATTTGAACTGAGGCAGAGAAGATGGCATTGTGGATGGAAGAAGGAAAGAAATCTCCTAATTCCATCTCTTCCGAATCTAAAAACGCTCGGATTCCCATATTCTCAAGAGAATTATAAAGCTGAAGAGCGAGGGTTTCTTTAACATCAGGGCTCTGTGGTTAATGAAAACATCAAAGAGTTTGGGGTTTGAGAGAATCCTATCGGATGGCCTAGATATCCACATCCAATATCACTTTATCCAGTTCTAACTTCCAGTAATGCTGGTTATTGCTACCAAAAACATGTCCACCGAACACCTGCAGAGACAGAGGCAAACCCCACATTCTTTCACGAACATTTTGACTAAATCTTCATATCCATGGGCAGGATATGGTCTGTGGAAGGCGTGCCAACAGAAGAGTTCTGTGCTGTGACTCAGATTCATTTCTTTCATCTTATAACGATGAGTAATACCTGCCAATGATTTTCTCTTTGATTTTCATCTTGTTGAGGCAGTTCCTCTCAAAATCTTTCACGAGCTCATTAATACACACAGGATTACAGCAGAGACGACCATTTGGCACAGCTCCTCAACATCACTGAAATTTTACGAAGAATGCAACATATTCAATTTAAAGATGCGGGTTCGTCTAAGCTAAAATCATTCAATTTTTAACAGAAAATATTTGCTTATAAAAGTCTTACTGATTATGATGCCTGAACTCGTAGCCAGAGATAAATGAAACAGAGCGGAGGGTTTGTTTCCAGCTGTCAAGTTTGTCGAGATGCCTCCTTCGGCTCTGTATTTGGTGAATGAATCAGCATAAACTCCCTTCTCCAAGTAGCGGAGGTCATAAGGTGTGACATCATAGAATACTGGAATAATTTTACTCTTACTACGCAACATGAGATCAAGCTCCGCTAAACACCAAGCAGAGTCCGCGTATCCCTTGGAAAATATGGCGATCTGAACTGAGGCAGAGAGGATGGCAGTGCAGATAGAAGAAGGAATGAAGTCCCTAACTCCGTCTCTTCCGTATCAAGAAACGCCCTATTCCCATATTCTCAAGAGAATTATAAAGCTCACGAGCGAGGATTTCTTTAACATCGGGGCCTCTGTGATTGATGAAAACATTTTGCCACTTCTTCTCACTAAAAAAGAAATCCGAGTACCCATAACAGCAATTTCTCTTCTTCTTTTTCATTAATGCTTAATATAAAACAACATTGTTAGTTTACCATCTGTCACCTTCGGAATCCAATCCGGGAGATTCCATTTCGCATCTTGTTTATTTTTACTTTGTCTCTAATTACAACAGAAACCATGGATTTTCCTTCGGGGATAACAACGCTGTCCATCCAGTCTCCACAAGGAATCTTTAAATTTTTGCGAATATCTTTCCCTTTATAAAAGTTTTCTGCCGTCATACATATGATAATAGCACTTGACAGGGAATCTCTAATGTTACCCTCTCCTCGCTAGGAACCTCTGATTGATCCCACGAAGTTGTAGTAAGAGTGATGCCTGGGACAATCACTGGAGAAAAGAAACCTTCATCTAGAACTACACTTGATCTCCAAATTACACTGGTAACCTCTAATGCCACTCTCTGAATTGAAAACGTAACAGTATTTAGCCAACAAGAAGGAATGAAAGCATTTTTCATTGATAAAAATTATATTCCATCGAAATGATAAAAATGATTGTACAAAGCATAATACCTTTTCTATGTAACCTCGTAAATAATTAATATTGCCCGTGGAAATATGTAAATATTTCAATTCTTCCAACTTGTCAAGACCAATGATCTTCTCTAGTTGCCAACATCCATCAATGACGATCCTCTCTATCCTTGCAGGCTCGTCAACCACTCCCAAATCCACTTCAATTAAATTTTCAAGGGAGTCAAGGTGAATAGATTTAAGTGTACGAAGGTACTCTTCACTAATTGAAACCCGAGATACAAGTTTTACATCCCTCATATCTATTTTTTCCAGAGTCGGTGTCAAACTCCCACCAGTTAATGAACTTTTCCTTGCATTCAAAGTCAATTCCCACGTAATGTCAAATTCCTTAATACCAATCTTTTAAGCTTCCTGAGTTTTCCAGGGACTCTGAAAAGTACCTCCCATCAATTTGCATGGAATTATTCCACTCTGATCCATTCCATTCTGATCTTCCTGTTAGAACTAGATCTTCCAAATAACTTAACCTTTCCAATGAATTTGGAAACTCTTCCAAGTTTGTTCCATCAAGCACAAGCTCTTTCAGCTGGAATGGTGCCTGAAATTTGAAAATAATTTGTTCTGCAAAAGTCATTTTTGAAATGTAAACTATTTTCATGAATTTAGTGACTCATAATGCATTTCCCCTAATTAAGCAAAGTTAATTCTCACTAGAAAGAACAATTTACCTGTTCTTCATCCTGCCACAATTTTCGGAGATGTCCACTGGAAACTTTTAAATACTGCAAATTTTGGAGAGGAATCCAACGAGGAATAATGCATGGCGAAGGCACACTTTTCATGTGTTCCTCGGGGCTGTCAAGTTCATCCAGAATTTCACATAAACTCATGTCAATCTCAAGCCACAGCAAAACAGTTGGTGGCCCATCATAATCATTTGAATTCCCTATTAAAAAGTATCTGAATTCCAAGGTAGTGTACTGGTCAAAAATGGAATTGAGACACCTAAAACTATAATTAGGAGTAGGAGTTTGTGCAAGAATGTCTTCGAATCTCTTTGACTCCTGCATTCAAAGATGGAGGTCAAAAATTGTGTTCCACGAAAATAAAAGTGAAGCTACATAGACACACAGTTTTTATACAATAAAGTGGTTTCACAAAATTTAGGAAATTAAGAGAAGCATACCAGAGCACGAAGATATTGGGGACGCCACAGTCGACGAGGAGTGCTCGCTTCATCTGCCATTTCCCTTGCAAGATCACGGATATGGTCATGCATTCCTAATAAAGGAATGTTTCCGGAGTCAAATCCATTCCAGTAAGTGCTTCCCACTTGAATTTCAATAAGACATTTATCTTTTAAAGTCTGGAGTGCGTGCTCACCACTCCATCCTGATCCTTCCCATATTCTTATAGCCATATGACTGGATTTGTTGACTAAGAAGCATGCAATGTCCATAAATATCTGCTTTTTCTCACTGTCGAGGGCATCAATGCTTATTTTAAACCTCTGTTTTATATCGTGGGGAAGAGTTTTCCTCACTGTATCCAACTCTAATTTCCAATAGTGCCGGCTATTGCTGCCAAAGACATGTCCACCCAACACCTGCAGAGACAGAGGAAAACCTCCACATTCTGTCACCAACATTCGGACTAAATCTTCATATTCACGGGCGGGATATGGTTGTGGAAGGCGTGCCAACAAAAGAGCTCTGTGCTATGATTGGCATTCATTTCCTTCATCTTATAACGAAGAGAGATACCTGTTCTTATCAGAACCCTCTTATCATGAGTTGTCACGATAATCAAACTACCAAAATTATTTTGCACAATATCCCTGACTAAGAAATCATGTAACTGACGCTCATGATCTATGTCGTCCACAAAAATTAGAAACTTCACAGAACGGCAGCTTCCTAGACAAGACCTGAGATAGCTTGATCCTTCAGGTATACTGTGAAATTTACGATCTTCCTGCAACAGATCCTTGATAAGCTTACTTTGCAAAGATGTCAAGTTACCATTGGCGGATGCTTCGCGTACGTCGAACAGAAAACAAGATGAATTGTATTCTAGACGCTTGCGGTTAAACAATTCTTTGGCCAGAGTGGTCTTTCCAGACCCACCCATCCCATATATGCCAACAATTTTTTCCTTATTTTCATCTTTTCTAAGCAGTTTCTTTCAAAATCCTTCACCAGGTCATTAATCCCCACAGGATTCTTGGCAGTTTCTATAACTCTTGTTTTTTCTACCTCTCTTTGGACAGCACACACAACATTTTTGGACAGGTTCTCAAAATCACTGAACATTTCCAAAGAAAGCAACAAATTCAATTTAAAAACGTGGGTTCGGCTATGCTATAATCATTCATTTTTAACAGAAAATCTTTTGTATATAAAAAGTCTTACCGATTGTGGTGGCTGAACTCATAGCCAGATATTAATGAAACAGAGAGGAGGGTTTGCTTCCAGTTGTCAAGTTTATCGAGATGCCTCCCTTTCGCTTTGTGTTTGGCGAATGAATCGGCATAAACTCCCATTTTTTAAGTAGCGGAGGTCAGAAGGTGCAGCATCATAGAATACTGGAATAATTTTAGCCTTACTCTGTAACATGAGATCAAGCTCCGCTAAACACCAAGCAGAGTCCGCGTATCCCTTGGAAAATATGGCGATCTGAACTGAGGCGGAGAAGATGGCAGTGCGGATAGAAGAAGGAATGAAGTCCCTAACTCCGTCTCTTCCGTATCAAGAAACGCCGTATTCCCACATTCTCAAGAGAATTATAAAGCTGAAGAGCGAGGGTTTCTTTAACATCGGGGCCTCTGTGATTGATGAAAACATGAAAACTTTGGGGGTTTGAGAGAATTCTCGATGCCCAATCGCATTCAGAGCATCCTCTTCCACATTCCTGTGGCAAGATGAGCTGGATGAAGCCATGAATGATAGATCGAACTCGAAAACCAAAGACACAGAAGGGGATGAAAACTCCAAGTGAAAGTAGATTGGTTTCGATCAAAGCCAGCATATAAATGGACGATAAAGTAGTGTTTCTCTGCTTCCAAGATGTTGCGTGGAAACTACGACGAAGGAAAGAGCAGGGAAAAAGTCGTCGGATGCGGTGTTTTTATCTCTACTTCCACGACCTTGCCTGGAATGAAAAGAGGTCCTGATAGCATAACCAAAATGTAGTATTTATTTTAACCAATGCTTAGCTAGGCTAGGCGTGCTAACACTTTATTTAGACAAGGTATAAATGCTCACTCAAATTATGTGTAACCACTAGGTCCCTCCTTTGCTTTGATTATCAAAATGTGGTTAGAACATGCATTTCATCATAGCCATTGCAACACACATAAATAGAGATACAACATACAAGATTGTAAACACATATAATAATGAAGCTTAATCAACATAAACAATGATCACCAACACTTGAATTCCTAATGTACTACATTCAGACATAGCAATATTTTCTATCCAAAAACAGTTATCCATTACAAAACATAATTGATCATATAAAAAATAAGATGATTACATCCTAAAGTGTAATTACATCCTTGTGTTGGACCATGCATGCATACAAAACTCAGCTACAAAATTCAACATAAAATTTCAAGAAAGAAAAAGGTCTTTCTTATCGATGCTTTCAAGAAAGAAAAAGGCTTTTTTTTTTTTTTTTTTTTTTAAAACGTACTCATTCAACTCGATAAGGGTCCATTTTTCACATCCAAGATACCACTTTATGTCTGGAACCCACGACTTTGAAAATCACAATCAAAAGGTTTATGGACTTCAATAATCTTTCTCTTGACTTTTGAGGGTTTTTTTCAATATTTGTTAATTTTTATTGAAATTTTTTTCTCTGTATATGATAAAAGTATAATGTGCAAATTATTAGTATAAACAAGTGAATGAACTAATCATACTTGAAAGTTGCATTAATTAAGGTAGCATGCCATTTTGAAATGGACTTTCTCCACTTACATATGAATCTAGAGAGTAACATTGGAAATAACATGAACCCTGCTACTGATGCAAAAAAAAATTAAGAGAGATAAGATTGAAATTAGCATCGCTTTCTATCTTTCCAGATTTGTACGGAACTTCGTAAGAAAAAAATACAAATTTTGTGTGTATTTTGTAGCATGGTTGAGTCCTTTAAAAACACCATTTTCCAAGTAAACATTTCAAATAGGAATTGCTAAAAAGGGTTTAAATCCAATGCGAAGGAGACTAAGCGCACTTGCAGGAACCAAAATATATCCTTAATAGCCTCAAGGTGATGCCAACAAGAGAAGACTGGATGAGCCATTCCAAGGTGAACTTGGGAAGATTCAATAGATAAACTTTGATGAAGAATACACTAGAGGAAATGGGCTTTATTAGCCTCAATGATGGTTGTCCATACCACAGGAAAATCTCCCTTTCCACATGTTCAATGGAATTTACTTTCTAATAGGTGTTGAGAGACCCCACTTGCATATTGTCAGGAGATAAGGGGAGTCGATACCCTAACTAGGGTTCATACTAGCTAAAACGAGACTCACAGACCACTTCCAATTTGCACCATATGGTGAGAAATTACAAAAATAGACCAACAAACCACTTCCATTTATTGGGAACGCCTGGGATCCACCTTTGGATCGAAGAGTGCACTGGTGAGAAATGTAAGACGTGAATTGCACTAAGGAAAGACTAAACACACACATACAAATTTGCAAGTTATGAAGAACAATGAGATAAAATGCAAAAAGGCAAGAATGACTCCAAATCAACTCAATGCTTCATATTAGAATGATGTAAGTGGTGTACATATAGGAGGTGAATGTGTAACCTCCTCCTAGAATAATGGAAACCTCTACCTAGAATAGTGGTAACCTCTATACCCGAAATAGCCAGTCAATAGAGAACTAGTCAAGGTTAGAAACTACCAATAGCTAAATTTTTTTGGTCAAGTGTACACCTAAGTAAGCATATCCCATTAGTGTAGGAAAGCTCCAAGTAAATTAAAAATACAAAGAAAATGTATATCCTACACTAATAGCCCCCATAAGACAACTTAGGTGGGTAGTGAAAAGGAAAGTGGGTTCTGGGAAACAAGGCTTGATGAGATACCCACGCACAAAGCTGTAAATATCTCATAAAGTGGAGAAAAGGAGAAAACCCAATGGGAAAAACTCCCCCCAAAAGAGAGACAAGAAATTCACTCAAGAAAACTAGAGAAGAAGAAGAAGTGGGTCTAGGTAACTCAATTTGATGAGGTTCCCACTTATAATGATCATTCCCAAAGTAGAGAGAGAAATAAGTGAGGGAAAGAAGGTCCCCTAAAAAGAGTGCAAATGATGCGGTCCACCAAGTAAAGACCAAAGAGAATCATTTACATCGAACAATGTTCCTACCTGTGGAAGGAGGAAAAAAAGACTGAAAGTCGGCCCACTCTGATCACCGCATTCTTAGCAAATTAATGAAACAAATAAGGGTAGTAGGCCAAGGAGGAATTCTCGTATGTAATGTCGGTTCAAGGTTGGCACGCATTCCGAGTTTTGATCCAAGTTGATTACAAGAGCTCCCTTTTGGCTGGAGGAACTACTCCGTAAATGTAAAACAATACCACCAAATAGAGTTAAACAAAACAACGAGTGGATTGCCTAAAGCGAAGCTAGATCCGGAACAATGATGCTTCCCGAACATGATGTCAATCCACTTTTATTAAACAATATTAATGCTAATTAAATCATACATGAAGTAAAAATCCTATGGAATTGAAATGATTTAGGTATCTCGATAAATAAATAAGAAAGGTTGTTAAAAAAGGTTGTTTAAGGTCAAGCGGGAGGATTAATTGGTGGTGTTGGGTTGCAGACCTAAAGATGACTCCCAGGTAAGGTCTGGTAAGGATTAAGAATTATTCTAGGCTATCGGGAAGTGGGTATTAGCTCATCGTCCGAGCTATATCACCATACATACACAGAACCGATGTCGGTTGGATGACTGATGAAGGTTAGACAGTAATGACCAATGCCTGTAGGGGAAATTAGTAGAAAGTTCTTAGATTTGGTTTTTCAGACTTCGTGATTGCACAAAGGTTGGAAATGATGAGGGTGGGGTCGTGAAATGGTTCTCAAGACTCAGAGATTATGAGGAGATGGTGAAAATGGGTAAAAGTTCCGATTATCATCGTGTGATGGGTTGATGGAAGCGTGAAGTTTACGGGTATGGAGAGAAATAAATTACAGAGGTAAATAAATAATTCTACAAGGAAACTAGAGATTCAACGTAGAGATATTGAATACTTACTGGAAGTGGATTGGAGAACGTAGGTGATGAATACGGTGACCGTAGATATCTCCAGAGAGAAGAGCCTATCAGATTCGTGCCACGCAGTTCAAACCCTCATGCCTCTCTATTGTGAATCTGTGATCATGAAGAGGATGATGAATGGTGATTGATGTTGGTAGTGCTCCGTGTGTCTTATTTTTCCTGAGTGCTAAAGAAATTTGAGTGCTCCAAGTCTTTGTTTATTAGATCTCGAATCAAATGACCAACCATATGAAAAGGATTTGGAAATGTATTTAACCTAACCAACAACGGTTAGGTGACCGACATCAGTTGAGATATAACCGTGTCAAACAAGTGAATATTTAGGTTGGCCAAAAATAGCCGATTGTTGTTATTTTTTGGCATGATCTCCAATCCTTCTTCCGAGTCTTGAGTGATGGATCACGGAAAGATAAGTAGGATTCCTTTTAGGTTTATTAATAGGAGTTAAGTCTAGGTTTAGACTAAGTCCTAGTTAGTTAGGATAGGTTTAGAATTTGGTCTTAGGTCATTAATGAGGTTTGAGTGGGTCATTTCAATGAGGTGGGTGAGTTGGCTAGGTGAGGTGGTTAAGTGAGGATATTAATTAATTTAATTAAGATGATTAATTCAATTAACATGTGCACTAGGGGATATGAATGGGTAGGATATGGCTAGTTTAATCAATGGGGTTTAAAGGAGAGCATGACCCAATTTTGGTGTCTACATTTTGCCCTTTTTTGTCATGACATAGCTTGTATTTGTAAACGACGCTGAAAAAACATGAAATTGGTGTTCCAGTGTGAATGGAGGTTAGATTTCCCAAGTAGGGTTGAAAGTGAGATCGCCACAAGTGTGGGTGGAGGTGATTCCTGAGCAGTGGCCTGGTGAGTGGTTTGATAAATATGTAAGTGATGAAAGTGAAGGTAGGTGGTTTTGTAGGTAAGGGTATGGGAACTTTGGGTAATGGGTAATGGCCAAATCGGGTAATAGTTGATGGCAATCGAACACACGCACACGTATAGACTACGACATAGTACCGGGTATAAGAACTTGCAAACTCTACATCGCCCAAGGTTGATAAGTTTATCAAAACAAAGTTAAAGTAATTCGTATCCGTGGTATAGGATATGGTCCGAAACACAACTTAGGTTAGGTGCAGGACCATTTAGGTATGATCCGTACACTAAAGGTTTGATCGAGATAAACAACATGACAATAGGAAATGTAAGGTCATTAGGATAAACCACACAGTAACAACATCGCAAGTTATAGTGAATACAAAAGTTCAAAGGTCACAAAAGGTAGTTCGGTCAAGGTATATAGGATAATAAATGTTCCTAAACACATTTAAGGAAATGTATAGGTAATTTAGGCTTGTGGGTAGGGTGTAATAAGTGTTGGTAAGGTCAAAATGTATTTGGTAGTAATGTGTTTGGGTCAAAATGGGAAACATGTAGGTGAAATGGTACAAAAGAAGGTGACCGATGTCTGGTTTATAAGGTACCCTGACGTTAGTTTCATATGAATGACACTAGTCATGTCAATTTAGGATTAAATAAGAAAAATTCCATTTTTACAAAGTCATTTTAACTTGTTTTCATTTGTGAAAATGAAAGAGAGGTTGTGCTTCCATGGAAAGTGGTGTATGAGATTTTGAACCTGAGTTGGTGAGCACACATAATAGGTGATCGCATGCATTTGGAAGGTCCACGAGAGCGGTTCAATTGATTCGATTCGCTTGGAGGCGAGTAGGTGATTTGGACATGGAAAAGGCAGAGACAGGCTTCGGTGGACCACCGACACATCGACCAGGACATGCCACCGAGAAGATGACACCGAGATGAGGTAGGAGGCAATTTAAATTGGTCATTTGGTTAAAAAGTGTGTGTAGAATGTGGTTTTATTGTATCAGAATTTGGGTGGGGGTTACAAATTTATGTTTGTGAGTAAAATGGAATGAAATGAAGGTGGGAATAACATAAGTAGGTAAAATAGGTTAGGGCATGAGAGTAGGGCAAGTTTGGGTAGGTGTTTGTAAGTATTTAGGTGTTTTTGTGGATTTTTATTTTTAATTTTAATAATGGGGGATGGGTTTTGGGTTTTGGTTATCACTTACGAGACCAACTACGCTAGATTTTGTCGACGTCAGAAGGGATAAGGTGACCGACACCTGGTGAAAGGGAACCAAATGACGGTCAAGAAAACCGGTGACAGATCAAGGCGGCCAATGTCGATTAAGGATGAAGAAAACAGGGTAAGAAGGGCTATTTTGGAAAGAAAATAGGTAGGGAAGTGGTAAATGAAGAGTGTATGTAGAGGATTAGGGTAAAATATAATTGTTGATGATATGGGATGGGTAAGTATGTGAATGAACTAAGAGAATGGGTAATAATGATAAGGGTCAGTAGGCATGTAGGTGAATTAGGTAAAGAGGGTAAGTGCAATTGATGTGATTGGGTAGGGTTTGGGGTTAATAGGTAATTGGAGGCAAAGTCGGAAGTCTTAACAATATTATGGGTTGTTGGATGCGTGCTAAGGACCAATTGAGGATGCGGATAGAGTTCCACCTTTGTTGGTACAGAGCATCGGCCCAAGCATGATTCAGAGAGAAGTGGGAGCATATGACTCGATGTCGATCGATTGGGATCCAGCGCTATGGGTGCATAGCACCGAGACCCCGGCTTGATGGTTTCTCTCATCAACATATAGATTCAATCACCAACACTTTTCATCTACCAATGGGCGAGATGACCGTCATCCTAAAGGACTTGTACATGATCTTACAACTACCGATTGTTAGGAGCCAATGTATTCTATTTTATCAAAGGAAACAAGTGGAGCTGATAATGGTTGTGTTTTGGGAGGTGATGGTCGAGCCTGTGTATCATATTATGAGTGTTAGTTATGGAGACATGTATGCAACTCATCCTCAAGAGATGAGGTGGTCAGATTGATGATGGAGGCGATATGTTGCTTTGCCTTACCGGATGTTGAGGGTGGGAAATTCCCATGAGAACTAATGGGAGTGCTCTAGTATATGATGGAGGAGCAGAACTACTTTTCCTAGGCACCAAATTCCTAGTGCAACTATATAGGAGCTATGGGCCATGGGAGATCAGAGGTTTAGTTTGTGTCAGCACCTTTTACTACACTATCAAGGGCATACAAGCATATCGTGTTTGTGTTCCTAGTTGGTTTTCCGTGACATGATTGGTTCAAAGGTGGATTACTCACACTTGGATACAAATGGATGGGTATCATTTGGTCAGAAGCATAGGGTGGCTAGTGCCACACATGATGTTTATATTATAGGTGATTGTTGAGGGAATTTCAAGGGTCGATATTGTGTGGAGGCCCTACATTAGCTATCCCTCATACAAGGGCATGATGGAGGAGTTAGACAAGCTTCGATTACTAAGGTGGATACAGGGGGTGATGTTCCGGTGAGCACGAGCCGATAATTATAGACATGTGGTTAGACGATGGTTTGGCTGCCACACGACGTGCCTCCACCTTTCCCATAGTATGGAGAGATTACATAGAGAGACCCATGTCTCCACCACATATGAGTGTGTCGACAGTGGTAGAGGAGCAACCATGGATAGGTGGATTGATGACGCCTGGAGTCACCGATGGTTATAGCAAAGTGGTGGGTGGCACAATGATGGGTTACACCATTAAGACTAGTGGAAACCTAATCTGCACTACCACGACAAAGACATAGAGATGCCTTGCAAGGGCATGTGACCACTCTTGAGACACAACTCACGTGTGTGAAGGGTCATTGACAAAGCAGCTCATGTGCAGTGGCCACCTCAGAGGCCCAGTGATGGCCTTATAGGCTTAGCTAGCCTGTGTACAGTGCCGCATTGGTGGTGATGGGGATGGAGTAGCCACCTTACAGTGCATGTAATGAGTTTACACCGCCAATTGAACTGCACAGGCATAAGTCAGGCCTTATAGACCTAGGTCAGAAGCACAGGACTTGCACAAGCTTAGGATAGGGTCCCATACTCTGATAGCCATGACACACGGCAGGTCCCACAATACAGGAGGAGGACAGGGGATCCCGATACGTGGGACCTAGGTTAGTATTAGTAGGATATAGTACATAGGTTATATGGAGACCTATGATACCACCCCAAACGATGAATATGGTGAGGTTCAAGGGTACCCTAAATGAGGCTTGTTATTATAAGGATCACCTTACGACTACTAATGGATAGATGTCTCTTCCTATACCGAGTACAAAGCACAACAGATAACTGGTGAGTGAGAGGATTAGGTCTCACACTCATAAGTTATATAAAGCACAAGGGTCATGCGAGCTAGAGATAGGGTCAGGGTGAGGCTACTAGTTCACATAGGCTAGGCCCATCCGAGGTCTAGGTGGAGAGTATACTAAGACTTATGGTGAGAGGAGAGATGTTGGCAAGCGACAAACCGGGTAGAGAGGAGGCGACAAGTCGACTAGCCTAGAAAATATGAGGTGGGGTGATGATTAGCCCCTTGGTATGATTATTGTTTTTGAGATTTTGATATATATACCTGGATGCGTGCCAAGATATTGAGGTTGTATATGAGCGATTTGAGGTACTTGTATGTATTCAGATCTGTGTATATGTGTATTGATACACAAACTTTTCCATATATAGATGAGGATATTTATTGCATGAATGAAGCACCTATGTTTTAATTTCCATTTTTATTGTTTATCGATGGAAACTAGGTGAATTAGGCGTGATTGAGTCGAGGTCATGTAGGCATGATAGAGTTTAGGCGAGTTAGGCATGATTGAGTCTATGTCATATAGGCATGATAGTTTCTAGATGAGTTAGGCATGATCGAGTCGAGGTCATGTATGCTTGATGGAGTCTAGGTCATTTAGGCATGGTTGAGTTTAGGTCATTTAGGAATGGTTAAGTCAGTATATGCATGGTGGGGTCTAGGTGAGTTAGGCATGGTGGGGTCTAGGTAAGTTAGGCATGGTTAAGTCTAGGTCGCTTAGGCATGGTGGAGTTTTAGGTCGCTTAGGTATGATTTTCTCGTGTTGTTGGGTTTGATTTAGTTTCGTTATGGTGTAAACTTCAAAATATTTGATATCATGGAATGGTGAAGTAATTGATGTATGATGTGATGATATGATAGGTATGTATGTTTTTATTAATTTCCAAATATTGTATAAAATGGAAACTAACTAAGGTAGAATGTGAAAAGGAAAATGGGAGAAAATAGGTTAGGGTAAAGATTGGCCAAGCTAACCTCCAAGGGCCCCATGCCCTTAGAGTGCTACTTACATAGACCCGGTGAAAAAGGGGCCTCATGCCGATGTAGTTCTCACATAAGCTAGGGAAGAATATGATGAGGTAGCTCAGGATGGTTTGGCATGTTTTAGGCATGATTAAGTCTAGGTCAATTAGGCATGATTGAGTTTAGGTCGCTTAGGCATGGTGATGTTGGTGAAAGATGAATTTTTAAGATGCAGTGTCAATGGCCTAGTCCTGTATAGGAGAATGAACAAGTAATGAAGAAGGTGAAGGCTAAGAGGTGACCAAAATAGTCGCCTAATTGGTAAGAACCAAAACAAGTCTACCCTACCAAAGGTGGACTTATGAATGTAAGATCCTAAATGCATTTCTGATTGACTTATTCTAAGGGTGAAGAAAGTCACATGATCATGAAATTTCATAGTTGCAGAAAACATCCGTTAAGTGGGTAGGAAATTAGGGTGAAAAGGTGATGAGGTGAAAATAGTTTTGTTTTAGCATAACTCTGGTGTGAGACAAAGATACCACTGGGTAAGAGACCTAAGATCAAAATAGGAAAGTCCATGATGAAAGTTATCATTTTCTTATTTTTGTTTTTGTTTTGATAGACTGATTAATGCAAGAAGTCTATGTGGGATGAGTGTATTATCTCCTTGAGGTCTTTGTGAAGTCGATCGATGCGTAAAGATTCTCGAATATTTTATTTTATTTTTCAGAATAGTCTTCTTTTGATGATAGACTAAGTATAATATGGCTAGATTTGTATAGTTTTCCTTCAAGGGAACAATCTATTTATAACAATGTAGATAGAAAGCATAGATGTCATTTTTGAGGGATTAATCTTTTACTAGAAGTTTGACTCAAGGATTCTAATCCCATTTTACTTTTTAAATTGTTTTTCTTTAGACCTTTAGGTCATGGATAAGACTAAAGAAACCGATAGGTTCTTGTGTCAAGACAAAACCATATCCCAAAGAGGATAATTATGCAAGAGAGGGTTTAAGTGATGAATGACCATGGGATTCCATCTTTAAAAAGATGAAAATTATCCACGAGAATCATTGCATGAGTAGAGCCATGATACTCATATCAAGACAAGGTTGACAGTAACTGGTAATCACATGATCCCGGTTTAGTTGTTGATCCTCGTAATAGGTAAAATGGAAGGTGAATGGTGCTCAAGGGATGAGTGTTAAATAGATAGAAGGTGATATAGGACTTGATTCAACAATAGAATGGTCAAATATGCAAGTCATTGAGGGGCTTAGGTTTGGGTTTACCTTCGAGTGAAGACAAATGATAAGTACCGATCCATAGGTACGAGTAATGTGATGCAATCTAAGCCAAGCTTAGGAGTTAATTTGCCCCATTTAATTTTCTCTTATTTTGTTACATGTTGATTTTCCTTCAGGACGAGGTCATCGACCTTTAAGGTTCATTCATGGACATGTTTATCTAGGCACGTTTGATACATTTTTGGTATATTTGGAGATGGTAAAGAGCATTGAGACAACGTTCGTCTAATAACTTGAGTTGTGCCAAATGGTCTTGGAAAAATTCATCATCATTGAGCATCTCTTTAAGTGAGATATGAAGAGACAAAATCTGGACTTCAAGAGGTTTAACAACCTCTATATTATATACCGTAGAGAAATGTGTGTGAAGTTCAAGTACGAATACTAGTGCGATAAGCCCATAAGGAAAAAGGAATGTGCGTATGCCAATCCTTTCTAGTATCGTCAAAAAATTTCATAAGAATTTTGTTTAAGGTTTTTTGGTTGATTCATCTTTGCCATTTTTTAGGGTAGTAAGGTGAAGCAAAACCGAGTTGAATCCTGAGGCGTCATAGAGTTTCGTAGGGTTTTGTTTTTGAACCGCTTTCCATTATTAGTGATGAGACGATGAGGAACACCAAAGAGAAAAATGATGTCGATGGTTGATAAATTCACATATTTTCTTGGATTTTGTATAAATAAGAGGTATGGATTCTACCCATTTAGTTTAGTACTAGTAGTAGTAATAATCCATTGATGATGCCTTTGGGAAGAATGAGGATTGATCTCTCACACAAGATCAAAACCACATGAGAGAAAGGCCAAAGGTCTCGTGCGAACTATAAGGTGTGACTAGGAGTGTGATGAAGATTTGGATGTTGTTGGTACTTCACACAATGTTTGATATAATCACAACAATCATGGTTTAAGGTTGTCCAAGAATAGCCCAAGCGGAGGATGTGTTTAGTGATAGCTAAACTACCGAAATGACCTCCAAATTTTTTTCATGAAAGCCACATTTATAAATAAGTCCACCCATGATGACATAATGAGATACATTTTGAGAAAGGCTCGTTTTCCATCATGAGTAAGGTCCTGGAGGTAAAATTGAAAGGGAAAGGTAGTCAAGAAATGCTTATACCAAAGGTCACGTGGGTCGGGCCAATGATTCTAACAAGGTCGACGTCTCAAAATATATAGGAAGGTGATTACATCCATTTTACAATGACAACTATTTTTGAGTCATAGGCTTAAGCATGTATTTTAGAAGCATGACATGCCATGGTATTCGAAAATTTATTAGTGGAACTCTGGGGTCATTTGAAGTTCATAACGGTCAAAGGTAGTCAAAAATATGTCTACATGATGCTTATACTTTAGAAGTATCTCGTTATGAAACTATTATATAATTTTTATTAGATTGGGTAAAAATAGATTTTGAAGGGATCGGGAACCCGTGTCAACCAAAAGATGAAGCCATCAAAGCCCAAGAGAGAGACAACAAAAACAAGAGCCCATGGCCAAAAAAGAAACAAAATGACATGCCAAACCTCGTGATCGAGAAACACCGTAAAGGAACACAAGGTATGATGGTCAAAGCAACTTGGCCAACTGCACACATATCAATATCCAAAATCTTTCCCTTTATGAGATCTAAGGCTCATCTTGAGAGGCACATGTCCATCTTTTCCCCTCTTTTTGTTGTTCACCATCTTCCATCCTCCCCCCAATTAGGATCAACATTCTCATCCAGTTAATAGGAAGACTAATTTCAAGAGACGCAATGTGTAAATCAGGGTCACACAAGGATACAAGCGATGACAAAGCTGCAACCCCCTTATCAGCTACACGTGGTTCATTAACTAGTAAAATGGGAAGAGTGACATTCGCACTCAGATTTTTCACATTCATTTCTTCCATTACCTTATCCTTCTCCTTTCCCAAATTACCAATGTCACTGTCTAAAACATTTGAAGCATCATTGTCCTCCTCAGCCTCAACTATCAAATTTTCTAGATTAAAATCCTTCCACCACGATACCCACCCTTTAATCTGCTTCTTCACAATGTGACAAGTTAGTAGCAAGATGTCCAAGGGTGAAACATGTTCTACATCTGAAGGGGAGACCTTCATAATCAAGATTTTGAGTCCATATAAAATCCCTAACTTTGAGCTCCATAGTGGCCGGGAAATCGGTCATCATATCCATATCCACCAAAATACGAGCATAAGTAGTATGATCAAAAGACTCTTTCCCAAGTATCAACATGGCGAATTTATCCAAAGCATCTCACATAGATCCAAACAATCCTCACTCCGTAAATGTAAAGGTAAATAGGGCATCCTAATTCACATCTATTCGATAAAGAAAGGTTTCAAAACCAAAGTTAAAGTTTGGAAACTAGGGTTTCATCAGAAGATGGTGCGATTGAAAATCCCATATTTTTCCAAAAATCTTGTCCTTGTCAGAGGCAACCTCAAAGACAACAATAAATATGTCGCGAGCAGAGGGTAGATATTAACTTTACCTTCCATGAAGGGCCTCCAATGCTCAGATATCCATTTGTGAAGGGCCGGAAGGCCAGGACAACAACTACTGAATCTACAAATCATGCCCCATTTTTGGTAAAAATCCACAGTTTCTGATACATCCTCACCAAAGGAGACCGATGGAGTTGATTTGGCATAAGCCATGGGTCTAACTAGCTCCTTAACACCAGATTTGGCCACCTCTAGGAAAGAGGGCTTTCCCTGTACTGGTACTACTTCCTGAGATGTCTCTGTCCTGCACTTTGCTCCCTGAAACCCCCAGCTAGGGAGGAAACAACCGAACCACCAATCACCGAAGGACGCACAACAGGGTAACCGTCACAACCACCCTCACCATATTCATGCCCGATGAGACCCAAGTCTGTCACCCCTAACATTATCTTTGTTGAGATCTATCTCTGGGGCCTTAAACCGATGCCGTCATGGATCCTGGGAATCGCAATCATGCCACCAGGGAGAACAGAGGAGACACCCCCACACCCATCGATTTGACTATACACCAGCCCGTTTGAAGGGCCTAGTCCAGAGATCAGTTCACCAACAGAGCAAGGTAACAAACCCGAACCAGGGAAAACCAGACACCCACCGCCCTTGACAGAAGCACAGTCCCCTTTCGAGCATTTTCGAACCGTGGTGACTAGGGTTCCAGTTTCCGGCATTTTCGAGTATATAAAATATTCTTTGGGTTGTTGGTTAATATTGTTTTGGGACACTATTATATACCATTAACTTGGTTTACAACTAGTTGGGAATCACCAAAGATATTAATTGACTTAACGCCTAAGGCAATTGCTTGTTTCAAGGCCTAATACGAGGCTTCATTTTTGTTGATATTGTTAGTATAATCAAAATCTAGTTTGAAAGATAATGGCATAGGTTCACCATCAAGAGGAATGAGGATAACTCTAGCACCATCGCCATGCCGACATTTGGAACCATCGAAGAATAAGGTCATCGGTAAATGGTATCGTCCAAAGAGAGGGTAACAATGGATTTTTCCGAGAAATCAAAGTTAGAAGATTTATTACTCGGGAGAGAGGTGCATCCGTAAGTTGGTCAGCGATGGTTTGTCCTTTGAAATTTTTTTGATGGATGAATTCATGGTCTAATTATTTAAGAAGCATGATCCAATGTGCATTGCGTTGATGTTGGTAGGGCTTGGCGCATACATGTAATGTAAGGGGTCAATATGAGTGGACAAAGGTTTTGTGGTCGAGTAGGTAATGACGAAGTTTAGTGGTGACAAACACTAAGGCTAAGCGTATTTTTTCAGCATGGATGTATCTAGTTTCATAAGCGTATGACTTAGATAATAAATTTCTTACTCCCGATGTTGCTCACTACAATGAGCTTGAGCATGGTACCCAAGGAATGATTAGTAACAAAAATGTAAAGGTAAAATGGTTGGTCGTCCTTAGGAGGAATGAGCAGTGTGGTTAGAGGAGGTATTGTTTTAAGGCCTCAAAAGATTTTTGGCATTCACCATCCCATTTGAAGGAGAAACCCTTTTGAGGAGACGATGAAATGGGTGGCAGGTGGGTTGAAAGTGCGAAATGAAACATCGAATAGATTGCAACTTGCCTTACAAACTACAAAGTTGGTGAAGGTTATTAGGTGGAGGTATTTTGGAAATAGCCTTGATTTTAGCGGGATTAACTTCTATGCCATGCAAAGAAATGATAAAGTGAAGGATCTTTCTAGAGAGAATAATGCAGACACACTTCTTAGGCTGAAGGTGAACACAATAGTTGATGAGATGGTCAAAGATGACTTTAAGGACCGTAAGATGTCCGACCTAATTTTTGGATTTAGAAAGAAGGTCTATAACGTAATCTTCCAATATGCGATGCATGATGTCATGAAATATATAAATCACACCTCACCGATATGTAGCACCAGCATTTTAAGGCCAAAGGGCATGACTCGATAGTAGAAGGTCCCCCAAGGGGTGATGAAGGTAGTTTTGTGTTGATCTTTTGGGATAAGTAATATTTGGTCAGAACCCAAAAGCTATCCATGAGTGATAACATCTCATGGCCAGTGGTAAGATTAACTAGTTGGTCAATACTAGGTAGAGGAAAGTCATCTTTGGGGAAAGCTAAGTTAAGGTCACGGAAATCCATGTAAATTAGATTCCCTGTCACTTTTGTGACAGGTATAATATTAGAGATCCTCTGGGGATAATCAATGGGTGGGATGAAGGAAACCGAGAGAAGGTAATCAAGTTCTTCTTCGACAAGAAGGGAAATACAAGGATGCATTTTCAAGCTTCATTTTACGGGTTTGGCTTTAGGAATAGTTACAATATTGTGGACCACAATTTTTGGGTCAATATCTTGGGCATATTAGCATAGAACAAGCAAAAGCATTGTTATGATCTCGGAGGAATGAGCTAAAAGCTTCATGTTTAACATCATCTAAATATTGGCCTATCTTTAAAATGTGAGAGTCATCTTGAGTGTGAATATTGATTTCAATGGTTGATTCCTTTAACATGGTTTGTGTCTTAGAAGGTAACGACCGGTGAATATAAGAATATTTCACACAAAGGTAGGTGAGAATAGAATCATCATCTTGACATTGAACATTGTTAATACAAGGTGTATCATCATCGATCATATCAGGATATAGAAGGGAAGAGAAGAGGGATCCTCTCCATCACATTGATAAGTTAGAGGTCCGGGGAGATGGTGCTCATGAAAAAATAAAAGTTAGACGTAATGGATTCGGCACTCATAGACTCCATGGGTGATGGTGGTGATGTTGGTCAATAGGGTGGGGAACATTTTGTCATCCTCAATGAGTTCAACATGAGATTTTTGGAAGAGGATTCAGAAATTCCAATACCACTATGGTCTTTGTGTTTACAATTGGTACATGGGATGATAGTATGGCGTCCCTGTTCATAAAATGCAAAGCTTAAGCCTTTCCATGCACAACGGTGAAGGAAATTATGGGTGAAGTGGTGGTTGGTAAGAGATTGGAGGTCATATAAAAATGGTCACGTTTAGGAAGGTGGTTTAGGAGAGTAGATAGAAGTATCAAGTCCCCATATGTTAAGCTAGTGCGAAGGTGGGGAGAACCATAAGGGAAAAATTTCCTATGTGGTGATCATAATGATGATGTTGGGATAGGTTTCCATTCTCTTGAGGAGTAAGGAATGTGTCGATGTTGTATAGGTGATACTCCCCATAGTGAGACGATGAAAACACCTTCTAAGGGATCGGTATTTGGTTTATGGGTAGCGGGAATAGCTGAATCATCAAGAAATTGTGAAGAAGAAGCACCTTTGGGTGGTTGAGAATTCGATGGGTTCATGGATGGGTGGTCAGAGAGGCTATGACAGTAGTGGGAATAGGGAGTTAGGTTCGGGAGAGGTAGCAGAAGCATTGGTGGATGGGGTTCGGGTGAAGGAGAAGTGGCAATGGTGGTAGATTCCCTAACTTGTATAAGGACATCATTAGGGTCGGCACAACACGTTGCATGTTTTGAATGGCGAAGGGTCATTTGAAATGGTATAGTTATGTCCTTTATGTTCAAATTTTACATAATGATGTAAGGTTGAAGGGACACAACCCATGACACAAATCCAAGGCCGACAAAGCAACATATTGTACTAGAATTCCCCCTCTAAGACATAGAAGATTTCCAGAATAGTATGGGGGCCCACACGAACATGGAGAATGATGGTGCCAAGGGTGGAAGTGATGGCATCATTGAATGGACACAACATAGCTAGGTTATTATGCATGTAATTGGTAGGGATGCACATTTGGTTGTACACATGGGATGCTAGCACCTCCATCGGTCACAACGCGTCGAACACGTATATTATCAATGTAAACAAAAATGAAAATGGTGGGAATAGGTTCATCTGAGTAGAGAGGTACAATCTCTTCATCGAGAGAAACTAAGTGTGACTACTTGATGAGTGATAGTGGGTTAAGAGGAAGGGGATGAATTGGTGAGTGAAGCCACATGGTGAGGGGTGATAATGGGGGCCACAGTGTATGGTCATTAGGTAAAACTTCACTGGATTACGTAACCTCCGTGAGGGCTTGTTGATGGAATTCAAAAGTTTGGACAAGGTCGCATACAAAGACATTTTAAAAGGATTGGTGCAATTTTTTTATCATCATTATACGATGGGTGATTGCATCGTAAATAGGGTATGTGGGTCCCTAAATGGTAATTCTTGGTGTGGGTGCAGATGGTATATTGGGCACTGATTTGCGGATGGACTAGTTGTTTTCTCCTTTCCTTTGTATTTTTGGGCGCAAGTGATAATGCTTACAATATTAATATGGGGTGAGGGAGCAACTGAGTCATGATAAGTGTCGTGACAAGAAGAGAAATAGAATGATGAGGGCATATCTTTGGTGTTGTGCAAAGAAAGCAACACATTGACATTTAGGCAGAGGTTTGGCTAACTCTCTTATGTGGACCATGTTGATTTTGAATTTTGGAGGAGGATAAATGGGTTGTGGAGGTGGAGATGAAGCTCGTTGGATAGGTAAGGCAAGAGGTGTGTGGTGATAGGTGAAGGGGGACCAGGTCCTCTTCTAAAATATCATCATCATCAAAATTTTGTTCAAGAGGAAAATTTGGAGAAGAAAGGTTTTTAGACCCTTACAATTTTCTACATCATGCCCTGACACATGATGGTAGGTGCAAATTTTAGTATCATCAAACCATTTATTTTGGGTTTGAGTGGGGTCAGGGGGTATAAGGGGCAGCAATGTGATGAGATATCTCTCTAAATGTTTAGCTAGAATGTTGGTGTAAGACCGCCAATGGATCACAATGTGAGGTGAGTGTGGTTCGGATTTAAGTGTGGGTGATTTTAGCGGGAGAGGCATCATGGGAGGTGGAATTGGAGGTGAAATAGGTTTGACCACCTTTGTTTTGGGAGGTTTTACTATTTTTGGTTTTGATTGTAGCTTCTTGGGTAAAGGCGTAGTAGATGAACTAGCGATATAAGGTATTGTAGGCTTAAATACCTCTTTGGAGGGTAGTGGATTTTTCAATTTTGGTTGAACCTTCCTGGGTAAAGGTGAGGAAGGAGTAAGTGATGTGGAAGGGAAGGAAAATGGCGGAAGAGGATGGGTTAGCCAAGGTGATAAAGGAGGCGTGGTGAAGGTTACATGCATAGGCAAGGTGGAAGGTACTGGTGAAGAGAAGGAAATCTCATATGTACTGATGGGATTACTATAGGTGGTGGGGTTTAGGCGGTAAGAAAGATGTGGGTAATGGAGGAGTACGTTGTGTAGGTAAGTGGGTGTGATAAAAGGTCATGATGAAGAGGCGGGTTGTTGTGTTTTGGTTTATCTTGGATAAGAAGTTGCTTGGCTAAGGTCGACGGGTGAGGTTCTAGGATGGAGAGCAGCAAAGTGAAGGTGACAGAGGAGTAGTGGGTGAAACTGGTGTATGTGGCCTAGAAGGTTGGGTATTCCTTTTAGGTGGAGGAATATTTTTTTGTGCAGGTTTGTGAAGATGAGGCTAAGTCCAATTTGACATGAGGGTGGACTAGGATTGATGTCGACATGACTCCCAATGTAGTGATGGCTATGGCGGCAAGGGAAGGTATAGATACAAGTACATTTTTAGGCATAGGAACAAGTTTGGTTGTTGGTAAAAGTTTGGATGTAGGCGAGGGTGATGAAGAAGAGGCCATTTCAACAAGCATGGTCATGGTTGATTTGGTCATCTGAAATACCTTTGGATAAATTGTGGAGGTATTAGTAGGTGATATTTGCATTTGGTTTGAAAAGGGTAGCCGTAGACGCCCCCAAAGCATGAAATTATCAACGTAATCCAAGCAGTAGACCAAGTGTGAAAATGAAACTTGTTGAAGAGGAGATAACATTGGTTTAGTATAAATCCTTGTAAAATATATCGTGAGATAGGGAACCGGTTGGATTGGGACTTTGTAGGTAAGAGAGCAGAGAGCAGATTGAATGGCTAGAAGGCTAATGGGGAATTATCACCAAAAAGAAGTGGCACTTCTAGAGGATCCCCATGGGTAGGGGATATGGTAGGTGGGATGAGGTAGGTTCCTCTTTCAGTTTGGAGGAGCATGAGCATGGCTCTCCCATGGGTAGGAGAGTTAACACCACAGGTTGTTTGTTAGGTTGTGAGGTGGGTGGTGAAACGATATTGACAGGGTATTATGGTCTCCTTCACGAGTGAAGGAGTAGATGAAATAGGCTCCTCCATGGATAAAGGTGCTCATGCTAGAATCTCCTCGATGGAGGGATATGAGGAAATTGAGGAAGGGATGGTATGGTGTGAAACACAACATGGACCTCATGGAAATTATCTGTCATTAGTTGAAGGTTCTCAAGTTTGGTTAGATGACGAGGTGTGATTAGGAAATGGATTTTTTAAGATATGCAAATTTTGATTTTCCGTGTGTTTAGGTTGTCACGATGAAATCTCCATTATCTAATATTTCCTGGATAATGTTCTTGAAGGTTATGCAATAACCATCGCTATGGAATTTTACATGTTGATAGTTACAATCTTCATGTTCCTTGTACCATGCAGAAATAGGAAGAGTGGGGTCAAAACTAGTATGTGGCTTTACGGGTGGAAGAGTAATGGCTCTGGACTTAAGAAGTTTTTCTAATATTGAAGAATAAGGCTCCCGATTGTAGTGTATTTTCATTGCTCCCACTTGAACTGAAAAAATTGAATGGGAGAAAGGTTGGAGGTAGGTTTTGACTGATTAGATGGGTGAGATGGGCCAGCCTTTAAAACTACCAAATTGGTAGATCCTTTGGCTTTTGAATAATTGTTTTGGGGTTTTGAAGAGGAAGAGGTATCATTTTATTTAAAGGCAGAGTTTTTGTTTCCCAATTGAATTTTCTTCTCTTCAATGGCATGAATTTCAAGTTTTCGCACCATGGTAAATGCTTCATCGAAGGTAAAGAAGGTTTTTGCTTAGAGAGTTGGTGATATGTGCCTGGCATAATCTCTAGTGAATAACTCTATAAGCTCAATTTGATAAACTCGAATGTTAGTTGGTTGATGATGCTCCACCAACGAGTGACACAATTTGCGATAGACTCATCATCATGTTTTCGTGTTGAGTACAAGTCACCATGGTGACGTTCTTGACGATATTGATTGAAACATTGACCAGAAGGCTTGAGCCACTTGGTTAAATGAGCAAATGGAATTTTGAGGTAAACCACTATACTAATCTAAAGAGGGTTATGTTAAGGACATGGGTAATGTCCGTAGGAGGAGAGCATCATCATGAATGATTAGATAACACACATGTTTGAAAGACCACAAGTATGTTGTGGGTATTATTTACTGTTGAACCAATTGAATTTGGGAATTTCTCAATGTGTAGGATATGGAAGAATGGGAATAGCATGATGAATGGGCTCATTGCAGATTTCATCGTATGTTAAAGAGTCACAGAGCCAAAACCGATGCCTCCAATGTTTACATCTTTTCCATCATCATTTTAATAAGGTCGTTGGTAGCTTGTGATGATTGGGCACCCCCGCAAAAGATAAGGGGGTTGATGATGAATTTATGATGTGGATGGCATCCCAAAGATATGGTGGTGCTGAATATGAGAATTGTGAGGGGGGAATATATGTAGGTGGAAGATATCCTAAATAGGCAATAGATGAGATTGGGGGTTATTGGTGATATGGATAAGTGGGTGGGGTGGAAGTAATGATTCTTGTGGTCATTGGAGGTAGTGACTATGGGATGGAGAGGATGAGGTCTTGAAAAGGAGTACGAGTTTCGACATGATGGGTGGGTGCGATGCAATAGGTATATACGAGGTGGTGGGTACAGATTTGGGCTATGCTCAAGGTGGAAGATGAAGGAATAGTTAACACTATGGGATAAATTGACATCAATGGTGTGACAGAGATGTCATAGGTGTAACAAGTATATAAGATGTGGGGTCAAGTTAGGACACCAAAATTGGGTAAGGTGGAAGAAGGTAATGCCAACCTAGTTGTAGATGATGTGGAAGTGGGGGAAAGGGCAGGGAGGAGTGGACACAAGCATACCTTATATAAAATGTCCCGATGAATCATGATTAGATGAATGGGCAAGATAATGTCAGAAGGGCGGGTTTTGGTCAAGGACTCTGCGAACTCCTTGTCACACGGGTATCGATGATAATGGGATGAGTAGGATCCATAGGTGATAGGATGGAAGGTGGCGATGGGCTAGGTGGGAGCGGTTGAAAGTTGGCATGAAACACAAGGGTGTTGGATTGGCTATGAGTCAAAACCATGTGAGTTAGTGTAGACTGGTAAAAAAATTCTAAATTACACGTAAAAACAAAAGAAATGGAGGAAAATAGGTTCCAATAGGTGAAATGGGTCATTGTTTTAATTAAAAATTAAAACACAGAACCGATTTACGCTTAGGTAGGTTAATCGATGACGGTGATAGGGTAACCGATGCCGATTAGGGTGACCGATACTAGTTATTTCGGGATTCAAATTTTAAAAAAATGTTGTAACAAATGATGAAAATGAGAAAAAAAATCTAGATTTGATAGTGATTTCAAAGATCCAGAGGTATGATGATGCTTCTGAGGAACCTCAGAAAGAACATAAAATGTGGTGAATGTTGTTTTTAGTGAAATGACAAAAAAGTTTGAAACCGACAAAGGTTTATGTAAACCGATGACGATCGATGAAAATCGATGATGGTCATTGACCGACGCCTTAGAAGTGTGAAATTTGAAAAGATGGAAGAATTTTATTTTTGTGACTTAGATTAGATAAACTATTAACCTAGAAACCTGAGTATGATAGTAATGGACCCTAACACACCTAGAAAAAGTCATAATACACAAAATATAATTGTGGGGTATGAAAGGAAGAAAATAAAATGAAGAACGTGACCTCACAACTCAAAACACAACTCAAGAAAAAGATAAGAAAAACACAAAATCCTATGGATTAATTTTATGTTTTTGCTTATACTATTTTAGACTAACTTGTGAATAGAACAATTTTTTTGGTTGGAAAGAAGGTTTCTATATAAGGAAAGTATAAGAATGGTTTGAGTAATGTTTTGGTGGGGATGGTCATTTCTATGAGATAATGAGTAGATAAAGAAACCAGCTAGGCACCCTTGTCAATCCTTTGCTTGTGTGATCTTTGTGACTTCTTCGCAGCTAAGGTGTTGTTTAAGAAGATGCGTGACTTTATTTTTGTGTAGTTTGGCAAAGAGAGAAGAGAATGTGCTCTACGATTCAATTATGTCAACCATCAGTTGGACATGACTTCCAATGTATAGGTTTCCCTCAGTTTTAATGTGAGCTAAAAATGTAAACATAGAAGTATGAAATGCAATTATTTTAAAACCCAAATCGAAATGTGATATTCGATGTAAACAAAGAGTGAATAAGAAAGGATATGACTTTCACTAATACAAATGCAAGAAAAGAAAGAAGGATTTGTTTTAGTCTCGAAATACAAATGTCACTAAGACAAGTAGAAGAAAGAGAAGATTTCCAAGGAGAGAATTTAATGTTAACTTCCTTTTGAAAAGAAACAAACATACAATGGTTCCCTAAAAATGAAAAAATGTAAGGAACCCTGGATGGGTCCCATCGGGTGTACCAAAATGTTTCACCAGATTCTTAGCAAATTAATGAAACAATAAGTGTAGTATGCCAAGGAGGAAGACATGTTTGTAATGTTAGTTGATGGCTATATGCGCGTTCGATTTTCTCGATCCAAGTTGATTATGAGAGATTCCTCTTGGTTAGGAGGAACTACCTGTAAATGCAAAGCAATACCACTAAATAGAGTTTAAAAATGAGTGGATTTCCTAACGAAAGCTAGATCCGAGAATTGTGATGCTTCTTGAACATGTTTTCAATCCACTTTTATAAAACAATATTAATGCTAGTTAAATCATACATGAAGTAAAGATCCTATTGGAATTGAAACAATTTAGGTATCTTCTCAAAAATAAGAAAGGTTGTTAACAAGGTTGATTAAGGTAAAACGGGAGGGTTGATTAGTGGTGTTGGGTCATAAGCCTAGTATAGACTTGGGTAAGGTATGATAAGGATTAGGAATGATTCGGGGTATTGGGAAGTGGGTATTAGCTAACTGGTCCGAGCTATATTGTAAGACACAAGTAACTAATGTCACTGGATGACCGATGAAGGTTAGACAAAATGACCTGATGTCGATTAGATAACCGTGTGGTGTCGGAGGGGAAATTAGCAAGTAAAGTTCTTAGATTTATTTTTTCAAACTCCATGTGATTGCACAGAGGTTGGAAATGGTGAGGTGGGGTCGTAAAATGGTTATGAATACTAAAATATTATGAGGAGAGGGTGAAAATGGGTAAAATGTCTGGGTATGATCGGGTGATGGGTTGATGGGAGGGAGGAAGTTTATGGGTGTGGAGAGAAATAGATTACACATCTAAATAAATAAATATACAAGGAAACTAGAGATTCAGTGTAGAGATATTGAATACTTACTTGGAAGTAGATTGGAGAATGTAGGTGATTAATATGGTGACCGTAGAGATCTAGAGAGAAGATCCAATGTATTTGTGCCACGTGAAGTTCAAACCTTTGTGCCTCTTTGTTGTGAATCATGTGATTCTAAAGAGGATGATGACTGGTGATCGATGTTGGTAGTGCTTTCGTATGTCTTCTTTTTCCGAGTGCTAAAGAAATTTGAGTGCTTCCAGGACTATATTTGTATGAGATCTTGAATCAAATGACCAACCCTAGCAAAAAGGATTTTGGAAATTTATTTAACCTAATCGACAATGGTTAGGTGACCGACGTTGGTTGAGATATAACTGGCATTGGTCAAGGCGGGAATATCTAGGTTGGCCAAAAATAGCTAGATTGTTGTTATTTTTGGCATGATCTCCAATCCTTCTTCCAAGTATTGAGTGGTGGATCATGAAAAGATAAGTATCATTCCTTTTAGGTTTGTTACTACGAGTTAAGTATATAGGTTTAGACTAAGTCCTAGTTGGTTAGGATAGGTTTAGAATTGGTCTTAGGTAATGAATGATGTTTGAGTGGGTCATTTGAATGAGGTGGCTAGGTGAGTTGGTTGGGTTAGGTGGTTAAGTGAGAATATTAATTAATTTAATTAAGATTATTAATTCAATTAAAATGTGCACTAGGGGATATGAATGGGTAGAATATGGTTAATTTAATTAACGGGGTTTAAAGGAGATAATGACTGATTTTTGTGTGTCTACACACTCCACAAAGTAAGAAGACACCCGTAGTACTCTAATCTCTACATTTAATCTATAACTCGAAAGGTGACATATGTATGGAAAAAGTGTGTACGAAATACAATGAGAATGCCATCAGTAGTATATGTGTAAGAGAAATAAAATGGTAGGGGCCTAATAAACCTCACAAATGGATCCACAAGAAGAGGTGGATCATGAAACATCTCTGAAATAGTGGAAGTGACAAATGTCCCAAGGAAGGCACTCCCAATGAGAGAGATGAATGGGTCCTCAAGAATGTGTGATGGTTTCAATCGAGCATATTCTTGTAATGAAACACAAGTGGAATATGCAAATAGGAAAATCAGTGTGGAAGATACTCATCCCAATGGGGTTTCTCAATGAGAGTAATGTTTGAAAACAATGTATTAGCATCACAACATGAAGTAGGAGGAGAATACTACTACGAAGAGTCTTTGAAGTCCAAGATGAAGCAACACTCCACTATAAGGTATAAATCAGTGTATGTTGAGTGTCATCAACTTATCAATCAAAAATTAATGGAGCATGAGAGACAATGGTCACATCTATCTTAGAGGAAGGTTCTATAATAGAATACTATGCAGAGAGTGAATGGAAGCATGATCATGGACGAAAAATGAGATTTGTGGAGGCAATAATAGGGAGAGTGTGCTCAATAGGAAGATCTTATGGTGAGTGGTCAACATGGGGTTCACAAGTAGCAATAGAAGAAAAAGAACACCCAAAAATGAAAGGGATGTGATAATGAAGAGAATATATGGTGGCACTAGAGTAGTCCAGTGGAAGTGTTACTCTTAGATGGTGAAACAAGGTTGTCATGTAGCTGTTGGATAATGGTTTAGGAAATGAAAGGGAACTTAGTGTCCTCGAGAAAATGAACTATATCCCCAAAAATAGTAAGACCAAGAAGGTCATAAACCCCATCATTGTGGTTAATCAACTCATCCTTTTGTGGAGGATCATCAGGACTGTGAACAAGACCATGGAGGTAGGGAAGAAATCAGTGCATTATGCAATGATTGATAATATATGCCTTCCAAGATAGAAAGTTCCCAACATCAAGCATAACAACAAAATGATGAAACTCCATACAGTGGTTCATTTTAAGACATCCCTCTTAAAAATAATTATAGGATGGGTGACAAATTTTCTTAAAAAGGTATTCACATTATTGGTGAATTTAGGAAAGGAGGGTTCGAATGGCGCTTACGAATGCAATTTTTTTCCAAGTTATCGAATGCATGCATCTATGTTTTCCCTTTTGGTAATCAAAATTTATTCTTGACCAAGGATGGTATCATGCTAACGCAATACCCTCATGGATGTTCCCATCAGTAACATATCGTTATTTCTATTTGGTTATGCCATCATGTTTTCAGATGCTAATAAACACATAATCAACATAAGAAATCTCCTACACATTTTCGATGTTTTTAAATGTAGGTTTTCAACCGGTAATGTGTCATCGTTTCTAGAGCCCGAGACACTGCCGCTATATCAACACTAATAGAGAGCACAAATTGTGATACCAAATGACACATTATTGCATTTCCATAAGGTTCCCTATTTATGTTTCCACTTGACAACATTCCCATGCTGCAGCACGTTACTAGTCACAAGCTTATTCGCTTTTACCTTCAGCTTCAATTATAGATCTCAAACTTAACAAATTTTGGAATTATACTATACTACTACATTATGGAGAATTAATCATATATATAATAGTATATTACAAAAAAATGACACATATACCAACATTGGTCATCCCTTATTGGAAACAATAAGGTGAAATTAGGGTCAAATTTATTTATGGCGGGATAAAATTTTGGTGAACATCCTACCATACGGTAGTAAAAACATAGCCACTTTCAAACTTCAAAAATCCTAATATTTGTACATGTATGAATATTCACCCCTAAAATCAACCATGACTCGATAATGCAAAAAAACCCCAAAATTATCCAAGATGGCACTTTATAACTTAGTGCGAAAAGTACAAGGTCCCATAGAGTTTTTACAAGAAACCCCTGAGACGCGATACTTTATAAAGTAATATGTTTAAAAAATTGAAACATCATGAAGAGTGCAAGAAAACATGCACTTTTGACCAATATGGTGCTCAAATCCGAGCTACTAGTCAAAATTCATGGCAAAAACGCGTTTCTAGTTACTATGGGTTATTTAATTAAAATTTTACACTCGATTTTAAAAATGAAATGAGAGGAAAGGGTTTCATGTATATACTCATTGGAATTGGTAATGAATAAAGAAAAAAATGGTTTATCTTGAAAAGGGGAATCAACCTCCTTCCAACATGGGCCTCCCTCTTCGTTTTCATCACGCAGGTTCATTTTAAGACACCTCTAGAAAATTGTAGGTGGAAAATACCTGGCGAATATCCCCGGAACTAGTTTCAGCGAAAGGTGAATTTGATAGTATTTCAAAACCAAATTTTTGCTAGGTTTTTGAGTTAGAGAAAGTAAAGAATTTCAGCTATCGATGTACCATTGATGCGCGTTAACAAGAACCATTGATGCGCGTCAACACGACGTCAATGACCCTTGTTGACGCGTGTCAACACTACGCCAATGGCCCTCGTTGATGCGTGTCAACAAGGCCCATTAACGAAGCGCCAATAGGGACCATTGACCTCGCCAAGACAACTTATTGACACTTGTCAATGGTCCCTATTAACGCGCTGGCGTCAATGGGCCTTGTTGACGCACGCGTCAATACCCCTATCGACGATGTCAACGAGGGCTATTGATGTGCGTCAATACGGACCATTGGCGCGTATGTCAACAAGTTGTATTGACGCACGTTAATGGTTCCTATTGATGCACGCCAATGGGCCTTGTTGATGCGCGTCAATAGGGGGGTGTTGACGCGCGTCAATAGGGTATTGACGCGCGCCAATAGGAAATTATCGACGCTTGATTTGGCCTATAAATAGCCTACCATCGGTTATTTTCTCATTTACACTTTCCGGCTCTCAATTTTTTTGTTTACAGAATCCATCATTGTCAAAGACGCAAGCACAACTATGATGGCAACTTCAAGTGCTTCCTAACCGTAAGCTCGGGACAAAAATAAAGAAGAAAATCCACTCCTATCCACGAGAAAGATTATCTACAAAGCAATCCTTTGTGCCCCCACATCCATACTATTTTAAAGATGTCTTCGAATATAAAGATTTGATCGATGCATGTGAGTTAAGTGGGCTCATTGAGATGCCCCATTCGAAAGAGACCCGAGATATTTTGAATTACCTTCTCTCATCCTACAATACGAGAGGACAATATTTTTATGTTACTCGAACGATGGCGATTGTTTCAATTTGGTATCGACGCAAATGACATCCATATGTTTACGAACCTTCCATTCGAAATTTACCCTTTATTCTTACAACGAAGGAAACACTCATGGAAGATGACAAGAAATATCTTGAATCGGCGTTCGATTTCCTTGTTGATTGTAAGTATAATTCATTTTCATTCATCATTTTTATTCTATTTTTTAGTGTGATATAATTTAATGTTATATTAATTCCCACTATTTTTGGCATTTGAGATCATGTCAATAAATCCCGGTGTGGTGTGGATACCCAAGCAATTGCACACCACTTTCTTTTCAGCGATGATTTCCTTTTTCAATCCGAATAGTTTTGTAGGGTCGCCAAACATATAAACCAAACTGGTCCATTGCATACATAGTTTCCACCATCGAGAAAACAAAAATTTAATTGGTGCACCTATCTATCAAAAAAATAACCGACATAACAAATGTAAAGCTTTCAGAGAAACCTGTCATTTATTCCACAAACTATCTCCTTGGCCTTTATTACGAGGCTCTTTTAAATTTAAAAGATAAGCCAATTCCTACTTGCACTGACGAGGAGTTGATGAAGTTGTCAATTCCATTTGAAGAACAACAGGTATAAACTATTAAGTTTGTATTTCGACATTACACTGCATAGTTATTAACACTTTACGGTTTGCAGAGAAGATTTATTGAAGGCCTTCCCGAAAAAAGGTGTTATCAAGAGGAAGAGGCCAACAACACGCTGAGGCTTCGGGAGATTCCCAATCTAAAATGGAAGCTCACTCCTCTCTGAACCCTCAATAGTTTGAACTCGTTAAATGCCAAAGAAGTAATACCTTCTCATATATTATTAACAAATTCCAAATTTGTATTTTTATTTTCCAATTTAAATTTTAACCAATTAAATTGACATACAATTCAATGTTGATGAAATGCAGGACTTTGGACCATACGTGTGTTTTGAAACTCAACCATCTTCCCCAACTCACTTAGTATAGTCACATGCAATCATATCTTCTCAACAACCACCAATTACTACTCCTACATGGCCACCCTTAGCACCACAATAAACTACCCCTCGACAACAAGGTACAACTTTTGAATACTACGTTTAATTTCGTTGTTTTTGGATTGTTTTCTAGTTTTTCATGTTTTTTCTTGAAATTTTTAGCACATTGCAGTCCTTCTGTTCAAACAATGGCACCGAACTCCTCAACCAATAATATTTAAAATGTCAACCAGAGGAACAAGGGAAAAGAACATTGGTAAACACATGCCGATTGCTCCAAAGCCCAATGGGACACTAAACATTACCTCCTCCTTTCAAATTCTAACTCTCTCACTTGGTGACTTGCCCAAAGGTAATGTGCATATCGTTTTTGAATAATATAAATTTAGATGAATATTATTTGGGCATTGATAGCAATGAACCAACTGGTTTTTTCAATACGTGAGATGATTCAAGGCCAAAAGGTATACTTCAATTTCAACATACTTTAGTCTTTACCATATTGAATTACATTTTGCTTTAAATTTATGTCTGAATATTGATTAATTTTATCACAAATAGGATCAGGCCACCCAAAGGTAGAAACAAGTAGCAGGTGATCAGCCCGAAAGCCCCCATACCTCTCTACAGCAAGATCATCTTCATCAGATACAGATAGTGAACAGTTGTTACCTTTTCCTTTGGAGAACTTAATTGGTTATGATTGTAAGTCCCATGTCAGTGAGTTTATTCTACCTCATATCAATTAGCTCATAGAATGGGAGAGAAGGGCTAAAGTACTTACCAATGAGATTATTAGTCATTTTGAAAATTATTGGAAAAGGGATAGTTTATACTGTGCATCCGTAATCAACTGCGAAGATGGATTCCTTACTTACCCAAGTAAGAAGTGGGATTGTCACGTATAACAACAACTACAAAGATGACATTTTGGATAAGGCATTAAACAACTAGGAAAATATTAGTGTTGAGGCCTGGGAATATTTTAACAAATGGTCTAAGGACAAGGATCCGGTAGCGAATTACAAATGCCGAGAGCGATAGAGAGGTTGTAAGTATTATCACCTTCAAACCATATTTTTTGTTAATTTAATTTTTTTATTTTAGTAATATGTTCAATTGACATTAATTTTTTTGTGCAGTTGAAATTTGAAAATTTGAAGAGTCAAGCAAAGGTTTTCCAAATGCACTTGGAAACAATAAGAACAATTTATCTCATGCAACGAAGAATTTGAAGGAAAATATTTTTTTGGTTAACAAACAAAACAATACACTGAATCGGATAATTAAAGAGCATGACTTTGACCCTGAAATATTATTCAAAGCTAAGGCAGCAATTGATCCAAATTTGTTGTCCCATGGAGATGCGACAAAGCAAGAAGAAATAATTTTTAAAAATTTGGATAGTGTCATGCGGATGATCTCATGAGTTCGGGGTAATTTCGACATTGGGGAAAGGAGTAACGCCATAGGCAATGAAACCATTGGGGAAAGGAGCACATAAATTGAATTGGATACAGAAAAAGAGGGTTGAAAATTTTTAATGTTGAGTGTGGAAACTTGAAATATTGACTCTATATTTGAAAATTTGAAACATTGAATGTTGTGGTCATGGTATTTGAATTTTATTATCTGGATTTGATAGCCTTTTAAAATTTGAAATTGCAATAGTATATGGAGTTTATGCTTTTTGGTTTACTCTTAATGGTGATTGCATTAGATAGGGATGAATCATGATGACGTATGTTTCTTGTTTACTTGGATTATCTTGAATTGTATGTGGACGTAGATTTAGCTTCAAGCACGATAATTCTTGTTCTCTAGACATTTAAACTTGTTTAAAGATAATAATTCTTCTCTATACTTGTAATGATATGATCATGATAACATTAGAATGGATATAGATGATGATGAATGATGATAATGGCTAATTGTTTTAAAAAAATGGAATGTCTTAGGACAGAGACATTTCTTTAAATTTAAAATAGATAAATAATTGTTTTAATAATAATTGTAGTGTCAAAATTGTGATAATGATATGATATATATGGATGATGATGAATTTTATGTGGACATATATTTAGCTTCAATCATGATAATTCTTCTTCTCTAGACATTTAAACCTATTTTAAGATAATTCTTCTTCTCTATACTTGTAATGATATGATCATAATGAAATTAGAATGGATATAGATGATAAATAAATGGAATGTGTTAAAATGGATATAGATGACATTAGAATGGATATACTTGTAATGATATGATCATGAATTGTTTTAAAAAAATGGAATGTGTTAGGACAGACATTTCTTTAAATTTAAAATAGATTAATAATTGTTTTAATAATAATTGTAGTGTCGTGGATTATGATAATGATATGATGATGATATGATATATATGGATGATGATGAATTTTATGTGGATGTAGATTTAACTTCTAGCACGATCGTGGATGAAAAATTGTATAATGGATCATGGATTATGAATTGTATAGTATGGAAATATCTTCCTCTGTAAAATTCAATTGTGTCATTTTATCCCACAAAGTTTAAAAAATATATCAAAGCATTTTGCAAATATAAAAATATATTAAAAAGTAATTGTAAGAAATCAAGAAAGATGATATGATAGGGTTTAACTTACCTCTAGTGTTTTAGATTGTTGTGAAATCATCACTGGTAATGTGCTAGATATTTGTTTTAAGAAAACTCAACACAAGAAATGGATTAGTAGATAGATGGGTGAGATGCTCGACATTGTCAAATCCGAGAAGTACCGGGTTGCTTGGATGGATGTCAACCCACGTTTTGAAAAAAAAAGAAAAATATTGTATTTAAATAAATGTAAATATATAGACCTGTAACATCTTTAATGATAACAAGAGCTGAAAAAAATTTAAAGTCACAAATAATAAGATTAAGGTGAAGAAGATACCTATTTAAATTTGAAACAATCCATTATCAATAGCTTCTTCAAACTGAATACTCTCTTCTGTAGAGTGTGACGATGCACCAATTCCACTCTCAATGTTGGGAACAATTGTACTTCTAGCTGTATTATTCACACCTCTTCTTTCACAAAGGGAATTCCAATGTGCAATTGCTTTGTCGAAAGGAAAGGTTTCCATGGAGTATCGAGAAACATAACACCTCATGCAACTTTCCGATTTTTATCCAAGCTTTTCTCGCTTTGATTTTATAAATGATAGTGCACCTGAAAACCCTTTCATCCTCCATAGACCCCAAAATCATTGTTGGCATAACTCATATAATTTGAAATATTCACCGATATCTCTTGTAAGATATAACTTTGATAGATTCCTCACCACATCCTTGTAGTAGCACCACTTTAAGGTTCGTATAATTTTTATATTGGTTCCTCATTGTATTTACAAAATTTGTTGATTGAAATTTTAATAAATCAGCATTCAAGATACCTTTGATTTCCATACCATTCAACTCAAGTCTTTGCGAAATGTTCCATTATTGTACCCATGGATTTATGGAAATGATTTCTTACAAAGTTAGCACGACCACCTTCAGTATTCCAAAAATTAGGATTCATCACACCCATGGCTTTAAGAATTTTATCTTTGGAGAAACGTTCTCTAATTTTTGATGATAAGGATTCTGAAATTTTCTTAAGCTTTATTCTTGTTTCAAGTATAACAGACTCAAAGATATTACGTGTCATGGGAACATCTTCTCGTTCCAATCCTGTAATATCTTGACGTTTTTGTAAAATGTGAAGTGGTATGTCCCTCCCATTAACAGTGATGCAGAGGTGATCGTGGATATTAAATCTCAAATAGTTACTAGGATTTTTAAGATCTAATAAAGCTTTCCAATTCTCAAAAATAGGTGAATCAAAACTATCTTGGGAACAATACAAGATATCAAGACTTTGACATACCATTTTTCTCATTCGTATAAAATCCACAATATAGATTAATCTTCCTTATGCATGCTTCATCAGTGTATTGATCTCCTGCAACATTGGAAGAATACCAACCAATGTAAGAAATGTCTCCAAATCAGTTAAACAAAACAATAAGTCCCTCGCCCTATCAACTTCATGGCGGTATTTGTGCATGAAACCAACCAACGAAGGATACTCCTCACGAACTCTGCATGTAGGTTCATACAAAGAGATCCATCTAGTCTCAACATCTTTCAAAAGTTTTTTGCCATCTATAATTCCAATTGCAAATTTTTTGAACTCAAGAAATCACTTTGGGATGCTTTCCATTTAGGCATAAAGTTCTCTTATAAGGTATTCTAATTTGGCAACATTTTCGTGGTTGCTTACCATTTTATACACTAAATTCATTCCGTGATCCATACGGTGAATTGGTATCATATATTGCACCATTGTTGTTTGTAATCTAACACACCCTCGCTCGGTGACCTTGCATGATAGATGCACCATCTTCTCCAATGCATACCAACTTCATAGCAATTTCATAATCAGTCATTCCAGCAATATCTTTTAAATGAGAAACAACTATTTTATGTAGGTTTTCGGCATTACAATTTTTAACCATTTTCATAACACCCAAAGATGAGGCATCCTTATATGATTTTCTAAAGTATAGACGTGGACACATACCCATATAGTGTTGTTGATCACGTCACTTCATCAATGAAAGAGAGATAAACTTTTATTTTTTACATTCTCTTTCAAATCTTCCTTCTCTATCATTGAAAGGCATTTTTCCATTTCCCATCCACTATTTTCAGACCAATGAGACTGAGGTAAGTTCAACATTCCATTATATTAATAAAAAAATTTGAAATCAAGGAAATCTGAAATCGGTCTTCCTTTTTTTAGTATGTGAAATAGAGTAGAGAATTGTATGAGTTTTGCATGTAGATTTGTTTGATTCATCTTACCAATATGCGATGTGATCGTTCCTCCCTTTTCCAAGAGATGTCTGTGTTTTTTTGCTCTGCCTCATATTCCACTACGTATCTAACATGCATGCGTTATTTTTCAGTTTTCCACATGTGTGTTTTGATTTTCTAGCCATCCGCCCCCGTTACATTCAAATATTGTTT
Organism: Taxus wallichiana var. yunnanensis; assembly: GCA_018340775.1. NCBI lineage: Eukaryota > Viridiplantae > Streptophyta > Pinopsida > Cupressales > Taxaceae > Taxus > Taxus wallichiana. Next base: position 898,288,511 of record CM031237.1, on the reverse strand, counting down.
TCCACAATGTTTTTCTATAGTGTCCAGCTTCATTTGCATTTTTTGTTGCTTTCCCAATTTCCACGTACATACTGTACATGTACATTTAGATGGTATCTCTTTAGAATTAGATGATTGTACAGGTTCGATAAATAGAAATTTAGCTGCCCACTCAAAATTGTATGACTGCCAATGGTGCACATATTCTTGTTCGTTTTCAATGTTTTACTTTTTGAGTAGAATTTTGAGCAATATCACAATCATCTGGTTTCCTCTTTCGTGAACCAAAATTTGATTTTTATTTCGTGTTCCATTTTGCTAAGTATTTGTATGTGTGATATCTTGATGCACTTGGTTGCACCCCAACAGAATAATATCTTCAAGATCTAGCATATTATCGTAGGTGTCATTTGTTTGATCATGTGCGTAATGCATGTCCACCTTAATAATACCTTCCACACAATCAAAGTATTTTGATTCTTTATGGTAGCATATTTTTGGTTGTTGGTATTTTCAATATCAAGTATCCATAGAGTTTCCAAAATACTTGAAGAGTGATTTTTGAGATTTCTTAGTTACTTTTAGGGTCTTCACATTCTTAGGATTAACACCTTCCATTATTCTGAACAGAGTCCTGCATTAGCAAAAGAACCAAGTAGCAACTTCCTGTTGCACGTCAACAACTAACCATTTTTCACGCATTAAAAGCATGTCAATAATCCTCATGCCGCACGCCAACAAGGTGTGAATCAAATCGTCACACGTCACCAAGGTGTCAACTACTTATGCCCTATCGTGCATCAATTGCTTATGCCATGTCATGCGTCAACTCTCTCTGTCACACATCTGCAATATCTCCTTTTCGTGCATCTGTAACACCTATTTATCACATGTCAACTATATCCTTGTCGCGCATCAACAACTAACCCTAACAAGCTAACAACAATCTCTGGTGCTTAAGAGTATGTGAGTTCAAACTTCACGGTATTGGTAATTTGGTAAGCTACTTGTGGTATACTACCTGACGAATCACCTAGGTTTTTATAGGAGATGTTTTCAAATGAAGGCGAAGCCGACCCCAAAAAAATACTATATATTTTAGGCGAACAGGACACCAACCCGCTCCGAAAAAATAACCTTTTCAAATTTTTCTAAAATGAAATTTTCACCATATTATGAATATTTGCCACTAAAATTATGCCTATCATCACATGAGGATACACACTTTAAAAACCACTTAATTCCTTTTAAATCCAATTTATTCTCAAATAGACTAATTTGAAAAAGCATGAAATTCTAATATTATGAAATAACATGGTCAAATTTTGAGATTTAAAATAATCATTCCACCTTTAGCTTGAGTGGTTGGGGCCACAAAGACAAACATGTTGGATTTGAGGAGAAAATTTAGGTTTAAGAAAACCTAAAAAAAGTTATCTTTTGTTGTTGTTTTTAAAATTGTTTGTTTTTGTTGCTTGGCATCACCATGCAGAGAGTTTTTCTTTTGGAGTGTACATGTTTGAAAGATAAAAACAAAACTTGGAGAGGATGTCGAACTAAAAAACACCAATTTGGGCACCCAATATAGTAAAAAAATGCCCAAGGAAGCCGAGAAAAATGCCTAATACAAGAAAAAATGCCTAATATAGGTTTGAAAATGCATTTCCAATCTTGCTATAGGTCTGAAACTCACCTCACATAAGTGAAAAAAACCCTCAAAGGTGAAAACTACCCCTTACAACTTTGTATCTACAAGGAAGGCACTGCCACAGGTCTAAAACACACTTGTAGGGGTTGTGAATGCATAAATAGGTCTACTACATGTCTATGGTCTATTCAATATTTTTGAAAATATGAAACCTCTTATAGGACACCACAAACCATGAAACCAAACCAAAAATACCACAAATTAGCAAATACTAGATGCAAACCAACAACAAACACTATTGCAAATAATAATCTCATGTCAAACTATTAGAAAAACTCAATACCAATGTGGTTATGATACCATATTGGGAATGACATGAATATGCTGAATCAAAGAGTGAACCAATGAGAAATGCGAGATGTGAATTTCAAAAAGGTAAGACTAAGCACACACATACAAATTTGCAAGTTATGAAGAACAATGAGATAAAATGCAAAAAGGCAAGAATGACTCCAAATCAACTCAATGCTCCATATTAGACGGATGCAAGTGGTGTAAATATAGGAGGTGAATATGTAACCTCCTCTTAGAATAATGGAAACCTACACCTAGAATAATGGTAATATCCATACGCTAAATAGCCATTTAATACATAATTGGTCAAGGGTAGTAATTATTACTAGCTAAAATAGTGTGGTTAAGTGTACACCTAAGAAAACATATCCCATGAGTGTAGGAAAGCTCCAAGTAAATAAATAAATACAAGGAAAATGAATATCCTACACTAACATAAGTTACATTGTAATATTTTTGAGAGGCCCCACTTGCATATTATGAGAGAAGGGAGTTGATACCTAACCGAGTTTGTACTAGTTGAAATGAGTCCCAATAGACTACTTCCATTAATTTGACCATTTGGTGAGAGATTACACACCAATGTTATGAGGATGATAATAAGGTATGCCCTTACAAATTTTCCTATTTAAATCTTGATCATTGGTTTGCAGTCAAAACTTAGCTCTCGATTTGGGCCATGCAATCGAATCACTGGAGGTATTACTAAACAAGTCAAAAGGAATTTATCACATCTCCTAAACATTGATGTTTTTAATCGAGGGTACCAAGGAAAAATAAAATTATAGTAAATAGAACATGATAGCACCATAAGGAATGAAAATTGATAGACAATCCAAATTTGAAGCTATCCCCATCCTAAATCAAGTTTTGTTTTAGCAATTTTCAAGATATGTAGATGCTTTTGGCCATGAAGGTACCCACAATTTACATTGAGACCTATGTGAGAAAGAGGGATAGGAAGTACAATCACTTGTCATTAGTAGAGTTCATGTATAATAATCGACATCTCCAACTCTCAACATGGCCCTATTTGTGAAAAATTATAATAGGAAGTGGTGTTCCCCTCTCAATTAGGATGGTTTAGGTGATAGAGTTGTAGTTTTTCATAAAATGCTTTATGACATGGAAGAAAAATTCAAACTTATGACAATGAGATTTCTTAAGGAGTTTTCAATTTTTAGAAGAGCTACATGGAGTTGAAAAAGAATCCTACAACATTTATAGGAGATATAATTTTTATAATGTTTAAGGATAATAATTTCTCCATCAAGTTTATAATTTCATCTAAAATAAATTTGATATATACGTGAGAATATTTGATTTCCTTAAAATATTCAATCTAGTTTCTTACATATTAGCATTGCCTCTAGTTCTAACATGACTACAAAATGTTTTTTACATTTATTATCTTAAATGTTACTTGTTGGATGCTAAAAGTGTGTGCCCAAGAACCATCAAATGAAAATTATCATCTCGAAAACAACAATGAGAATGTCCCCTAGGTGTGGTACCTTATATCCTTGGTATAAACTTCTAGAGAAATCCAAGTCCTTATCCTAACTATCTAACGCTGTAACTACTACTTTATATCTAAGATAACAATTATAATGGGAAAGGGAGAAGGAAAATAAAAAGAAAATAAATAGTGACGCACAAGAGAGTAAGGATCACTCTCCTCATACCTTGAGACAAGAGACAAGAGAACAAAACACAATGCCAAAGGGCATATATAAGCCATAATACACTATGTATTAAAATCTATCTCTCCCTCTAGCCATTAATGGAACAACACAATTAAACCATGAAAATATAAACCACACACAATATAACATAACATAAAAAGTACAAAATAACACTAACACAAGAAAAAATGCATAAATAAACCACAATAAATAAGATGTTGATGTTGAGAAACTACACAATCTACTATATCCATGAGAAAGGCATCGGGTGCATTACATAAGATTAAAAATAGAGGTCGAACACTCGAGAATATTTGGAAACCCAAATGGGAAAAGTAAATTTGTATTCGAGGAGAGGAAGAAAATTACAACACACATAGCTGCATTTATAGAAAAAAAGGGGGAAGGAAGAAGGGAAAGAAAGAGAGAAGAGGATAAACATTCTTTTGAAATAATCTCTCTTTCTCATGTCTATCTCCTTCACAATGAACATGAAGGTTCCACTCACCGTCATTTTCAAAATAATACCATAATACCCTATGTTTTGGTAGGGATAGTTCAGGTGATACATTATTTAGGTTGGCTATAATAAGTTTATGCAAGATAAGCAAGCGGAACCGAGAATGGCGTAGTTTTTCTATTTGGTTTGTAATTTGTTCATCGTGAATAAATGGTTTTTCCTAGGTAGTTTATCTCGGTGTGTGCGTACGTACCCAAAATTGTAGGGTACTGCACCGCCGGAACAACGTAACACGTACCCCAATGATGATACAGGTCTCCTCGCAAGGTGTTCGGGATCCGGAAAAGCTCCCCAAGTGTGCGTTAACATCCCGCATGCCCCGCTTAGCCCCCACGTGCTTTGTTTTTCTCTTTTTCCCTCTTTTCTTGGCCTTTTGCTCTTCAGTTATGAAACCGCCGCCCTGCCTAGGCGGCGGTCTCGTGACTGCCACCCTAAGTAGGGCGGCGGTCCTATAACCGCCACCCTACTCAGGGGGATGTCCTTTACACGTTTTCTAGAATGCTCTTTTAACACGACTCACGTAAAAATCAATGATTCACCAGCTTTTTTCACCGCCATAAGCTTGCATTAATGATTCTGGTTCCCTAGAATAGTGTTTTGCCATTGTTTATAGTTTAAGAGTTCTATTTGGTTTTTACCTTGGGTAAATGCAAATGCTATAAATAGATGGCTTGTGCTCAAGCAAATGGCCCCTCAAATTTGCCTCTGAATTTCTCATTGTAATAGATTAGTCTTTCATTTTATTTAGAATTCTTAGTTTCTTTCATTGCATGCCTAGTTAGTGTTGTTTTGCTGTTAGGAAGCCACATATCCATCTTGTGCAAGTGCTGTTGATATTTCATCCAATCCATTGGAGTAAAATAGTTTGTTTTCAATAGGAAGCCATTAAAGTTGCAGGTTTTGTTCTTCAAATAGGATAGTTTCAGGTTCTGGACGTTTTATGTTGCATGACTCGCAATAAATCCCGCTAGGAATTGCATAAGCCAAGCTTTTACTCTTGCGCTATCTCTCTCGTACTTGCATTGTATTTAGTCTGTATCCTAAGTTGCCTTTGAACCAATATTTACTTCTGTTGATGCTAGCATTACACGCTTTTCTGGATCTACGTGAACGTGAAGGAATGAGGAGATCACACTGAGGGGACAAGATCACACACACCATCAGATTCGCCACTGTTCTACAGAATCCAGGTTCTAGCTTTCAAAGTTCTAATTAGAAACATATCAAATAGAGTAGCCAATCACTTTATTTTAGTCAATTTTACTTTCGATATTGCCAAGGAAGCTGTGGGGATTGATAGTTTCTGAGAAACTATGATTCATTTCTCACTTTTGAGGTAGGATCGAGAGTCTTGCAAATAGACTAGATCAATTGTTTCATTATTTAGAATAGGTTCACAGTTGCACAGACAAATAGCTATACTCAGTTATCTTGTTTGTTTTAATTTGTTATTCTAAACTGTCAATTCTAGATAGTTGTTCTTTAAATTTTGTTTAGTAGATAGATATATCAGATTTAGGAATATACATAGACATATTTTTCATAATTAGTTTATTTGTCATTAGTTAGATTCATATAACTTTCTTTGTATGACAATCACGAGACCTAGAGATCCCGAGGAATATGTATTCAAGACAATCATGGCCTCACCCAATCTCATCATAGCCATAAGCGATATAGATCAGAATCTCGGGATCCAAGTCTTCCGAACAATGGTAAACTTACAAAAATTGGTTCCCGATTAAGCGGGTCAAACATAGAAGACGACAAAGCACATAGGTTTTGGTCAAATCAACCAAAATATAGATTACCTTAGATTCATATCCGCATATTTGTGGAAGGGTTTGAAAGAGAGAAAACCTTTGGTTGTGATCCTTTAGTCCCACAGCTAGATGCAGGAGACACTCTCAAAGATATAGATACCAACTTAAGAATCCAGGTTGCACGAATGCCTGTAAGATATTCTGAGAAGATCACACAGTTATTGATTCTGAATATAGAAGTTGAGAAAGCATACGATTACTGGATACTAGGGATTAGGGACTGATTCCATATATGACCATAGTAGGTCCACAACAAATATGAATCTACGGTTGTGACCCACAAATCCCACAGCCCAACGAATCCATAAGTGAATCAGACATAGGCGCTGGCCTACGTACGCTAGTATTCCGGTCTACTCCACTTCCACCTATCATCATCGAATAGTTATCCTTATTAGACGTAGTAGCTAACGAAGCTAGGGAGTTCTGGACTAGGCCAGAGAATTGCCCATAGAGTCAATTATATTTACCATCCACCCTATGACCTTATCTAGAGATATACACGAAACTATCCCAGGACATTTTCCATGTATTCCACAACCTATAGACCGAATCACACCAGAGCTCGATATTGATTGGAGCCTTCGATCAGTCATCCTTGCTGATCGATCTATCACGTCAGTTCAAGTTAGGAGGGCCTTCTTTTCCTTAGATTTGCAATTTCCACTAGTGCGTATAGAAGACATTAGATTGCCTAACTAGTTTGTCTGCATCCCACACATATTCCATCCCCACCGGCTATCTCGGCATGACCTCGGGAGGTCGGGTGCGAGGAAGAGTTACTTGTAGATTCCCAAGCTCGCTTGTCACTTTTCCATCGTACAAAATTGGTGAACCCAACGTGAAACTTTCTACTCTCTGTCTGGAGTCGATTTTCTTGGTTCTTTCAAATTAAAAACAACTCTTTCATCTTTACTACCTCATTAGCTTTCACCATCACCTTCGCTCCTTCCCATTATTCTACGGGTATTCATATACCCCCCGAATATGTCGGGATTCGATGCATATGGTAGGCCTCTCTTAGGTCTTGAGGCATACTACGCTCAACTGAATAGGCAGTCATCGCCCTCGCTCTTGGTATGGGGTGAAAACTATTCAGATAACCAATTATCAACACAAACTCCATCTCCAAGGATCAGATATAACTCATCTTTCCAAACAGAAGAGTTGGATCAGTTCGCTCAAACACAAACAGAGCCTTCAGGCTCGAACAATATGACGCTCATAGGAGAGTCTAGCTCATCTCCTCAGGTACTACTTAGACCACAAATTAGTAGACAATCTGACCCATACCTAGGTTTAGATGATGAACACTTTGTACGTTATGTTAGGAATGAACAATGTTCTCAAAGTATGTACCCACCTGTAGGAGGTTTACAAATACAACCCGAGGTCTCTTTTCAAAAAAATACCTCCATGCTAGTACATATAGGAAATGCCCTCGGGGAAACTTGGCAGGGCAGTGATCAATTCATAGTAGGATATCACATGCCTATACAACACCATGATATACAACAAATGCCGCTAAGGCAAAGCACCGTGACTTCACCAAATGAAGTCATTTCAACGTTAGTAGAAAAAGTGAGAGGGTTAGAACTTGCTCAAGCAAATCAAAATTCCCAATTCATGCAGACAGGAAGTTCCAATCCTCCACACCATCCTAGCCAAGTAGACCTCCTCACAGGATTAGGCATGTTGGGTATGACTCCTCAGTATTCACAACAAACGCCGATTAGAACCACCGCTTCTAACGTCGTTCCAATACCTCCCGGTCTGGTACAAAGTAATCCATTCTTGGACAATACCCCTTCATACTTAAACATGTACTCCAAATCACCACAAGGGGATATGTTCTCTTCTCCCGGTATTTTTACTCAACCACAGGGGTTCCCTTATGCTCCTACCAATGCATATGCAATGCCATATCAACAACCCATTCCATCGCCACTCCCTCAGCAGGCACCATCAATGGTCGAAACCTATGCGATAGGGACATATTCAGAATACTTGAAAGAGCCCTTAGATTTCACCATACGAAGCGTCATGCTTCCAAGACCTCTTCCCGATTTGCCCAAATACAAAGGTGAGGGAAATATGAATGCACATATCAAAGCTTACGCTACAGCCATCTGAGAACTACTCCCATGGGATGGGGTTGTTGCTAAAATATTTCCCAAAACCTTGGAAGGTATCGCTCTCGATTAATATTATAGAATACCTGAGGCTTCCATCCATTCGTTCAAGCAACTCGTGTCAGAGTTCATCAAGGCCTTTGACATGAACAAACTATTAAGGACAGGAATCAGGGAATTCTTGCACATTAAATAGGAACACAATGAATCTGTCACCCATTTCATCCAGAGGTGGCGCACAATTCTCTATTCTTCGGTAAGTTCTCTCGAACATGGATCAGATGGAACTATGCGATCTATTCCTTCATTCTCTCAGCAGAGAAGTAAAGGAAGAAGTCCAAAAGTTTCCACTAAGAACTTACGATGAAGTACTTGAGAGTGCTCTCCGAATAGATCAAGCGGCAATTGATAGTGGTCGCAAGACATATGGAGCAAATGGGAGGTTAATCACCTCCAACCAAAACACTACAACTTATCCTACTATCATGAATGTCAATCAAGGACCTAAAATTCTTAACAAAAATCGTGGAGTGACAACGGATGGAGTAACTGATCAGGCTAGAAAGACAAACGTTGTGAATACTCCACCACAAATAAACAATCAACGAAACAACAACTTTACCCCAAAAATCAATGCAGTGGATTTTAATCATCCACAACAACAACAACAACAATGACGGAAAAACCTTACACAGGGTTCAAGCCAAAGCTCAACTGGTTATCAAAACCAGAATCAAAATCAAAAACAGCAAATGCAAAACTTTAATAGGCAACGGTTTGGTCAAAGTTTTGGGCCACAATATGCACCAAACCAACAAACTAGGAATTACAATCCTAATTTGTATTGTGGTTTCCACAAAATTCAGGGCCATGACACTAGAACGTGCCGTGACTACAATAAATTCATGCAACACTTGCCAGAAGAACAAAGACAACTTTTCATAGATATGTTTTTGACAGATCCTATGTCACCAGCATCAAATACTTTTGCAGGGGCGGTTTCCCCTCAAAATGCACCCCTCAAGATCTTCAATGATCTGCTCCCAAATCACAACAATAACAAGTTAAATCCAAGTGGGACAAACAAGGGTGTAATTCCAGGAAACAATGATCATGAAGCTTCAAATTTGCTAAAACCATTAGTTGCACCACAACTAGGAAGTCAGCCACGACCTAAGATAGTCGGATTAGTGGAGTTAGATGCCGAACTACCCATAGAAGCTGTAACAAGGACACGAGAGTATTCCTCTTAGCTAAGTCCAAGCCACCTGCCAGGGACATATAACATCCAACAAATAGTAGCAAAACCCATGGGTGCCTATGATTTAATTAATGACCTAACAAAAACCTTCTCGTACATTTCATTTTTGGAGTTACTAAAGAACTCTTCGCCCATAGGGCTGTTCTTTTAGAGGCATTGGGTTTAGGTCATTTAATTAACATCACTCCACCTCTGAAACACAGGTAAATCATATAGACTTTGATGTTCATCCTCCGGGGCAAAGGCGGATAGGGACACCGAATTCATATTCAAAATAAAAAAATGCCCACAGACACTGAGATTACACGCCGAGGTGATCCGGCCTTACACTTATAAGTGTGGGTCTATAACAATTATGTGAAACGTGCGATGGTTGATGATGGGGCAGCAGTTAACATAGTCCCTTTTTCTTTCCTTCAAAAGATAGGGTATGGAGAAACGAATTGTTCCACAACCCGAAATACGCTAAGAGGCTATGACAACCTTAAAGCTACTTCAATTGGAACTATAATATTACAGTCACCTTAGGACCCAAAACCATCCTGATTGAGTTTTATATTATAGATCAGGAAACTAACTATAATATGATCCTCTACGACCATGGATACACCACATGAAGGCAATCCCTTCTACGCTATTTCAAGAAGTAAGGTTTTTACACTTAGGAAAGATATTCGTAGCCAAAGGTGATCCAAAACCATTCGATGTACACCTAGCTGACTTAAAGAAAATACCAGGCATGCACTCGGAGTTTGAACTCCCAACGAACCAACTTAATAAACCTACCGACGTAAAACCAGAAGAAAAGTTGGTACCTACGACAGATCTTGAAACTATGAGCCTAGCCAAGGCAACCCTAGCCCCCAAAGATGAGGCTAACACTGTAGAAATAGTATCATTAGGAACTACTACAAAAATTGTTGAATTACTAGAACAGGATCTACCAATGTTCCTACCATTTGATTCTGTAGGCATGGGGTGTACCCTAGGTGTTGGCTCTCTTCCAGTAGTGGATCTTTGCATGATAGAAGTAGAGAACGTTAACACAACAAGTGTCCCAGCACCCATGTTCCTAGCTAAGTATTGGACTCTCCATTTCGATGGAGATAGAATTCGTTACGGGGATGGTGGGGCAAAGGTGTAATCCTTACTTCTCCCGAGGGAAAATTCCTACCATTTACCTTTAAGCTAAAATTTGAATGCACTAACAACGGCGCCGAGTATGAAGCCCTTCTCCTTGGCCTCATCCTAGCTAAGAGAATTGGTGTTGATAACATCAGAGTTTTAGGAGACTCGCAATTGGTAGCAAACCAAGTCGCTAAGGTATATGAAACCAAAGCCGAGCACCTACAACTCTACAAAACAAATTGTATTTAATTTAAGCAAGGAGTTTGACTTCATATCAATCAAGCAATCCCATGAGAAAAAAATCTTCTTGTTGATTCAATAGCAACGCGTTAGGTGCATGCTTTACCCCAAACAAGTAAGTTAGATGATAACCGTTTCATGGTTCTCTTCGTGATGAACCATTGATAAAAACAATGTCAAATCCTCTTTTAAATGGAAATGAAAACAAATCTGCTATCCTAGACCACACCGATAGTGATACAACCACTCTTGATTACTTAAACACCTATGCGGCGTTACATCTTGCCCATCGCGCAATAGATTTATCTTTGATCCCGCATTCATCTTCCTATTACGAGAATCCCATGACTGAGCTTCCCCTACAAAAAGAACTCAACATATACACAATCGGGAATGGAGATGAGCTGGAGCTACCCCCAGCCCCGCCTGAGTTTGAAGAAGGTAACGCTTCCCTAATCAAAGAAACAATTGATATTAACATCGGAACAGAAGATGAACCAAGGATATTGAAGTTAGGATCCTTGCTAACTCCATTAGAAGTAGAAATACACACTCGGATCCTCAAGGAACATCAGAAGGCGTTTGCATTTAATTATAAGGAAATGACAGGAGTTACACCCCACATTGCGGTACACAACCTCGTCACTAAATCAGATGCAAAACCAATTAAACAAAAATCGAGACCAATGAAACCCAAGGTAGCTCTCATGGTAAAAGAGGAGGTAATAAAGCTCCTCCAAGTAGGATTCATCAAACCAGTCGATTACTCTCAATGGGTATCTAATATCGTTCGGTTCTCAAAAATAATGGAAAGATACGCATCTGCATAGACTTCGAGACATTAACAAGGCATGTCCTAAAGACGACTTCCCATTACCATCTATAGATGTCATCGTTGACGCAACAGCTGGATTTGAGCTTTTATCTCTCATGGATGGATTCTCGGGATATAATCAAATCAAAATATCCAAACAAGACCAAGCTAAAACCACATTTATAAATCCTTGGGGAACCTATTGCTACATTGTTATGCCATTCGGTCTCAAGAACGCTGGTGCTACATACCAGCGGGCTATGATGTATATATTTCATGATCTTATTCACAAAATTGTGGAATCCTACGTAGATGACTTACTGGCTAAAGCCAAGAAACGTTGTGACCATCCGGAAGTGCTTCGTGTCATTCTTTCACGTCTGATAGAATACGGAGTCACGCTAAATCCAGAAAAATGTGTCTTTGGTGTGACAGGAGGGAATCTCCTAGGTTATATTGTATCATCACATGCAGGATCGATGTTGACCCAACCAAAATTAAGGCTGTTCTCAAAATGGTCCCACCTTCGGATGCATCTGGAATCAGATCATTTCTTGGAAAACTTGGTGCAATCCGAAGATTCATAGATTTAAGTTTCGACATTCATCCAATCAACAATCTACTCAAGAAAGATTATAGCATTGATTGGACCAAAGACCGCAATGAAGCTTTCAATGCAGTTAAGCGTTTCTTGTTATCACCACCTACGCTAATGCCACCTAAGCCAGATCACCCATTAATTTTATATTCGCCAGCCACCAATGTCTCGCATTAGCTTTGTATCTTTAGCTCAAGAAGATGATGATAATAGGAAACGTGTGATCTATTTCATCAGCCGGACATTGCTCGATTATGAAACACGCTACACACAAGTGGAACAAGAATACCTCACCATAGTCTTTGCAACAAAATGCTTAAGACATTACATGTTAAATCAAGAAACAAGGGTCATGGTAAAAACAGACCATTTACAAACTTTCCTCACGCAAGTGAGGTCCTTGTCTAAAAAAGTCTGGGTGCTTTATAACCTTAATGGGTGAATTTGAATTAACATTCGTAAATCAGAAGTCAGTTAAAGGAAAAATCATCACGGATTGGTTAGCTGATAATCCATTAGACGGAGGTGATCTAGTAGATCTGAACTTTCCAGATGAGTGCGTATACTACATTGAAACCAGACCTCCTATCTCTCGAGTGTCCTCGGTACACCGATATCATTAATTATATCATGGACCATATGTATCCAGAAGGTGCTACTTACGCGAAGAAAGAAGGTGGTTACGCATTATCGTAGCGAAATACGTCATTATAGAACAAGTCCTCTATCGAAAGGCGTTCGATGGAATGCTTTTAAGATGTGTCGACACAGAAGAATCCAAGAAGATTCTCCACGAATCTCATAGTGGAATGTGTGGAGGCCACTTCAGTGGCCATGCCACCGCTCGTAAAATACATTGAATGGGCTATTTCTGGTCCACTCTAGAACACGACTCGAGTAGAGTTTGTCACGCGAGATGTCATAAGTGTCAAGAATTCTCCCACGAGATTCACATGCCGGCACAATCTCTACAACCAATCGCTACTCCATGGCCCTTTTCACGTGGGGCCTAGATTTAATAGGGAAATTCTCTCCCTCATCCACCAACGGCCATAACTTTATAATCACGGCCATCGAATATTTTACCAAGTGGGTAGAGGCTATGCCTCTTACTACTGTACTGGGTTCTGTAATCACCAAGTTCATTTTGAACCAAATCATTTGTAGGTACAGTGTCGCAAGTCATTATCTCAGATAATGGGACTTCTTTTAAGAATGACGAAGTTCGTGAATTATGTAATAAATTTAAAATAAGCCATCATACAGCCTCCTTGTATTACCCTCAAGCCAATGGACAGGCTGAGGCGACAAACAAAACATTAAAATCCATTCTCCTTAAAACGGTGAAAGAAAACAAACGAGATTGGCATTTGAAGTTATATCCGGCCTTATGGGCCCACCGAACCTCAATAAGGACACCAACAGGAGTGACTCCTTTCTCGCTAGTATTCGGGTCGAAGCAGTTCTCCCACTTGAGGTTGAAATACCCAGTCTCCGCATTTCATTACAAGGGATCCTGGATGAAGATGCTTATAGAGAAGCACGTCTTTCCCAACTAGAAAGCCTAGATGAAGCTAGGTTAGATGTTGAACAAAGTGGCACAGAGTCTATGCTGACCGGATGTGCCGGCAATATAACAAGAAGGTCTATGAACACGACATATATGAAGGTGATCTAGTTCTAAGGCTAGATAGCCGGATCGACAAAAAAACCGGCGAAGGAAGGAAGTTCCGGCCCAAATGGTTGGGCCCATACCGAGTCATGAAGGACTATGGAAATGGTGCATACCTCTTATGTATGCTAGAAGGTGAGGAATTTGGTGAAACAGTCAATTCCTTACACCTCAAACGATTCTACGCATAAGCAACTAGCACTACTTATAATTATATCTACATTGCATCTTCATACAGATTAGGATCATTTTGTCCGCTTGTTTCGTACAAAAATTGTGATCAAGGAATTTTGTTCTCAAAGCAATTCATTACAAACTCATGATGTTGTTGGCATAAACACTCTAATCATACTTCTCTATTTCCATGATATCATCAAAATTATTTGGAATCATTTCATCAAATAAAGCTAGATAGGACAAGGTCTTATGGTAACCATGCCAAGATTTACGGGTTTATTCTCATTTTTAGGTTTTTTCTTAGGATAGGTGTCTTGCCTATGGTCTATTCTAGAAGCTTCATGGTGTCACATCTATCCCGTATATATATCTCTTTGGAAATAAGAACATACTGACATTTTGCTCAAATAAACAAGTCAAATATAGAATCAAACAGAAAATTTTAATTTTACACATTTCCTTGCCCCACCAACCTTTGGTGATGAGCTTGCATCTCTTACTAGTGACATAGGGTTGGGAAAGGATGGAAATTCCCTTACTCGCCTATATCTTGCCTATGGTGATAAGCCCATACTTCTTACTAGTAGCATGGGGCAAGGTGTAGGGGGTCCTCTTGACAAACAAATGCAAAAGGTCATAGACAAACAATTCAAATCTTGAAGTCTTGAGTCAAAAACAAATGAATCAGATGTCCAAAATTCCAAAAGAGTTCAAAATCCTAAAAACCAGATTTTGTCTACCATGTGGCCATCTACGGATCTAAGTCTAGATAAACCGCAAAGCAAGTTGCATCCCAAAACTATGAAGTCACTCGAGTGGAGTAAGCTTGTAGCATCCTAATTTGGGTCCACCAAGGCTTTGTCTATCTCTCATCACTGCCATTTCAACACATTTCACAACTTGTGCCCTTTCTAGCTCTCGGTGATGAGCCCTCACATCTTACTAGTTGTGTGGAGTTAGGAGAGGGGAAAGTCTATCTGCTCATCATACCGGTTTGTCTTCACCACTTTGCCAAAACAAATATGAGGCATCCAAAATTGCTTACAGAAACTAAGATTCAAAATCACATTATATCTACATTATCATATATCAGCATCATGAAATACAAAAAGAAAGTAAAACACTTGCATCATTTGTTCTCCATTGCATACATTTTAAAGAGCATACAAGCATAAACATCATAATCTACATGAGGAAACTGGAAAGGAAACAAAGCCATAAATGCCAAAAAGTCGATCAAAAAAATATATATATATATATATATATATATATATATATATATATGCCATCATGCGCGAGCATGGTCAAAACGCTCAAAGAGCCCGGTATATACAAAAGAATATATCATGCAAAATCTAGGAGAGCCAAGTGGCTTCTCAACCCCTATGAGACCCCTCCGAAGGTGCACGCCCGCGCCTAGGACTCCAGCTATGCCGGCACTCTGAGTGCACAGAGGGCTCAGGATCCCGAGGGGCAGCTGCAGTCTCACCACGAGAATGACTCCTCATCAGGCGCTCGGCTGTCCTATACCCCGCTAGCTCCGTGCGGAGAGTCGATACCATCCTGGCCACGTGCCAGACTGGGGCAAAGACGTCAGTGTGTCTACCAGCTACTGAGGGCTCCCCAGCATCCATAGACAACTCTGCATGGGTCCTCTCCATGGGGATCATCAGGGTATCGGTGCATACCCTGCGAATCAAGTCTCGCCACTCATCGGCGGTCTCTACAAACAAAGGAGAAAACAAATTAGAAACAAAACAAGAGATAAAATACAAGAGCAAACAAAAGGAGAGATAACAACTAAGGAAATCCTAATTAAAAACAAACATTAAAAGGAAGGATGGTAACTTACTCGGATCACCGGGCCTCAGGATGGATCGCTAGGTCAAGACACCGCCACGAATCTGCCATCGGCGAGGTGTTGCTCCCGTGATGGGAGCAACGTAGCGCCCGCAATGCAGACTCATCCTCCCTGCCATGGCCCTGGGAGAGTGGCCCCTCTGAAACCAAAGTCACCCTCTCTGCACTCTTCTCGGCCCTCTCTAGCTGCATGATATCCTGAGTATCGTGCCACTCGAGATCGATCTCCTCCTCTGTCTCTCCACCTGTAAACTCCTCGGACTCGAGTCTATGTCAATAAGGTCATCACTACTATGGGCAGGACCTGCGGAAATCCAAAGAAAAGGTTCCTGAGGCGCATCGGCTCTCCCTTGAGCACGTACTACCCTCCTAGCCGCAATAGGGACGCCAGGAGTAATAACTGTCCAACCCTAGCCTCTAGGACCCCCTCGGCCTCTTGGGTGACTTGTATATTGGCGCTATCTGGGAAACATGCCCATATAGGGTAGGCCAAACTGTTGAGGAACTCGACCAAAGGGGTGTATCTCCACTCACCCCACTCTGTCAATAAGCTGCCTGTGGTGGAGCAGGAGATCAAAGTAAGAGCCTCCTCGCCCCATATGCCTGCCATGGTCTGATATGGTGTGGCCTCCATGTCATCGGTGGTCAAGGAAGCAACTGGCTGATGAGGTGCTCTAAGCACCGACATATCTGTCCATCTAGCTGCCCTCACAGCTCGGGATCTGTCACCTCTACACCTCTACCATAGGGGATGAAGTGCTCATAAACCCAACTCATGACCAGGGTTGGGTGGCTCAAGGACTGCCCCTGTAAATGGACTACCCTGTATAAATCATGGTAGGTAGTCCCAAGTATATCTACTCCCCAGGCATATATCTAGCCATGTCCCTCTATCTGTGCAATGATGGGGGACCAACAGTATAGCAGTGTGTCTCCTCCCTTGTCCCCGATCAATCTTGAGGCAAGGATCCCCATAATAGCCTGGCGAAGCAAGGGGATGGGAAAACTAGGAATGGATCGAACTCTGACCCCCTTCTTCGAACCCATGGAGATAACTACATCTCCCATATAAGTGGCCCACTATGCTATCTGGGCTCACGAACCTGCTTGCCTTAAGGGTCAGACGTCTCCCAATGATCGGGACCCCCAGAATGTGATAAACATCCTCCAAAGTGATGGTCCACTCACCGCGGACCCCTGGTAATCGGAAGGTGTTCGATCAGCATCCCAATAGGAAAATAAGTCACAAAGAATGTGACTAGATGGTGCAACATGCGGAACGCGTGAGATACGTAGTATCCCGGCCCTCTGAAGAGTGTCCTCCTCATCCTGAGAAAGTGCATCTAGTATTGCTGGGAGCCAGTCACACTCCCTCTCTCGGCTCCACCAAATATACTCCTCTCTCGCCTGCATACACCCAAAAACACACAAAATAGAGCAAGTTAGCATCCGAGTAACATTGGAAAAATCATGAAAACACATAGAAATGCTAAAACACAAAAACAATCTCAAATAGATGTTCTTTTGGCATTTTGTGCAAAACTGCCGCCCTGAGCAGGGAGGCGGTTTGTAACCGCCGCCTTAAGGGCGGTCATGTAACCACCACCTTGGGTAGGGCGGCGGTCGTGGCCCAAAAACCCACGCGGGTTTTAAACCTAAAAAGTCCAAAAACACCAAAAGAGGACCATTTTTACTAAAACAAGGCCTACCCAGTAGGCGCCCCCCCTAGATGGACCTTTTGAACCTAACATTTTCAAAAATTACCCCCCCATGACAAAGATTTTAGCATTTTAAAATTAAGGGGGTGAAAAGGATAAATTGAAGAAAACAAACCTGTGATCTCGCGGGTCGATGTTTCACTCGCGGAGGCATGATCACTATCTCGTCACGAACGTTTTGGCTCTATTCGCGCAAGAAACCGTCACCGTGGGTTCAGAGCTCAGAATAAATCAAATCAACTCGCACAAATGAATAGGAAAATGGGCCCACTTTCATATATATAGCAGCCTGACTTGTTTTAAAAATGTTTTTTTGTAGGTTTGGAGCACCGACGGAGGTAAGTTCTTACCCCCGCACAAATGGTACGTCCTCATTTCCCATTATTTTAGCGTTTATTTTCTGATCTATCTTGTCTATCTGCACTTGAGTTGTCTTTTCATTTTACAGGTGGCGAGAATTTTGGATGGCATCATTTCAACACACGAACGTATCAGGTATAACTTTCAACTTCCCATTTCGGGACCGCCATACTTGGACCCACCGTTTTACACCTCTTCATGGCTAAAACACTTCTCAGGGGCAATATGTACGTACCCAAAATTTTAGGTCTGCTGCAGTCGAACAACGTAACACGTACCCCAATGATGATACTGAGTCTCCTCGCAAGGTGTTCAGGATCTGGAAAAGCTCCCCAAGTGTGTGTTAACATTCCGATACCCCGCTTAGCCCCGCATGCTTTGCTCTCTCTTTTTCCCTCTTTTCTTGGCCTTTTGCTCTTGATTATGAAATTGCCGCACTGCGGGCGGCGGTCTAGTGCCGCGCCGCCACCTTTCGGCCAGCGGTCGATGCGTTACGCATTTTAAAAATTCTCTTTTAACACGACTCACATAAAAATCAATGATTTACCATCTTTTTTTTTCACCGCCATAAGCTTGCATTAATGATTCCGGTTCCCTGGAATAGTGTTTTGCCATTGTTTATAGTTTAAGAGTTCTATTTGGTTTTTACCTTGGGTAAATGCAAATGCTATAAATAGATGGCTTGTGCTCAAGCAAATGACCCCTCAAATTTGCCTCGAATTTCTCTCATTGCAATAGATTAGTCTTTCATTTTATTTAGAATTCTTAGTTTCTTTCATTGCATGCCTAGTTAGTGTTGTTTTTTATTAGGAAGCCACATATCCATCTTGTGCAAGTCTTTGTTGATATTTTATCCAATCCATTAGAGTAAAATAGTTTTTTTTTCAATACGAAGCCATTAAAGTTACTGGTTTTGTTCTTCAAAAGCAGGATAGTTTTGTGAGTTACGGACGTTTTATGTTGCATGACTCACAATAAATCCCGCTAGGAATTACATAAGCCAAGCTTTGTACTCTTGCGCTATCTCTCTCCTACTCGCATTGTATTCAGTCTGTATCCTAAGCTGCCTTTGTCCCAATATCTACTTTTGTTGATGCTAGCATTACACACTTTTCTGGATCTACGTGAACACGAAGGAATGAGGAGATCACACTGAGGGGACAAGATCACACACACCATCGGATTCACCACTGTTCTGCAGAATCCAGGTTCTAGCTTTCAAAGTTATAATTAGAAACATATCAAATAGAGTAGCCAATCACTTTATTTCAGTCAATTTTACTTTTGATATTGCCAGGGAAGTTGTGGGGATTGATAGTTTCTGAGAAACTATGATTCATTTCTCACTTCTGAGGTAGGATCGAGAGTCTTGCAAATAGACTAGATCAATTGTTTCATTATTTAGAATAGGTTCACGGTTGCACGAGACAAATAGCTATATTCAATTATCTTGTTTGTTTTAATTTGTTATTCTAAAGCTGTCAATTCTAGATAGTTGTTCTTTAAATTTTGTTTAGTAGATAGATATATCAGATTTAGGAATATACATAGACATATTTTTCATGATTAGTTTGTTCGTCATTAGTTAGATTTAATAAATTGCTTACGTATGAAAATCACGGGACCTAGAGAGCCCCGGGAATACGTATTCATGCCAATCGTGCCTGACCCAATCTCATCACAGCCATAAGCGATATAGATCAGAATCTCAAGATCCAAGTCTTCCGAACAATGGTAAACTTACAACAAATTAGTTCCCAGTTAAGCGGGTTAAACACGAAGACGACAAAGCGCATACGTTTTGGTCAAATCAACCAAACTACAGATTACCTTAGATTCATATCCACATGACTGTGGAAGGGTTTGAAAGAGAGCAAACCTTTGGTTGTGATCCTTTGGTCCCACAGCTAGACGCAGGAGACACTCTCACAGATATAGATACCAGCTTAAGAATTTAGGTTGCACGAACACCTGTAAGATATTATGAGAAGATCACACAATTATTGATTCTGAATATAGAAGCTGAGAAAGCATACGATTACTGGATACTAGGGATTAGGGACTGATTCCATATATGACCATAACAAGTCCACAAGAAATATGAACCTACGGTTGTGACCCACAAATCCCACAGCCCAACAAATCCATAAGTGAATAAGACATAGGCGCTGGCCTACGTACACTAGTATTCCGGTCTACTCCACTTCCACCTATCATCATCGAATATTTATCCTTATTAGACGTAGCAGCTAACAAAGCTAGGGTTTTCTAGACTAGGCCAGAGAATCGCCCATAGAGTCAATTATATTTACCATCCACCCTATGACCTTATCTAGAGATATACATGAAACTATCCCAGGACATTTTCCATGTATTCCACAACCTATAGACCGAATCACGCCAGAGCTCGATATTGATTGGAGCCTTCGAGCAGTCATCCTTACTAATCGATCTATCACGCCAGCTCAAGTTAGGAGGGCCTTCTTTGCCTTAGATTCACAATTTCCACTAGTGCGTATAAAAGACATTAGATTGCCTAACTAGTTTGTCTGCATCCCACACATATTCCATCCCCACTGGCTGTCTCGGCACGACCTCGGGAGGTCGGGTGCGAGGAAGAGTTACTTGTATATTCCCAAGCTCGCTTGTCACTTTTAATGTCTACAATGTCCATACCTAGGATAAATTCTAGAAAATTAACTTTATTGGACCATTGGTATGTATACTATGTAAATAAGAAGGGTAATCCATTGATAACTTACTTCCACATTCTCCTATGCATCTAACGGATGGTCAGATCTCTATCATTAGGTAGACATGGCATGGGTTAGCCCACACACATTAAAGGAAAATTTGTATACATGGTCACAAGGTTTGAAATAGTTTAAAGGAAATTGGTAGGTATTTTCATTGAATATGATGTGGAATGTTTGGAAAGAGAAGAATAATCGATTTTTTGAAAACAAGGAACAAGTATGGGAGAAAATTTTGATTAAAACTGAATTGGAAATTTCTAAAAATGTGTCACTCTCATCTAAAATTAAAGAGGATATGCTAAAAGAAATGAGATACATATCCTAAAAACGCGGACACACATAAATCTTTCTCAAAACAAAGAAACTCATCCTTTTAAGGTAAAGTGACGAGGATCAAATGGAAACCACCATGTAGTGGGAAGGTCAAGTTAAATTTTAATGGTACGTCTAAAATTAATCATGGAATTCAGGGTTTAGGTTGTGTTTTGCATAGCTGATTCAGTCATTTGTTATAGTTCAGTCTTTCTTCATCCACGCACAATGAGTAATAAATCGAAGCTATAAAACTTTTAGAAGGTTTGTGTTTGAATACCGAGAAAAGTTATAGGTATATCCTAGTTGAAGGGAATTCCAATGTTATAATAACTAGTATGAAAAAAATGAGATACTCCCAATCAAAACCTAAACTACTTACTACAAGGGGTACGTATTTTGTCGATTTTTTCAGATCATCTCCTTTCAACATGTTTTTAATGAAGCAAATGGTGTTGTAGAGTTTCTTGTGAACACGGGAACATATTTAGATCATATCTCTTCTACCATTATCTTTGACCCAACTACCTGGACAAGACTCCGGGAACACTTAGGCGATGAATATAACATGTATGGTTAGGGTTGGTTGATGGATTCATAATGTTACATATCATAAGAGTTTGATAATGTGGTTTTTTAAATATAGGCACCAAGCGGGATGTAAGTTGGGCCATGTTTTCTCAATATCATTTACTATGAGGGTAGAGTGATTAGATGATCACATAATTTGTAAGGTATATTCTTTTCTGCAAGTGTGTGGTAGTTTATGTAGTAGAAGTTTCTATATATGTTGAGTGGAGATAAATTTTGATTCTTTAGTGTGTACCTTTGATTAATCATTGTATCTTAATTGTTGGACACATGTTTAAATTGTTTCTCATTTATAGCCAACATCCGGAATAGTTATAAATATGTTATTTGATATTAATAAAATGGTGAGGGCCCAACAACCCTATTTTACTGATTAAAAATCATCACGAAGCTCTGAAAAACATTCTCAAGTGAAAATATCCACTCAAACCACCTCAAAGAATAGTTGAGATCAAATGTGCTCATTAGAAAAGAGACCCAATAATATTTATGATTTAAAAAACTAAGGGAAAAATTATTTGGTGGTGATTCCTGTAGTTTTTTCTCAAAATGAGGTAGATAGAACAACCTAAAACTACCCCAAAAATAAGTACTCCTGAAGATAATTCTAGCAAGGCCATTTTTTCCTAATTTGGTGTTGTTGAGAAAAAATTATGGTGGTCTGAATTTTACCATTTTATTTTACGTTGATGACCACAAGGCCATAAATTTTAACATCATAGTAGCGTCATCTATGTTTCCTCTTCTTAGTAGCCATTTCTTTGACCTATTCCAATTTAAAATGTGCCAACACAATAAACTTTGCGGTTATATTTACCAAAATGTGGAAGCTCGTGATTCACTTTGAACTCCAAGCTTTGTCTCCATTTTCTTCCATTCCTATTTTTCTTCATACGCTTTGATTTTCTATGATTGGGCCATGTGTTAAGTTGTGATTTTATATGGTATCATGTGACTTGGTACCACATGACATCCTGTGATTGGATACGTGCTCACATAGCTTGGTGTTATATGATAGCCTCGATTGGCTACATGTTCATGTAATTTGGTACCATGTGCTAGCCCATGATTGGCTATGATATATCGTATCTTGATCATTAGTCTTCGTAATATCCATTTTCTTGGGACCTGACTTCTCATGATTTGTCCACATGTTAAGTAATGGTTGGATACATGCTATGATAGATTAGAAACACATGATAGACCATGTTTTTCTATACCGGGTTGTACCTTTTCCTTATCCAATTTCACAAGCTGGAAAAGTTGCACACAACACTTGTAACCTTGAAACTTCTTATAGACCCGAACACAGGATGATGTTGAAATAAGATTAAGTGCTTAGAGCATATAAGAAACTCTTACTGTGGTCTCGAATATGAAGCTGTAATAACAATGTCTCTGCGCAACGGGCGCCAATCGGTGTTGTATACGGAGTTGAATGGATATGATATGGCAAAGTAAATCAACAAATTAGTCTCAAAGAACGCAAATCAGGTCCTAGCATGACTTAAAACAATCCCCAATAACGGCACCAATTGGGTGTTAGTACCCAAATTAATTCTCCCTTAGAAGCTGAACAACATCACAAGTTTTGCAGGAAGCTTAGAGATAAGCAGAGCATGTAGTGTGTCCTTTCCTAGCTGGGGATAAAATGCAGCTTGCTCTTTGTCACTCAGATTTGGAGAAATGGGTAGCACCCTCAAGAGGATTTGACCTATACTCACTACTTTATGGTTGTACCTTTCAACCAGGGTGAGAGGACCCTTTTTAGCCTCGCTTTATTTGTGTAAGAGATGGAAATGTCTTGTAAATTTATTGAGGAGACATTGAAGAAAATTTGATCAATGTAACAAAACCCAACTCTCATGAGTTGTCACTCTGGATAATGGAGATATTTTCTAAGAAAGGTTCAACCTACTAAAGACATTTGGAATCTTGATTGTTTTTGCATGTTTTGGTGATAGAAATTATGCATTTTTGCACACACGGGACAAACAGGGGTAGTACAGGTAGGATTGGTTGTTTTTAAATGAATTTTTGTGGGAGGTGGGGCATAATGAACTTGATTTTCCAGATCTCTGAGAACTCTTACAAAAATGGAAAACTTAGATGACAGAATGCTTCAGGATAGCTAAAATGTTCCTTTAACTAGAATATGTGCTTCAATGGAGGCTTAGATCAGCACGTTATCACACAAACTTTAAGAAACAAATATGAAGGCTCAAATTGAAAAACTTAACTAAACATTATCAATCTCTATTTTATCACACCTAAGATACCCTCAAAGGCTAACAAACAATATTATAGTCATGCTAGGAGTCACAGTGATTTTAAATTTTTTTATTTCACTATCAAATGAAAGCTCTTCTGATAAATGAAATTGCAAATTCCACCAAACTATCACAAGGATAAGATCTTATGTGATTTACAAAGATTTCAATGTAAGATTGCAACGGGAACAAGAAAAAACATTTGCAGACACATTTTTGCTTAATATCAACACAAAATAACATGGATTTTATTAAATTCATCAAGCATGGGAAAGTTTCTAGAACAATCTCGAGCTTGTCAGTATGGTGTGTACACTCGCAATCACCTTGACAAGATCAAATTTAATAAAAAATAGATAAACGAGTTTCTCAGACGGTTTCTCATAAAGATGGGCTCTATGAAATTTTCCTCTTGGGAATTTTCTTTGACCTCTAACACTCCAACCATTTGCACAATAAATTCATGCAATTTATAACATTTACAATAGAGTTTTCCCCCAAAAAAACCAAAACATTTAATGTATTAGTGCTCATTGCAATCTTGATCGTGATTTCGAATCAAATTTGCATAAAGGTGTCAGTGCTCAGGGGGCATATCTCTTCGAAAATCTCAGCATTCAACTCCTTACCTAGTAGATTACTCTTCGTCCCTCGCGCCAACCACTTCTTCCCTAATCTATCAAGTCTGGTTCTTTGTGTGCTCGCGAAGAAAAAATAGGAAGATCAGATCGATCTCAATAGTCGAGATCATTTTAATGGCGAAATATTTCTTCAGATCTTCCCTACCAAACCCAAATATCAAATTTATTTTCCTCTTTGTTTGGCGTGTAGGAAATATCAAGAAATCATGAAGACTCGCATCTCCAGGAGCTTTCTAGTAAAGCGAGGGAAAATTAGATACTGAGACACAAAACTTCCATTGATCTCAACTTTGAATTCGGGTCATCCACGTGGAAGATCCAAGTTAAAACAGGGCAGGGGTTCCCCTAAATGATTTTTACATTCTTTTGAAAAATATGGAAAAATTTCTCATTTTTCTCTGCCCTCCACCTTTGAAAAATGGGCCTTACAGGTGTCCCAATATGGGTCCCAGTGGAAATGCACTCACTTTTTATACTTTAGCTCCTTTTTTCACAAAAGGAAAATTTTCCAAATTTCCCCTGAAAGTCCGCACCTCTGCCATTGACCTTCCCCCAAATTTGGACTTATCCTTTGTTAGGCTTACGGGCCATTTTGATGTTTTAAACCTTTTGGTGGAAAGAGGAAAAAATTCCAAATTGACCCCTGATGGTCTTCTTCCCCGCCTTTTAAAATTTTAAATTGCCATGCATCACAATGGTTCATCTTGAGATGGTCCTGAAAAGTTGAGACCTTGAATGAGCGTGGGCTCACCATGTGTTACGGCACGGAAAAATTTGTTTGAAGGCTTAAAACTCAGCGGAAGGCACCATGTGTCGGGGTCAAGGAAATCTCCTTTGGCCATTGAAAAGTCCAAGCAAAATGCAAAGTGAGCGGAGGCCTCCAAGTGTCCTCCTAGCGCTTCTTTAAAATAAAACTCAAGGGCTGGTCCCAAACATGCGTGGTCCCTCCACTTGTCCCTGCCTCACCAAAAACTATACTAGATGCATAAATTTTTTTCTAAGTTTGATCAAAGAAGTGGAGTCCTCCACGTTCCCCTATCCCACTCGGCGCAAATCTAAAGTAAAAATAAATAGTGAACCTTCAAACGAGTACCGTTCTTCCACATGGACAGGTTTTGGGTCGAGGCGGACCATAGAATTTTTAAAGTACCCCATCGAGCCGCGTCCAACCAAAAAGGGCCACGTTTCCTGTTGATGCAAAGGTGTAAATTTGACCAGGAGGAACACCCATCAAACTGTAAAATGCTAGAAAAATGACCATTTGAGCCCGGAGATGGAATTTTCTCTAAGGAGAGAATTTAGAAATGTTACAAGGTTCAAATACATTCCCCCGAGCTACATCCACTCATTTTCTTCAAGTATTTAGGACAAAAATGACAAGGACAACAAATCCCGACTATGTTAAATGGAAAGAAGCGGGAAAATTCAAGTTTTTACAACCAAATATAGACTTTTTCAGATCAATAGAGAAACGAGAAATCAATTTTGGATCTTTATGTTATTCCTGACCCAGGAAGGGACTGATTATGGCAACAAAAGGAAGGCGAGAGAATTTTCGAGGCACAACACAGGAAGATAAAATGTGATAGAGACCATAAATTGATAGATTTCAATGGCAAAATGGGGCGAGACTATTTTTAGCACCAACGAGTCACACTAGAACAATTACTTTGGTGCCTCCGGAAAACCCGTCACCATTTGAAACACCGCCTTCCATTTCTCAATTCCATTAAATTTGACAATTTCTCCATATATAGGGGAACTTTTATAAAATTTCCCGTTACATGTTCATCCATCGAACATTAGGTTTGGAGGTGGTTTTGTGAGCCCCAAAGTTAACTTTTGATCATTTCTAATCAAGCCAATTATAACCAATGACCTCAAAAACATGGCTGCCAATCATAAATCATTTTCCAATTCTTAATTTTGTTAGTTCTTGTGTATTCTTGGTGTATAGGAGGACATGTAGAAACTTACATGTGGTATGTTTTCTCTCTAGACGACAACATTTGAAAATGGTTTCTTAGCCTTTGAGCCTGTTGACGAGAAAATTTGTCGGGTGGACAAACTTGTGGATTTCTTCACAATGCTCTAGGAATCTGAGTCCTCTACTTAAGCCCGATCAAGCTGCCATGTATGCATACATGAGAAAATGTTGATTTCTATGGTGGCCTTTTGAGTGGGGATCCAATAAGGGAACTCCAATGACCCTGCGGCAAAGCTAGCAATCTCTTTCTAAGGAAGACTTTGTCTAAAGTGCGGGAAAGTGGAGTGAGAAAAGAGGTAGGAGAACTAATGTTGTAGGTAGGAAATCAGATTCTTGCACACACTAGTAAGAAGTATCATCACATGCATTTATGAGAAGAGAAAACTTTGAAAAATCATTAAAACTAATTGAAATTTGATGAACATGACGGATCAAGAAATATCTTAGTCAAAGAAAGATAGAAACTCCTTCTTGTATTAATTTATTAAACAAAAGTTGTACATAGTGGAGAAATGGAGGAAATTGAGAATGGGGGGAAAGGAATAAAATGGCTATCTCCTTTTCTTTATCTATGTAACACGCGCTAAATTTTCCCATACAAAACCCAAGAACAACCTAGGTCAAACTAGAAAAATTATGATTTTTTTTTGTTTTAAACATACTCGCAAAAGATTCAAATTAACAGTTAACACAATCTTGTTTCTAAGTTACTTTAAATTAATAATATAAATTTCCTTTTTAATCCCCATTATAATAAAATAATAAAACTCTCAATACCTTTTAATAAACTTAGTTAGTCTAAGGCATGGTTTAGGTTCCCTAAATTTTATTTTGATAAAAATTTAAATTCCACCATAGTCAAACTTGCACAAATTAATCCCAAGGGTAAAAGGGTCTATTTAATTAAATTAAAGGGTTCTATTATACCCACAAAGGGAGTCAAAGTTGACATTAAATTAAAATGCCTCTAAAAGACATTTGGGTTAGGAAAGAGATAACACCAACCCTTTTCACTTAATTAAGTGGCCCCACTTAAAACTTACCCATGCATTTTTAAAATTTGAATTTCCTCTCACCCACTTCCCACCTACTTTTTGTAGGGATGAATCTCATCCATTGGATGGATTCATTTAGGGCCCTTGGATTTGGAAAACCCTCTAACCCTAAGTTTTCTTATGAAAATATTATTTCTCTTTGTTTGGCTTATTATTTATTTGTTTTGTTTTTGATTGGTGGAGGAGGAGGTGGAAGCCATGAGAGGCCATCTCAATATTCATGGAAGGATACACATGCTTCATTCATTTTCTTGTTTTATTTACACCCTCACCTAGGGTTTCAATGTATTTCATTTATTTTCTTTAGCTCGTTATTTTAATATTTACTCAAATGGGAAAACGGGGTTTTACCCATTTTTAGAGAAATGGAAATATATATATATATATCTACTTGGGTAGTAGAACACACACACACACACACACACACACACACACACACACACACACATATCTATATATATGTCTATATATGTATGTATATATATATCTATATATATTTAGATATGTATGTACATACATACATACATACATACATACATACATACATACATAGATATATATGTGTGTGTGTGTGTGTGTGTGTGTGTGTGTGTGTATATATATATATACATACATACATACATACATACATATGTATGTATGTATGTATGTATATGTATGTATGTATGTATGTATGTATGTATATATATATATATATATATATATATATATATATATATATATATATATATATATATATATATATATATATATATATATATATATATATATATATATATATATATATATCTATATATTAACACTCTTCTTCCTTATTATCTAATTGGGATTTACTAAAATAAATTATGAAAATATTAGGTAAATATATTTTATTTTAGTAAATCCCGACTTAAATAATAAGGAAGAAGAGTGTTATATATATACATAAACAATTTTGAAGAGACTCGGCCATGGGTTTAAGTTTTCCACATCTGTTGTAAAAGGAATGCGCATGTTTAAATTTTAGTAAATTTTTTGAGTTGGGGGAGGGTCACCACCCCACCCCCATCCCATTTATTAAGGTGGTGGGGGTGGAGTGGGCTACCCTCCCCCCAACCCCCTTTCTCTTATACATAAAAAAAATAGTGCAGGCCGCAACCTACCATATTCGGCCAAAAGTTTTCCATTGCTTTTTCGTATTTAATAGATTTCGATTTTCTAAAAATACGTTCAACATAACATATATATAAAATATATATTAAAATATAACCATTCTACTTTTAACATTAGAGTAACAGTATTTTGATCTTAACACTATTATCAATAAATAATATTATTCACATTCTTAATAGCATTAATTAAATTTTTTTTTATCTTATTCTTAGAAATTCTTTTGTAACTTAATAATAAAATATGGAAATAGGAAAGAAAGGGAACTATATCCATTTCCTTTATAAATTTAAAATTGAGTTCCAATAAATTTGTGCAACCCAAATGAGACTAAGTCTAATGGTAGTCATACAATTTCTTCACTCTATTTAATAAAAGGAAAACAATCCATTTGTTGACAAAATAACAAATCAAGGATTTTTTTTTGAAACTTTTCCATAACACCTATGAAATTTAAACTTTCTTCAATCAATGCAAAGGAATGAACTCATATAGTTTGTTTTGTTATTATATGCCCTTCAAGTAACACATCAAGAATTGTTATTTCTTTCTTTTGCAACCTACAAGTTACAACCATTCCCACAAGTAGTTTCTAACAAGTTTTTCCAATGATTTTTAAAACAAGAATAACACACAAAATGAAGACTACAATTCAACTAAAATGAGGACAATTATTTTCCCTTTAAACTTCATTTTGATTTTATCAAACTTGTTTCACTAAAAAAATGCCTTTCATTCCTACATACATTAAAATCTTAATAATCAATAATCAATACAATTTTTTTGAAAGCAATACAATAATTCTTCCACTTGAAGTTGAATTTTATAAGAAAGGTAGCTCTGATGGAGGATTGTTTATTATTCTACAAGTGATACAAGTATCAAATCTCCTACAAGGCTCTATCTTTGCTTCACTTGATAACAACAACAAAAATGGGAAGAGGCAACACTCTCCACCCAACCAAAAATCCAATGAGAAGAAGAAGCAATTCATATCATTGTCCCCTGAGCCCCAACCACAAGGAAATAAGGGATGGATCAAACACATGGCAACTATACAATTCTTACACACTTACTTTCAAGAAAAAAACACAAAAGAAAGATAACCACACAAAAAAACTCATTTTTTTAAGCACAACAACTTCCCAAAACAATGGCTCTAAAATAAGCCAAGTAGAGATAGGAATATGGGGATACCCTTGTGCCTCCCAAGGGTTTGGATTCCCACCTCAAGAAATCCTCCAAAAAACAATCAACCCCAAAATCTCTTATGCCTCCCTACAACAAAAAATATATTTCTCTTATGCCCTGCCTATCTTATGGCTCCCTGATGCACAAAATAACAAAAGAGAACAAGGTGGGGTATCCAAAATCCACTCCCTCCTAAACACACAAATAAACTCTTATTCCTTCCAACTTATTTCATCCTCATTTAACCAGCTCACAAAACCTAAAGAAAATTTACTACTAAACAATTCAAGTAAGAAAAAACATATCCATACAACACATAACATATAAGAAAACAAGGGTGCAAGACCCTACCTTACATTGGTAAAGATATAATTTTCAAGAAAGTACCAAAATATTTCAAACACAAGAAATTCCAAGCTCCCGTCAACTCCGACTCCAAAAGCAAGAATTCCAAAATCCTAGAGCAAAACCAAGCAAGTAACCCAAAATACTTCCCAAAAATTCCAATAAATAGAAAACATGAAGAGGGAGATGATGTGGCTCCATGTAGGATGCCACATAATTTCTTCTCCATCTCACATCACCCAAGTCAAACCCATACCCCATGGTATAATAAATAGGTGGTTGAAAGGTATGAAAAACCTCTTACACACACCACTCCAACCCACGACACCCTTTAAGGACAAACTTTAAACGCTTGTAAGAAAGTGCAATCAAAACTCACTTGTTTGCATTCCAAAACACATAATGGGGTATATTTTTGACCCCCTAATCCATAGGTAAGGTTTGTATAAGAAATTAAATGGCGTTAGACAAGATTAGCTTGTCCCACAAGCCTCCAAAATTTTACCTTAAGGCCAAATCCGAATTTCCAAGATGAGGTAGAGTGTACAACACTCAAGTTACTTACACTCAAATTAAAAGCACATAAACCAAATGATAATATAATCTAATAAATGAATTCTTTTTTCCCCATCCATAATTAGTTTATTAACATGATTAATCTAATAATCTATACATATAAATCAATTAATGATAAAAGGAAATTACATCACAAATTAAATCACATACACCAAAATTAAATGAAAGAAAGGAAAATAACTATACATAAACCCTTGGTCATAATTGGAGGTCATCCCCCATGGGAACCCCTAACAACAAATAAAACACACACAACATAACACAAGTTCCCATGGTGACCATTTTCGTATCCATCCAGCATTCGATGTGGTTGGTCTCCAATCCCCCTTTGATTGTTGTGATATAATTACCTGTAAAACGCACAATACCTCCTTCGGCTTCATGGCCACATCAAAAAGAGGATAAAATATACACATATAAGTAAACAATCATCCATATATAAATTAAATCATCATCTAGACAAATAATGTTATTATTTTAAAATTCCAACAACATCTCAATTCTATATTTTATTAATAACAATAAGATCAAAAGATTAGTTCAATTGCTAAAACCTACTCAATATGACGAGAATGTCGAATGTAAAAAATATATAAATATGTCAACAAAACATCATCATCAATATTAAATGTCTCTCTAATAATCCACACAAATCATACTATGAATCGAAATCCAACAATAGTCCATATATCTCTATTGTCTAACATCATGCGACAACAAAATGATTGATAATATCAATGTATATAGTAAAGCGATAATCAAAATCAAAATATAATAATGTCGAAAGGAAGTGGGCACTACACTCTAGGTAAAATGCACTCTTGAGTTTACAAGATCAATCACCAACCCTTTGAAATGGGAATGAGGTTAAGTGAAAGGCAACTTATCGTCTTCCCCTCATGACCCTCTATATGCCTTATTTCTAACTTGAGACTATTCATATTCCTACAAAATATTTAAGTCCCTTATATAAAGTCAAGGCAACTTAATTTACATTATGTTTCAAAAGTCACTTTTAAGTGACTTAAAGGAAAATAAAAAAGTGCAAACCCCAATGTAGAATTAGAACATTTGAAGGGAGAGAAAGTTGGGGGATAGGGAAGAGAGAGAAGAGGAGAATATGTTTCCCGATGAAGTCTATTGATCCTCATTGATGTAAAACTCAAAATGAAGTGAAATTTTGAATCTTTGAATTCCTTTCACACTATCAAACCCTTTCAAATAAACTCGTGAATGCTTTCTAAGTTGAGTGAACTATTCCACTTATGATTGTAACTCCCATCCTGCTTATGATATACTATTTTTAGTGAGAGGTGATTTTTTACCTATTTTTGACTATCGTGATGTGATGAAATCCCTCATTCTATCCTGCTTTTACACTACCCTTGCCTAAGCCACTTCTTTGGAGTGACTTAATATTTTTAGTAAGCACCCATATAAGGGACTTACTAATTTTAGGAAGTGCTCATTTTCACTATTTTCTACGCTTTCAAAAATCATTACGGATTCCTCATGCACTTTGAATCCCGTTGCCTTTATCCCGATTGCTTTTGATGATGAATTTTCAAAGATAGCAAGTCTTTATAGGAAAACTTACTTTTTTAGAAAGTGTGTTTCAGTGCTCGATTTGGGACGGAACATAAATTTTTACTCTTCTTGTCGTTATGATCACACTCTCCGAATTTCACATAGTTTTTCCCACTAGAATGATTGGAAATAAATTTTAAAATTTTGACCTGAAAGATACTTCAGGATGGAGCTACCATGGCGGCCATTAATGGAGCTTGAAATTTGCAAGTTTGGTTTTTGTCTCCATTTGTGATGAAAACAAATCCATTGTGATAGGTTTTTATTTGGAGCCCATGTGCAATTTTTTAGTTCATTTCCATTGTCGGAGTGATGGGAAATTTGACGAATGTGAGTCGGTGCACGAAGTGAGGATTTTATTGGAGAAAATGATTCTTGACACCATTTGACCTCTTGTTTATTTCATCTTGATTTTCTTTCAAAATTTGAAATTCTGAAAAATATGGCATCTCGATCTGACTTGTACTTTGCAAGATATGAGGATTTTTGATTGGGTGGCTTCGTAGTTAATTGGGGAATAATCTCCATTTTTGTTCGGTCTTCGTCATTTCACTCCATTTTTCTTTGAGGCCTGCATATTACTATGCATTCATGGTGTGGATATTTTGGTGATCATGATGGATCTGGTTCGGATCAGAAATGGTGGACGGTGTTTGAATAAGCTTGAGCAAAGCCATGGCATGGTGAGGAGCGGTGAAGGAGAAATGAGGGGAAGAAGCGACTAAGTGCTGGATTTAAATTTGCAATAAAAACTACACATGGAGGGTCTAGGTGCATTTTTGTGTCCCTGAAGTTCCTAAACTCATGTACTTGAGGAACATTAATTTCCATGGTGGTCAAGAGGACGACACGTGTCCTCGATCCGACAACAGGGGATTTGCTTGAAAAATGCACTTGGGCACTGAAATCTGGTCATGTGGGTGACCAAAAGACTCCCTGAAGGGGATGGGAACACTTTTCAAAGTTTTTTGTTCCTAACATCAAAGGTACGTGAGGGACATCAAATTCCGTGGTGGTCATGGAGCTAACATGTGTCCTCGATCGACGACAGGGAGTTAGAGCTCCAAAAATGCACTTAGGGGCTGAAATTCAGTCAAGTGGGTGACGAAAAGACTCCTTATAGGGTTTGGGAACATTTTTCAAGGGATGATGTAATTGACCTTAGGTATGTTGGGGACATATAATCCCACTAGGCTCTTGGTGCTAACACGTGTCCTCCCAAAAATTGACTAACTCCTAGACTATCTCGAAGAGGGTGACTTGGAACAATGATAACTTGAGCTCCCAGTGGAATTTACTTGTGAAAATGTATATTATCCTGACTGAAAATGGAATTTTGAATCCAATGGTTGATGTCGCATGTCTTGATTCATCCATTTGATCCCTGAAAAATGGGAATTGTGATATGAGAGTCCACTTGTGCCTGAGAAAAGCTTCCTGAAAATCCTATGCACCAAGGTTTTGTGAAAAATATGATGTCACCATCATGTAGTTATTGGAATCCCCTTTTCAATTTTTTTTTTTTTACTTCTAAATCCATCCAGAGCTCCCGAAATCTTCTTCTGAAGCCCAGCAATTGTTTTAGGATTGTGTACTTTCTAGGCTTATGAACCCTATTATTTACTCGGACTGTTCCAAGTCTTTCAAAACTTCCCCAAACCTTCCAAAAAAATTTCCATGATTTTCTAAGGTTTTCAATTCACCTGCATGTTGAATATTTCCCTTCCATTCCACTCCAGGAGGGTTGATCCAATCCTAGGAAGGCTAGTGATAGCCCTTCCCAATACTTCCAGAAGATAGCATCTTTTGATGGACTCCTAAAATCACCTAGGGGTTGATTTTAATTTCATAAATAACCTAGGGGAATGAATTAACACTAATTGGGAGGTTACTGGATTGATTGGATAGGTTTGGGGTGTCTGGGAATGATAATACATGAAAATTTTGGCATAGGGGTATAATTGTCGTCCTTAGAAATTGTTGATTTTCTTGTTGCACATTTACATGAAAACAACTAGCTCTAGCTTCGGGACATCACATGGACCGAGCACGATAAACACATGGTATGAGAACTCCCGGAATCTCAACTTACAACATTTTGACCAATGCCTTATCCAACTTACAACAAGAGAGAGAGAGATAAAGAGTGAATAAGGAAACACACACACACATAAAAATAAGGTAAGGAAACACATGAAACACAAAGAGAAACACACCTAGCAATCACCTATGGTACAAGGTGGGGGAAAACCCACTTTCACTGTATCACTTTTCATTTCTCAAAATTTACTCCTGAAGAGGCAACACCAAATGATGATGTTTTGTGAAGTCGTTAATGGGTTCTAAAAAGTAACATCTTCTCCTCAATTGCTTATGAAATATATGTGCTTCCACATTTTTATGTGCACTTTGTAGGAGTGATTTTATATGAGATTTTTAATGTTCAAGCCTTCGCTAAGAAATTCCATTGCTTTCATCCTCTTTGAAATTGGTTTCATAGTGCTAGTTTCATTCTGTGTTTATCCACATAGATAATTCTTCACCGAGCATCTCATCACTGCCCCAAATTTGATTTTTGTTCAAATTACTTGAACATTCTAGATTATTTTCTTTCCCACGTCTATGCTTGTTGACCTCTTTTCAATGAGAGACCTCAAACTTATCCTTTTCCTTTACTCCACTGTGAGGTGCTTGATTAGTGAAGGTCAGATTGGGAATGACCTCATAATTGTCTTGTATGTCCATGCCACGAGTGAAGAGATCAAGAATCAGATCGGGGTCCTCCGAAACTTCTACTACATCCAATATTTCTTGCACAGAGTTATGCTTTGTTATTTCCTATAGCTCCTATTTCTATGCCTTTGAATAATATTTATTTTACATCTCAAGGAAACTATTGTTAGTGTGAAATCACAGCACCCCCAAATGAGTCATGGATCTTCTTTTCTAAGGCAGGGTCATTTGGTGTGATTACATAACATTGGATCATTCCCCAAGTTGTGGGACTTGTAAATGGGAATGAACCTCTAGAGAAGGCTGGTTCCTCTTCCTAATCTACCCGCCACGAGCTATTCCAGTGCAGACAGGCTAATCCAATCCTAATCTAACTTCCAAAGAGACAAAAGAGAAAAGCTGGAAAAAACAGAGCCTACACTAAAATGGTGATACACCGAGAGAAGGAAAATGTTGATCATCTATAAAAACGGCCATGAAATGAATGGAGGTGAGGTGTGCGATGGAGTGGATGGACAACAACATCACAGACCAAATGTTAGATTCAAAAAAAAATCCATTTTCAATCCCCACAAACATAGCTCCCAGATCTGCAAATGAAACATCCAAAACATGCAAAAATACTCCGAGAAAAGCGAGAGGTAAGAGGATGTAATGAAAACAAACAAAGGATGGACAAATGCATCACAATTTTTTTATTACTTTAGAAATTTGTATAGAGCATCATACATGAGCAAGAGGTAAAATAGGCCATTTGAGTAGGGGAGGCTATTAAAACTCCTTTTCGACCTTGGGGTAGAAAAGAAGGGGAGAGCAGAGAGAAGAAGAAAGAACAACAACTTTTTTTGTGCCGCTCTATTACAATATATAGAAGAATGGGAGAGAGAAGAAGCGAAGTAATTAAATCCGGCTCCAACCACTCTAAGATATGCATTGAATCCCATTTTGAAATCTCAACCATTCAAAATCAATGCCTTCTACAAATCCACCCACAATGTGTCACTTACGGTTCCCTAGTGGATCAAATAGAATAAGATCGGTATTTGAAGAGATTGGATTCTGCGTTAATGGCATGGAATAATTTTCTTCATTTTTTATGTACGGGGCCTACAATTTTTTTTTTAATCTTTCCATGGCGTAGAGGACATCAAGACGCTTCCAACAATTTTAGATTCACAATATTTCAAGCCTTGAATCGAAAGATATGCCCCTTCAAATTTTGCATCGAGTCCATACAAATGGGCGGAAAACTAGTTTATAAAATGGGCCCCCACTTTAATATGGGACACGTGGTAGCTAGATTAGGGAAAAATCAGGTCTGTGGGACTTAGAACTTAACTTTTCCCACCTCCCGCTTTGGTTTGACTTGGGCTCAAATGTTGAATTTTTCCTCTTGGTGGAGTCGCGGGCCTTTTTGCAACTTTTACGCCTTTTTGGGGCGAGAGGGAAAAAAGCTAAATTTTTCCCGATGACCTACTTTCCCACAGGACACGCGTCAGTCTGGCACTCACTCGGGAACCTCTTCTCCATTTAACCATTGAAACAATGCCATTAAGACACATGACAGCTTCCATCCGCCTAGCTCATGCATTGACTATTCAACTAACTCTAGTCCCTTTTAGAACAAGTGGAGGTGTCGTTCTTTTTTGCAAACCTGACCCAAAGTTACCTTTGGAGGAGTGTCGAGTTGACACTTGTCAGCCTCCGCTCTGTGGACTTTTCAACAGTCCCTCTTACTTTTAGATTTTGGGCTACGTGGCGAGCTTGCGCTCATTTGGGTTTCCACTTTGGGACCCACTTTTGGAGATGTGACACACTAACACTTGGCATTCCCCACTTACACATTCATACTTAGCCAATTTTGAAGACTTCTCTAGCTACCTTTGACTCTGTTTGACCATTTAACCCTACCTCCACTCCTCCCCAGGACACGTGCGAGATGCGGTGCTTGTTTGAGCCTCTCTATTTGGATCCATCTTTGGAGAAGTGCCATTTAGACACGTGGCTCTCTTGGCCGTCTCCTCCATAATTAGTCGATTTTAGACCCTTTCTTGAACTATTTGAGCACGAAAACTTCAAAATTCACCGTTTTTCTTGTTTCTTACTTTTGGCCTCTTGAAATTGTATCATCCTTATCTTACCCTGTTATTCTATTTACGAGGCCACTGTAGCCTTTAAAATAGGTTAAAATAGGAAATGCCTCGACAGAGCTATTTCTTATCATTCTTCCTATACATGGTCGATTTGACTCTTTGAAGCCTCTGTTTTCCTTTGCTGGTTCTAGAACTCGTGCTAATGGATTTGAAATGTTTCCCTTCATGTTGTCTTTATGTGTAGGGCTTGTTCTGACCAAATTTTCCGAGAAGGGGAATTTGGGATAACAATTTGGTGACTCATGGGGACATTTTCCTGCTAGATGAAGAGACCAGTGGCCTTGAAGCACCCATTGGGCATGGAGTCTTCTTGATAAACATGAAACTGATCTAAACTTAGAAGTATTCACCTACGAGCCATACGCAAGCATTTTCTATGTTTTACTGTCCTTGAGCTTTGCCCGCATTATGCAGTACTCTCAATTTTCATAAGAAAACCTTGGAAATGGAGTTTCTTAGAGTAGAAAATTATTTTGACCCGAGGCTTCAATTTGTCCCTCAAATGGACTATCTTGAAACAGAATTTAGTTGCTCTGCATTTGTTTCTATTTCAATTTTCAAATGTCACGGGAAAACATGCGCCTTCTTACCTTAAATAGTTTAAAATCCTAGCCTCATGCCCCTTCAAAGCAATAGAAACAAAACTTATATACAAAGATGAAATCATACATGCCTCAAATGAGACATACAAAGTGTGCATAAGCACTTCTTATGCTGAAAACAAACCTACCTACACTACTCTAACCAAGAGCAAAGGAAACTCAAACAAAACCTGCTGACTAGCGAGGAGAAATAGCTTCCATTCCTCAAAATTGGAAGCCATGGAACTGATTTGGCACTGAACATGGCTGGTTAGATGAGTGAAAAACTAACTACAAGCTGATCTTCCACCCAAATCACCAAAGTATTAACTGAAGATAAAACCAATACCTCTTTTAGTTTCTCTGCATTTAGATTGAAGAGGTATGATAACTGATCCTTGATGCTTTGTAGCTCATCCTCATGCCCGAAATGGGCATGACTAGTTTTGGATTCTCTTTTGGCTCAAATGAAGTTAAATACCTGATTGGGAAAGGTCTGATGCATTTTGTATGACCATTTCTCTTATTTTAGACTCCAAAAATGGAGCCTTCTTGTAGACCTCTTAGAGTGGATGGCGTGGAAGAAGTGGTGAGAACTTTCTACTCCTTTTCTTCCTCCTCTTTTGAAGAACATGGAAGGTTCAGATCTTCCAAACTTGAGTCCAAAGAGTTTTTGTAAAATACAGGCTGTTGCAATTGAATGCTCTCCTTCATGGTAGGAGGTTCATGTGTTTGGAAGGTGGATGATGAAGGAGAAAACAATAGGAATGAAAGCTGGTTCTTCCCCATCAAAGCAGTCCTCCAAATTAGACAAATACATTGCCTCATCGCTTTCTTCTTGTAGATGTTCAACCTCCTTCATGGTATCTTCTTGATTTGTAATTTTTCACCATGTTTTCCTTCATCTTCCAACAT
Organism: Taxus wallichiana var. yunnanensis; assembly: GCA_018340775.1. Taxonomy (NCBI): domain Eukaryota; kingdom Viridiplantae; phylum Streptophyta; class Pinopsida; order Cupressales; family Taxaceae; genus Taxus; species Taxus wallichiana. Next base: position 898,249,700 of record CM031237.1, on the reverse strand, counting down.
TGGGTTTGAAAGATCAAACTCTTCTTCCATGCCTTCCACTCTAAGAGGTCTACAAGAAGACTCCATTTTTGGAGTGGAAAATCGAGCAATGGTCATATCAAATGGTTAAGACCTTTCCCAATTAGGTATTTGGCTTCATTGGAGCCAAAAGAGAAGCTAAAAAAGTCATACCCATTTGAGGGCATGAGGATGAGCTGCAAATCATCAAGGATTAGTTTCCATACCTCTTCAATCAAATGCGGAGAGAAACTAAAAGAGGTATTAGTTTTGTCTTTAGTTTGTACTTTTGTGATTTGGGTGGAAGATCAGCTTGTAGTTTTTTTCACTCATCCAACCAGCCATGTTCGGTGCCAAATCAACTACATGGCTGCCATTTTGAGGAAGGAAGCTATTTCTCCTGCCGATTCTGAGGTTTTGTTTGAGTTTCCCTTTTCTCTTCGTTAGAGTAGTGTATGTAGGTTTGTTTTTAGTAGAAGAAGTTCTTATGGACACTCTGCATGTCTCATTTGAGGCATGTATGATTTGATATTTGTATATAAGTTTTTTTATTGCTTTGAAGGGGTATGAGGTTAGGCTCTTAAACTATTTAAGGCAAGAAGGCTCATGTTTGCTTGTGACAGTTGCAAATTGAAATAGGAAACAAATGCATAGCAACTAAAAGCCATTTCAAGACAATCCATTTGAGGGATAGATTGAAGCCCCATGTCAAAACAAATTTCTACTCTCAAAAACTCCATTTCCAAGGTTTTCTTATGAAGATTGAGAGTAATGTGAGACGTGCGGGCATACTCAAGGACAGGAAAAACATAGAAAAGGCTTGCAATCAGACTCGTAGTGGCTTAGAGATCAAGACTTCAAAGTTTGGATCAGTTTCATGTTTATCAAGAAGACTCCATGCCCAATGGATGCTTCAAGGCCATTGGTCTCTTCATCTAGCAGCAGATGTCCCCGTGAGTTGCCAAATTGTTATGCCAAATTCACCTTCCCAGAAAATTTTGTCAGAATGAGCCCTACACATGAAGAAAACATGAAGGGAAATGATTCAGACCCATGAGCATGAGTTCTAGAACCAGGCAAAGGAAAACAGAGGCCCAAAAGAGTCAAATGTGAACATGTACAGGAAGAATGAGAAGAAACGACTTTATCGAGGAGTTTCCATGTTTTAACCTATTTTAAAGGCTACAGGTGGACTTGTAAATAGAATAGTAGGGTCGAAAGGAGGAGCAGGTTTGAAAGAGGCCATATGTAAGAAAGCGAGAAGAAAGGATGAAGTTTTGAAGTTTTGGACTCAAAACATTCAGAAAGGGTCCAAAATCGACTAAGTATGGAGGAGACAATGGAGAGATCCACGTGTCGAAATGATGCTTCTAAAAAGATGGATCCAAATAGAGAGGCTCAAACAAGCGCGACATCTCCATGTGTCCCGGGGTGGAGTGCGGGTAGGGTCAAATGGTCAAACAAAGTCAAAGGTGGACAGGAAAGGCTTTAAAATTGGCTAAGTATGAATGTGTAAGTGGAGAGTGCCAAGTTAAGAAGAGGTTCCCAAGCGAGTGCTAGACTAACGCGTGTCCCGGTGGAAAGCGGGCGTCGGGGAAAAGTTAGCTTTTTCCATTTTCCCAAAAGGAGTAAAAGATGCAAAAATGGCCGTGACTTCACCAAGAGGAAAAAGTCAACGTTTTAGCTCGAGTCAAACCAAAGTGGGAGTTGGAGGAAAAGGTGAAATTTTTCCTTATGACAAAGGGGCCAAAAGGGAAAATTTAAGTTTTAAGCCTCGTAGACCCGATTTTCCCTAATCTAGCTACCATGTGTCCCATATTAAAGAGGGCACCCATTTTTCAAACTGGTTTTCCCACCCATTTTTATGGACCTGATATAAACTTTGAAGGGCATATCTTTCGAATCGGGGCTCAAAATATTGTGAATCTTACACCATTGGAAGCGTCTCAATGTCCTCTATGCCATGGAAAGATAAAGAACCATTTTATAGGCCCCGATAGGTAAAAAACAAAGAAAATTCTTCTAGGCCATTAACGTAGAATCCAATCTCTTTAACTACCGAGATCCGATTCAATTCGATTCACCTGGGAACTAGAAGCGACACATTGTGGGTGTATTTGCAAAGGTATTGATTTTCAATGGTTGACCTTTCGAAATGGGATTCAATGCGTATCTCAGAGTGGTTGGAGCTAGATTTGATTATTTCCTTCTTCTCTCTCCCATTCTTCTATATATTGTAACAGAGGGGCACAAAAAGTTTTTGTTCATTCTTCTTCTCTGCCTCCCCCTTCTTTTCTTCCCCAAGGTTGAAATGGAGTTTGAATCTCCTCCCTTGCTTTGTAAATGGAAATTTTTGCCTCTTGCTCATGTATGATGCTCTGTGCAAATTTATGAAGCAATAAAACTCATTTTTGTGATGCATTTGTCCATCCTTTGCTTGTTTTCATTGCATCCTCTTGCCTCTCATCGTTCTGGAGTATTCTGTGCATGTTTTGGATGTTTCATTTGCAGATCTGGGAGCTGTGTTCATGGGGATTGAAAATGGAGTTCTATGTGAATCTGACATTTGGTTTGTGATGTTGTTGTCCATCCTCTCCATCGCTCACCTCACCTCCCTTCATTTCATGGCCGTTTTGATAGATGATCAACATTTTCCTTCTCTGGTGTATCACCATTTTAGTGTAGGCTCTATTTTTTCTAGTTTTCTTTCTCTCCTTATCTCCTTGGAAGTTAGATTAGGATTAGATTAGCTTTCCTACACTGGAATAGCTTGTGGCAGGTAGATTAGGAAGAGGAACCAACCTTCTCTAGAGGGTCATTCCCATTTGCAAGTCCCACAGCTTGGGGAATGATCCAATGTTATGTAATCACACCAAATGACCCTACCTTAGAAAATCAGATCCATGACTCATTTGGGGGTGTTGTGATTTCACACTAATAGTTTTGGCATGCTTGGTGGGGACAGTCTGAAGCACCTTACCACTTCACTTCATCAGGTTCAATGTGCTCTTGGTGAATATTTCAGCCTTTGGAGGCACTTTCAAGCACATCTGGTGACTCCATCTGGTCAACAACCCATCCTCTGAGTTGTAGACCTTCTTCCCATCTATTTCCACACATTATTTCTTCCATCTCCTTCATCTTCTTCAATCCCATGAAGTTGTGCAATCATGACTTCATTCCCACCATGGAATTCACATTTAGAGAAGCGGCAATACGTTCCAACTCGAATAAGCTTTACAAATCCTTAAAATCAACATTTTGAACAAATATAAAACCAGCATGGTTACCCCTATGAGTATGATGCCAAAATCAGTTTGGCTACGGAGCTTTCCAAGAGCAGGGGTATGCAAACAATGAAGAAAATCAAATGCAAGATGCTGGTCTATTAGAGAAGATCCAAAAAATGGAGATTGGCATGGTGCATTCAAGGGCCATAGAACAAATGAAGGCATTTAGAATTGGTTGCAGGGCACCTTATCCATGGGAAGGCCCATTTCCAAGACATTACAGCCCTCAAGAGAAGCTTGACTTCATGGTTGAAGTGTTGCCTCAACTTACACAGTGGATTGAGGACATTGGGGATTATGAGAAAAGTGCGGGACAACCTTGTCAATGGGTAAGCTAATCACCAGCTCCATGCCTTTCATTTTCTATCCCTCAACATTTATCATTTCAGCAGAGGAAAGAGTCAAGCCCCTCACTTGCTGCCCCAAGTGTTGATTTCATTTCTCCATCTCCTAGTTTTCCACCTCATCTCAATTCTTCTGTCCTTTTCCCTTCCAAATAGTCATACCCTTAAAACAAACAAGAAGTTGCACTTCCTTCCCACCACAAAAAATTGAAAAGATGGTTGAACCCTAACCTATCACTCCTCTTGCTTTCCCAATCCCATATTTGGAAGAGACTCAAGAATGTAGTCGAGAAAAACAACAAGAAGAGGAGCCCAACAAAAAAGAAATGACAGACAATTTGAAGAGTTGGGCTGCCAAATTTGGGTTTAAAAATATCCCCTTGATGGTCAAGCCAATGGAGGAGGTTAGAGTTGAAGAACTAGTGGTGGTTGAGGCTGAGTTTGCAGTAGAACAAGAACAAGAGGAAGAGAATCAACAGTGTGTTTATGACACTTTTCCTAAAGAAGATGCTGATCTAACCCAAGCTACACAACTAGTTGAAGAGGAGAAGATGGAAGAGGTCACTCAAGAGCAATATTGTCTTCAAACAAAAGAAGAAAGAGAATATGCTTCAAATCCAAAAGAAGAGGACCAAATTCCACCTATGGAGGAGAAAAATGCCGATCCAGAAGCTTTGAGTACAAAACAGGCCATAAAGGAACCTTCGGTTCTTCCTCCCAGTTCATCTCCTTCACACTCTAATGCTGAAGAAGAGTTTGATATTTCAAACCCAATGTTGGAAGATGAAGGAAAACATGGTGAAAAAATTACAGATCAAGAAGATACCATGAAAGAGGTTGAACATTTGCAGCAGGACAACGATGAGGCAATGTATTTGTCTTGATTTGGAATCTTTGTTTTGATGGGGAAGAACTAGTTAAGTTCCTATTGTTTTGTCCTTCATGATCCATGTTTCAAACACATGAACCTATTGCCTTGAAGGAGATCATTCAATTGCAATAGCATGCATTTTACAATAGCTCTTTGGACTCAAGTTTGGAAGATCTAAACCTTCCATGTTCTTCACAAGAGGAAGAAAAGGAGCAGAAAGATCTCACCACTTCTTCCACGCCATACACTCTAAGTGGTCTACAAGAAGGCTCCATTTTTGGAGTGGAAAATCAGAGCAATGGTCATATCAAATGGATCAAGCCTTGCCTAATCAGGTATTTGGCTTCATTGGAGCCAAAAGAGAAGCCAAAACCATTCATGCCCATTCCAGGGCATGAGGATGAGCTACAAAGCACCAAGGATCAACTTCCATACATCTTCAATCCAAATGCAGAGTAACTAAAAGAGGTATTGGTTTTTATTTAGTTGATACTTTGGTGATTTGGGTGGAAGATCAACTTGTAGTTAGTTTTTCACTCATCCAACCAGCCATGTTCAGTGCCAAATCAATTGCATGGCTGCCATTTTTGAGGAAGGGAAGCTATTTCTCCCTGCTAGTTGTAGGTTTTGTTTGAGTTCCCTTTGCTCTTGGTTAGAGTAGAGTAGGTAGGTTTGTTTTCAGTAGAAGAAGTGCTTATGCACACTCTGTATGTCTCATTTGAGGCATGTATGATTTGATCTTTGTATATAAGTTTTGTTTGTATTGCTTGAAGGGGCATGAGGCTAGGCTCTTAAACTATTTAAGGTAAGAAGGCTCATGTTTTCTTGTGACAGTTGCAAATTGAAATAGGAAACAAATGCAGAGCAACTAAAATTTGTTTTGAGACAAAGTGCCCCAGGTCAAAACAATTTTCTACTCTCAGAAACTCCATTTCCAAAGTTTTCTTTTGAAAATTTAGAGTGTAGACATGTGGGCAAGCTCGGGGACAGGAAAAACATAGAAAAGGCTTGTAGTCAGGCTCACAGTGGTTCAGAGTTCAAGACTTCAAAGTTCAGATTAGTTTCATGTTTATCAAGTAGACTCCATGCCCAATGGATGTTTCAAGGCCACCTGTCTTTTCATCTAGCAGATAGATGTCCTCATGAGTCACCAAATTGTTTTCCAAAATTCACCTTCCCTAAAATTTTTGTCAAAATGAGCCCTACACATGAAGAAAACATGAAGGGAAATGATTGGACCCACAAGCACAAGTTCAGAACAGTGCAAAGGAAAATAGAGGCCCATTGGAGTCAATCCGACCACTGTACGGGAAGAATGAGAAGAAATGGCTCTGTAAAGGTGTTTCCATGTTTTAACCTATTTTAAAGACTACGGGTGGGCTCGTAAACAAAACAAAGATGGAGGTCGAGAGAAGGAGAAGACAATTTCAAAGAGTCTAGATGTAAGAAACATAAGAAACACTTTGAAGTTTTGAGGTTTTGGGGTCAAAACAGTTCAAGAAAGGGTCCAAACTTGACTAACTATAGAGGAGATAGTAAAGAGAGCCACATGTCTAAATGGCGCTTCTCTAAAGATGGATCCAAATAGAGAGGCTGAAATAAGCACCACATCTCCATGTGTCCCGGGGTGGAGCGGAGGTAGGGTCAAATGGTCAAACAAAGTCAAAAGTGGACAGAAAAGGATTCAAAATTGGCTAAGTATGAATGTGTAAGCGGGGAGTGCTAAGTGTTAGTGTGTCGTATCTCCAAAAGTGGGTCCCAGCGGAGACCCAAATGAGCACGAGCTCGCCATGTAGCCCAAATTCTACAAGTAAGAGGGACCGTTGAAAAGTCCACAGAGCGGTAGAGGCCGACAAGTGTCAACAGCGTTCCTCCAAAGGTAACTTTTGGTCAGGTTTGCAAACAAGCGCAACACCTCCACGTGTTTGAAAAGGGACCAGAGTTAGTTAAATAGTCAATTCATGAGCCAACCGGTGGAAGCTACCAAGTTTCTTAAAGGTGTCTTTGTTTCAATGGTTAAATGTTGAAGAGGTTCTTGAGCGAGCGCTAGTCGACACGTGTCCCAAGGAAAGCGTGGTGTTGGGGAAAATGTTAGCTTTTTGCCCTTTTCCCCAAAAGGCGTAAAAATTGCAAAAAGGCCGGTGACTCTACTAAGAGGAAAAGTCATTGTTTGAGCGGAGTCAAACCAAAGTGGGGAGTCGGAGGAAAAGGTGAAAATTTTCCTTTTGACAAAGGGGCCAAAATGGAAAAGTTAAGTTCTAAGCCCCATTAGACCCGATTTTGCCCTAATCTTGCTACCACGTGTCCCATATTAAAGAGGGGCTTGTTTTCCCGCCCATTATACAGACTGATGCAAACTTTGAAGGGGCATGTCTTTCAACTCGGGGCTCAAAATATTGTGAATCTTACACCGTTGGAAGTGTGTCTTCTATACCCTAGAAAGATAAAGAATCTTTTTTTTGCATGCCCTAGTAGGTAAAAAATGAAGAAAAGTCTTCCAAGCCATTAACACAGAATCCAATCTCTTCAACTACCATATCTGATTCGATTCAATCCGATGAGGAAACAAAAGCAACACATTGTGGGTGGATTTGAGAAGGCATTGATTTTTAATGGTTGACCTTTCGAAATGGGATTCAATTTGTATCTCAGAGTGGTTGGAGCTGGATTCGATTCATTCCTTCTTCTCTCTCCCATTTTTCTATATATTTGTGAGACGGGCACAAAAAAATTTGTTCATTCTTCTTCTCTTCCTCCCCCTTCTTTTCTACTCTAGGGTCAAAATGGAGTTTGAATCTCCTCCCCTTCTCTGTAAATGGTGTTTTTTACCTCTTGCTCATGTATGATTCTCTATACAAATTTTTGAAGTAATAAAACATGTTTTGTGATGCATTTTTCCATACTTTTTTGTTTTCATTGCATCCTTTTGCCTCTCATCGTTCTAGAGTATTCTATGCATGTTTTGGATGTTTCATTTGTAGATCTAGGAGTTGTGTTTGTGGGGATTGAAAATGGAGTTCTATGTGAATCTGACATTTAATCTGTGATGTTGTTGTCCATCCTCTTCATCACTCACCTCACATCCCTTCATTTCATGGCCATTTTGATAGATGATCAACATTTTCCTTCTCTGGTGTATCACGATTTTAGTGTAGGCTCATTTTTTCCAATTTTCTTTCTCTCCTTGTCTCTTTGTAAGTTAGATTAGGATTAGATTAGATTTCCTACACTGGAATACCTTGTGGCGGGTAGATTAGGAAGAGGAATCATCCTTCTTTGGAGGGTCATTCCCATTTGCAAGTCCACAACTTAGGGAATGATCAATGTTATGCAATGACACCAAATGACCCCCGCCTTAGAAAAGTAGATCCATGACACATTTGGGGGTGTTGTGATTTTGCACTAACAACTATCTAGAGGAATTAACTCATCATCTTGGGAATCGGTCTATTTTATCATTCCTTTGTTGAGAGGAGGTTCAGATTCAAAGGCATCAACACTTCTTACTTTAATTTGTTCATCATTAAAATATTCTTCATCTTCAAATGGGAAAGAAAATACCTCAATTCCATCAATGTATCCACCAACTATTGGCTTGAAAGGGACACCATATTTCTCATCTAGATTTATTTCAACATATCCTGTTATCTTTGAATCACATCACCCTTATGTTTGCACAAGTGCATATGCTTGAGCTCACAGTGTGATTGGATAACATGGGTACTATATCCAAGTTATGGGACTTGCTACTTGAGATAGACCTCCAGAGAAAGCTAGTTCTTGCTCCTAAACTACCGCTTACATCTCATCTGTAATGCGGGAAAAACTAACCTAATCTAATTTTCCAAGGGACCAAGGAGAGAGAATGTATAGAAAATGAAATCGTACACTATAGCGGTGATACACCAAAAAGGATGGGTGTGAGAATAGTCTTCCAATGTGTGAGATTCAGAGGCAAAGTGCACACTAGAAGGGGTGATAAAAGTTCTCCACAATCTAGCAAAATGCATTCACAACAATATTTCATACATGCATAATAATAATGGATCCTTGCAAGATCATAAGATAGACACAATACAATTGTAATTAAGGTTAAAGGGCAAGAAGAATGCAAGAAAACAAAACAGGGGAAGATGCATCTACAAACTTGTATTTTATGGCTTCATGATATGCACGGTTTAATGTGTTACAAGAGAAGGGCTTGGATCACCATGAAAGGAGTCCACTACTGAGGGCCTGTAGCACACTAGCTTCACAAAATAATTTTCATAGAGCTTTGCTACATAGAAACTACTTTTTTCTACAATGAGCCCAACACTCAAATTTATAGAAAAATGAGGAGAGAGAGAGAATGGGAAAATGGAAATCCTGAAATCTATCTTTCAACCACTTATAAGATGCATTAAGTGAAGTGAAATGATTATATGTTACTTTCAAAAGGCTCCCCATACTGTCCCAGGTGCTGCAGCAAAGAAAGAATGATGACTATGCCTCTTAACTGCACTCCCAACCACCAAATAAAACACTGTCATGAATCCGGCCACGTTTTATGAAAAATATCCATCTATTTCTCATCAAATACAAAATTTCTTGATTTTTTTGCATCGGGATCAAAGCCATGATTCCAACGGTACCAATTTTGTGTGATTTCATTGAGAAATGCAAAAGTTATAACCTTCGAGTGCAGATGAGTTATTTTGGGTCTCACGGGCGTTTTCTGTCATTTTGACGGAATGAGCATGCTTGGCTGGAGCCGAATATATTTCTTTTATTTCCACAAAATTAGGTCCACATGTCTGTTTGTCTCGGACATATTCTTCAAAGATCGGCCGATTGACCATTTTGTGAGGGACGTTGACTTCTACATCGGCCACATCCCATTTATCTTGACTCCTTTGTGTGGTGATTTTTCCTTTGCACATCCCGCGTGTACTTTTGTCCCGAATATCCGGAAAAAATCTCCGTACAACCCGTAATAGACCTACTTATAGCAAAATCGCCGATCACGTCCCGCGCGTCGACGCCCCTGTTGAACTGTTTGATGCGAGACAAAAATGTCCGATTTAGCCTATTCCTTTGTATTTCAGCTCCCAAGATGGTATGGCGAACCTTGCTATCCGATCCGTACTAGTACGACACACACCCTCCAGATCCGCAATGCATTAAAATGATCCTCGCGACTTCATTTTTTTTTTTTTCCAACTTGTTGGATTTTTTCCTTGGATGGGGAAGTTAGAGAGAAGCGAGGGGACCCCAAAACATGATTTTGGGCCTTAAATAAATCTACTTTCTCGAGAGTGAAGAATTTTATGCATGTTATCAAATATACCTTGAGGGTGAATTTTGGATAACAAGCCCATATTCATAGTGGTTGAGGTTTCCAAGTCAACTTCATGAGCTTATCTTCCAGATTCATAGCTTGCATTAAAAGTTCAAGACTGATCTTAGAGTCTTCTGTTTCATCTATGGCTCTTAAATGTCCTTGTATAGAGATTTATTTCAAGCCTTTCACGAGCTCATCACAAGCTGATTTTGTCTCTCCATAGATGGCCTGCTGAGGTCATCTTCATCCCCAAATGGGCATGAGAATAACTTCTCATCAGGGATAGGCACTTAGGTTGATTTTTCTTCTTGAAAATCATCGAGAACCATCTCCTCTTCCTCATGGTTTGCATCATCTGACAATTTGGGGCTTCCCTCTTGTAACTCAAATCTCCTCAATGTTTCTTCAAAATCCAAATCTCTTCGGGAAGGCATGTCTAGACCTATTTAGATGGTGATATCCTCTTCCTCGTTTTTCATAAACCGATTCATCCACCTACTACCTTGGTAAAAATCTTAGCTTATGGGATTTAGACTTTTGTACCCTATACCTTATCTTCTTCTCAGGAATAAATTTATCCATGTCTCCCTTCATTGGTATCATTGTAGAAGACCAATTCATCTAAGTTTTCCCTCCCAAATATTGGCATAAAATTCTACTCAAAGAACATTCGAATGAGGTTGGGATGTCTACTACCAAAATCATCACTAAAACTTTCTTTTCTGGAAATCTGATGAGAGCCACCTATGCATCTTTGACCTTCCCTATAAGTGAGACCTATTTTGACTCCAAAGAGTAACAAGAGCCACTAGGTGGAGTCATGGTAAGTTTGAGAGCCTTCGCGACCTTCAAAGGCATCACATTGTGCGAGGTACCCAAATCTATTATGTAATTGTTCATTAGATATTCTCCAACAAGGAGGGAGACATAGAAAGGTTCAAATTTATCACTCCTTGATGCACTCGGAGAAACCATGTTACGTGAGGGAGGTGTAGGTGAGTTTGGTAGCATGCCTTTGGAACTAAAATTATAGAATTGGGTGTTAGAATACAAATCTTGATATATCGGAAGAATCTCTCAAATTGTTTAGGATGAGTCTGCGCAAATATTCGATTTGATAATCTACACTTTGGCTTTGTTTTCATATTCTAAGAAGTCAAAGGGAGAAGATGTGGACAAAGGGGGCTACTTTTGGATTTAGGACCGGTTTCAAATCGGAGTATATTTTTAGGGAATAGAGGGTATTTTGAAAGGTACACTAGGAGCTTTCAAAGTACTAGATTTTCTATGAGCAGATTTAGATTTAAACTTGGAAGAGACATCTAAGACCGATGAACACTTTAATTGCTCTTAAACACAAAACATTAAAATGTGATGCAATGTCCATGCACAGATGACCAAAAATTGCAATGAAGGATCAAGAAGAAGAAAATAAACATAAGAGAGGGTTGAAATCATCCATGGACTTATTCTATTGCTCCAAGAATTGATACAGTGCATTACAATAGCAAAGAGGTAGAAATTGCATTACAATTTGGATGGAGGGGTTTGAGGCTCCATGAATTCACCTGCAGGGAAGAGAAAAGGGAGGGAGCAAAGCAAGAATGTCCAACCATTTGAAATTGCCCCTCTGTACAATATATAGGAAGAATGAGAGGGAAAGGAGGTAAAATTCGAACCCTGTTCCAACCGCCCTTGAAGGATCATTGAATTCCCTTGCCACAATGATGAGTCTTGCTACAACACCCATGCCCCAGTCGTTGTTTATTTCTCAGAAAGAAAGGAGGCCCATTCTACATCATGGTGGAAGGTGGGATAGTTGTGAGTTCAAAAATGGCGGGCCGAAACATTAATGGTAGCAAGTGTGTAGCATGTCTCCCTAAAACATCCCATTTTGCGTGATCTTGAGCCTCCTAGCAGAAAAATATGGCCGCTTGAACGTGCTTTGGATTTGGAGTCCATTCGTGCATATCCACATCAAGGTCCCACACATCTTCAAGTTTTACCCCTTCCTCTACACTCTTAAAGTAGCGTCATTGAGGCATGTGGTGTCATCCACAGCCGCTCTATTTATTGTGTTCTCTACCTAAGCCACCCATTTGTGGGGACATTGCACACTGAACCAAGACACATGGAGGGCCAACACATGTTTAGGAATCACTTTTGAATCCACCCCTTGAAAGAGCACCAAAGAGACACATGGGGCCTTCCGTTACCTCACGATATGCTTAGCCGATTCAGGTCCTAAGTGAACACTTCTGCCTCATCTCATTGGCGAGCTAAAGGGGCCCACCATATATAATGCCAAAAACCCCTTGTGGGTGGGACCCTTATAGCGAGATCCCTAAATTGTGGTGGTGGGACACATGGCATCATTCATGAGGCTACTTTTGCATTTCCTTGTGTTTGGCTTAGTCCCTTTTGTTTGGCAAGGACTATATGTCTGACTCGGGAGACATGGGGGGATGGAGCTTATTTGGAGACCCTGCTTGGACTCTGCCCCTAAAGTTGTGCTAGGATGATGTGTGGGGCTTCTAAAGGATCTGTCCCCTTTCAACGACTAATTATCTCTGATCCCGCCCATTTAGGGACAACTTTGTGGGACCCTGGACTTGTGGAGAGAGTGGCACTCATTTGGGACTGCCTTTGAGTTCACTCCTTGAAGAACCACCAAGGAGACATGTGGGTCATTCCACTGCTTCTTCTTTCCTTAGCTAATTCGGGACTCAAATCAATACTATCTGCCTCATTCCTTTGGGTGAGTAAGGGGGGCCCACTGCATATAATGCCCCAAAAATCTTTACGGGTGGGAACCTTGTAGCTAGCTCTTGAAAGTGTGATAGTTGGACACTTGGCGTCATCCATGGGCCGCCCCTCCTTTTTCTTGTATTTGGCTTGGTCCCTCTTGCTTGGAAAGGCCATATGTTTGATTTGGGACACGTAGGGGGGCTCGCGCATGTTTGAGATATGTACCTCAAATTTTCTTTTGAAGGAGCGTCGATTGGACACGTGGCCCCTCCTGTTAGCTCTGTAAATTTTCAATGGCCGATGAGACCATATTCAGACTTGGGGCATGTGGCATGCATGCGATCATTTTGGAACTACCTCTTGGGTTGCACATTTGAAGTTGGTTCATTGGGACGTGTGGAGGGTTCCGCTAGTTCCTCTTTCCTTAGCCACTTTGATGGCCATCTTTTTCCCCATTTGGACTCCCTGGCCATGTGGAGATCTAGTGCTTCTTTTGGAACCAACCTTTGGAGTTGCGCCATTGAGGCACATGGCACCCTCTAAGGTTCCTATGTTCTACTCATTCTCGAGGCTCGATTTTGGAGTCGAAGGTGAGTCCGCACGATTAGGTGACCCTTCAATTTTTTCCTGGAGTAAAATTGGGATAACACCTAGGATGATAAAGGAAAAGATTTAACGATATGAAATTAAAGCCACAAACTAACCAAAGAGTAACCAAACTCAACCAAAGTTTAAGAAAAGTGCATACATGGCAGGTTCCAAAAACCCCTAACTCTATTTTGGTTAGGTTTGAATCACTAACACAATGATGGGGTTGAGCATCATGATCAAGAGGACCAGGTCCCAATTAAATAATTAAATTTGCATTTGACCTTATCCAAGGTGTTAAACAGTGATAACATATGTCAAGACCAAGGACTATATTCGGAGATGATTATCATCAAGTGGGCCGATTAATCTAAGCCATGATTATTTCTTGACCTTTATTGAGGTATTTTAAAAAAATGATAAGAAAGGGGGCCGCGATTTAAACAATGCATCTTAACTAAAGGAAGAGACCAATTATTGTTTAGTCTATTATTTTCCAAGATTGTAATGGAAGGACCATGATGAATGAACAAAATTCAAACCTTAGCCTTGCAAATTTTACCTTCAAATTTACTAATGCGGAGGACTTTATTTTTGCATGTACAAGCAGGTGGTCCCCACAAGGTGAAGCTTCAATTATTTTTGCCAAGTATGAAATCAAAAAATAATTTTTGTAATGAATGTATTTGTTTATTTCATCACAAGAGGTCAAAATGGTCAATAAGACACAAAATATCCTTTCAATTTGGATAAATATTGCAAAAGGAGTGTCACATTAGGGCTATAGGACAAAAATATTGCATATACCTTGGAAGACTTTCACATCAAACAAAATCTATTATTATTTAAAGTATTCACCCAATTTATTCATTGTATCAGACTTAGATAAGTCAAGGCACACATGAATTTGCATATACTTTTGAATTTAAAAGGCTATTAATGTCTAATTGTAACAACATGTTATTTTATCCTTTTATTTATCCATAATGAAGGTTAATAATAACATGCAAGTGTAGTTAGACTTAATCTATTTTAGGGGGTTGTGTGAATGATTTTGGTATATATTATGTGATTTGGTAAAGCACGAGGGTAATTTTTACAGGAAGACTTTTATACTGAGTGTTGAAGCAATTTTTTCCAATTTTTCCCTTGAATGAGAACTAATTATTGCCTTTCCAATTATTTGCATTGGTGTGTATATTTTATTAACTCTTGTGAATGTTAATTCCATGAATTAATTACCTTACCTTGTCGCAAATTTTGTGTTTCTCCATATTCTTAGTATGCATGTTAGTTATACTATTGTTGTGATTTATCCCTCAACAATTAAGTGTTTGCCTTAGGATTAAGCTGAATTTCATTGGATCGTTCTTCATTAATTTGTTTCTCATTACATTGTGCATGTTTCTTAGTCAAAGCCCTCAACAATTTTGGTTCATCACCTAATTTAAATTTCAGTTACAATCATGTTTTTACCCTTAAAACCCAAAAACCATAGTTTAGAGTACATCAATTAGGAACCGACCTTGTAATCCGGAGACTCAACTCAACATAGGGATACCCAAAACCCTGAGGTGTTTCCATTATATCTACAAAAGTGAGGGAAAATTAATCTTATAGTACCTTTTGTTATCCCTTAATCAGGGTGCACTTCTAAGAGATAATATGGGGAGGTATGTAATGCCTCTACCATGATTGAGATCTTAACCTACTTCTTTGATTGTGTTGGTATCCAAATTGATTCTCCCTCAAAAGCTGAGCAACATCACAGGTTTGACAAGAAGCTTAGAGGAAAATATATCATAGTGAGTCATTTTGTAGTCGGGGATGGGATCTGACTGGCCCTTTGTCACTCAGATGTGGAGAAATGGATAACACCTTAAAAATATGTGATCTTATCCTAAGCTGTTTAAGGTTGTGACTTTCAACTAAGGTAAGAGAACCTATTTTGTAACCTCTGTTTTTGAAGAATGCTAGTAAATCCTTCTTTTGCACAAATTTTAAAGAGAATACCTTGGGAAAATATGATCAACACACCAAATTTGAATCTCACGAGTTGTCACTTCCAGATTATGCATATATTTTCAATACTAAGGAAAAGGTTACTAAATAAATTTGGAATCTTGATTGTTTCTGCATGTTTTGGTAATAGAAATTATGCATTTGTACACACACAAGACAAACAGGGGTAGTACAGGTAGGATTGGTTGTTTTAAATGAATTTTTGGTGGGAGGTGAGGTAAAATGAACTTGATTAGCCAGATATTTGAGAGATTTTACAAAACTCAAAAGCTTACCAAACAAAATGCTACAAAACAGCTAAAATGATCCTTTAACTAGAAGGTGTGCTTGATGGAGGCCCAAATCAGCATGTTTTCACACAAACTTCAATAATCCAAAATGAAGGATCAAATTGAAAAACTTAACTAAACATTATCAACCTCTTTTCACCAAGCCTAAAATACCCTCAAAGGCTAACAAACAATCTTATAGTCATGTTAGGAGTTACAATGATTTAAAATTTGTTTATTTCAACATCAAATGAAAGACCTTTTGATGAATGAAATTGCAAATGCCACTAAACTATCACAAAGATAAGATCTTGTGTGAATCACAAATATTTCAATCTAAGATTGCAATGGGAACAAGAAAAAATGTTTGCAGACATTGAAATGAAATGAGGCGAGACACAATTTTTCCCAGAATAACTCAAATTTGATTAAACTTATTAGTAGGGAAAAGTTTCTAGAACAATCTCGGAGCTTGTCAATGGTTGTACACTCGTAACCACCTTGCACAATCAAATTTTTAAAAAGAGATAAACAATTTTCTCGAGATAGTTTCTCTTAAAGAAGGGCTCTATCAATTTATTCTCTTGGAAATTCAATCCCAACCTCTAACACTCCAACCCTTTGCATGACAAATTCTTGTAGTTTATAGCATTTTTTACAACAGATTTTTCCCCCCAAGATCAAAAAAATTCAATGTACGGTGCTTCTTAAGATCTCAATCATGATTTCAGAATCAGATTTGCAAAAAGTTGTCGGGTGCTCGGGGAAAATCTCTTCAAATATCTCATATTTCAACCCCTTCATCTCGGTAGATCACTCTCCATTTTATTCGCCAACTACTTCCGCCCCTAACTGTAAATCTGGTTCTTTGCGTGTACTAGGAAGGAAAAAATGAAAGATCAAATCAAACTCTTCACTTCTTAATGGTAAAAGACATCTCCAAATATTCCTCACCAAATTTAGATATCAAATTAACTCTCCTCTCTATTTGGCATGTAGGAAATATCAAGAAATCATGAAGACTCGCATCTTCAGGAGCTTTTAAGTAAAAATTGGGGGAAAATCAATTATAGACGCATAACTGTCGTTGATCTCTATTTTGAAATTAGACCATCCACGTGGAAGATCCAATTTAAAATGGGCTCAGGGGTTCCTTTTTACCTTTTACAACATTTTGAAAAATGTAAAAAATTCTCATTTTTCTCTGCCCCTCCGCCTTTGAAAAATGGTCCTGACACGTGTCCCAATGTGGGTCCTAACGGAAACGTGCTTCCATTTTATAATTTAACCTCTTTTTTCACAAAAGTGAAAATTTCCAAATTTCCTTCAGAAGTCCAAACCTCCTTCGTGGACCTTCAAATAAAATTTTGACTTATTCTTTGTTGGGCATGTGGGCCATTTTGATGATTTTAACGAAGTTGCCCCCGATGGCCCGCTTCCCCACCATTTTGACTTTTCAAATTGCCACGTTTCTCAACGGTGCATCTTGAGATGGTTCCCAAAAGTTGAGACCTTGAATGAGTGAGGGATCACAATGTGTCCAAGCCCGACAGAATTTTCTTAAAAGTTGAGAACTAATCGAAGGCGCCATGTGTCCAAGAGTGCAGGCGCCTCTTCTTTAACCATTGAAAAGTCAAGCAAAAGGAAAATTCGGTGGAAGCCTCCAAGTGTCCTCATGACGCTTCTTTAAAATAAAACTCAAGGGCTGGTCCCCAAACATACGCGGTCCTTCCACGTGTCCCAGGCCTCTCAAATTTTTTTGAAAAAGTCTAAGTATGGGAAGACCCATTGGAAGCCCCCACGTGTCTCCATGGCGCAATTTCAAAATGGTGCCCAAGAGAGAGACCCTGAATGAGTGTGGGCTCACCACGTTTCCTGTCCCACAAAACTATCTTTGGATACATAAAAAAATTATCTAATTCCAGGAAAAGCAATGGAAACCTCCATGTGTCCTCTTGGTGCAACTCCAAGGGAAAACCAAAAAGTGAACTTTCAAATGAGCGTCATTCCTCCACGTGGAAAAATTTTGGACCGAGGAAATCCATAGAATTTTTAGAGTGCCCCGATGAGCCACATCCAACCAAAAGAGGCCATGTTTCCACTGATATAGAGATGTAAATTTGACCGGTAAAACACACCCGTCAAACCGTAAAAATGTATGAAAACAACTGTTTGAGCCCTGAAATGAAATTTTCTCCAAGGACAGAGAATTTATAAATGTTACAAGGTTTTAAAACATTCCCCAAAGTGACATCCATTCATTTTTCTTCAATTATTTAGGGAAAAACGATAGGGACAATAATTCCCGACTATGAAAAATGGAAAGAATGAGACAACCTGAGTTTTAGCCCAATTCTCATACTCTTTCGGATGGAAAGAGAAATGAAAAACCAATATTGGATCCATAAGTGATCCTCAACCCAGAAGGAACTGATTATGGAAACAAAATGGAATATAGATTCATTTCAAGCATAATACGGGGAGATAAAATGTGACAGTGGGTTTGTAAAATAAGAGATTTCAATGGAGATGGGGCGAGACAAATTTGAGCACCAACATTGGCTCTGACTCGAGGATGGGAACTCCTTACGAGTGCCACAAGAACAAAAGTAGACTAAGTGCAAAAAATATCCATTAGGAAAAGGAGTCATCTTGCAAATCACAAAACCAGAACCGTCTCAGAAAACAAACCGAGAAACCAACAAAACCAGGCCACCAGGGACTAGAATGAACAAAAACACAAAAGATAGGAAACAAGCAACGAACTATACACTATACAAATGATGCTCATCTTGATTTAGAGAAAACAAATCAAGGAAAATCTTAAAGTGCTTGCCATCCTAGATATAACCATGTTAAGTAGTCGATATGTCTTTAACAAATTTGGTCATATGATTGCCTCTCTTTTCCATCCAAGTCGCTATCTGACCACATTTCTTTAGGCTTATCCTTTGTGCCTGGGTCAAGTTTTCTAACATCTTTCGAGGCTGCATCAAACATCAAAGTCTCAAGAAAATCATCCTACTCATGATACCTGCATTGATCAATTTTATACTCCTTTAAAGCAACATAGCTCATGAGTTATCAATATCAATATTTGCATGCAATACTTCATAAGAAGCATTGTTGGGGTCCTCAATAAGATATAACTTATTCTTTTCACTAGGTAACTTACCAAGGTTACCCTCAATTTGTATGGTGGCATAAGACATGTCCATCTGAACATTTCCACTAACACTTGTAGCCCACTTTCTTGATAACAACATGCCCCATTTGGTAGGGCAATCAAAAACAACAACATCAAGTTTCAAGTTCCTACCTCGGTGAGCTTCAAGTTGCACCACCAAAACTTTCACATAACCTACCACTAGAACTTTTCTAGAATATATGGTAGTGCACTTCCCATATTTTATTGTTACTTTGATATCCAGCTCGTTCATGACTTCTAGAGGCATAAAATTGAATGATGCCCCCAAATCAAACATACAGTTTTGTAGCAATATGTCCTTAATGATTAGAGTGGTGAAGAATGGATCCACATTTAACTGAGACTCAACTAAATATGTCCCCAAGTAAACTTCAGGTGGTTCACCTATCTCTTCCAGTACTTGGGGTTTTTTCAATTCTGCAATGGCAGGAGGAATCTCAACATTTCTATCTTGGGTGACCTTTTCTTCTCTAGAACCCAAAATATTCGAATGCTCTTTCTATGCTCAGGATTCTAAGAAATTAAACAATAGGAACATAAATTTTGATCTAACTAAACACTTGGGCTATGTCACTATGAACATACTTGGGTAATATAGTGTTAGGAGGAAGGTTTATAAATTCCTCTCATGGCACGGGGATTTTTTACGATCGAGGATAGGGAGGGACACAAGTTCTACTTGAGACAACAAGGCCTTTGCCATATGTATCTTTCCTTGGAGTTTATTTTGTGATACTGATAAGCACTGGAATTTTTGGTTTGGCCTAAGGCCCTACCCCTTTGGCAACCCTAATCTTGGTATTATATTCTTTTTCATGACCAACCACAACATTCATTAACAACTTCATATCCTCTTCAGAAGGTATCCCTCTATCATACTTCTCAATAATTAGAGCTCTTAGGTACTCAAAATCATTATTAGGAAGTTCAAAAGCTTGCACCACATCAATTTTAGAAGTATGAGTGGGAGGAAGAGGTAATACCCGGTGAATGCAATCCCAGAAATCTTTAGTAGCTCTGACACTCATCAGCTCAGTTGAAGTTGCCCCTTGTTGTGAGATCGTGGAGTAGCCCATCATGCAAACATCATCATCATTATCATCATCATCTTCTTCTTCTTTTTGATCTACTTCACATGGAGCATGGGGCATGAAAAATTTGTCACACCAATCAATGCCATCTGTTTATTCCACAACAGCAGCTCTAGCGAGCCAAAGGATCAAGCACCATTTTGTTTTCCCTTCCCTGGGGCTGTTTATTTCTAAATCCAATAGGTCCCTTACCTATGTCATCAGATATCTGCTCATTTCTATGATGATTTGTAAATCTGTCTTGGCCTTGTTTCTTTTCTGACCTTGTGAAATCTTCCCAATCCCTTTTTCTACCCGAGCTAATTTGTAAGAGATTTCTTTGACAACCCCTTCCGAAGTTTCCACAACCTCCTCCAAATCAGCAGCCTTACACGTTTGAGGTTTTTAGGTTAACCAGATTCACACCCTCCCTCTTAGGAGGTTTTCCAATTTCCTTGATGTTGTTCTCAATTTTTAAAGTCATGGTGAAGGACTGCCTCAAATTAGTAGGGTTCTGTCCCTCAAGTAGTAAGAAACCTTTTGATCAAATGCATCTGAATATTTGATCAAAATGATTCATCACATGGCCTCAAGTTAATAGGAAATCTCCTCAAGGTCTTGTTAAACCTTGTGTTGAAATCATGTACTAAATCATTAGGATTCTTCTTGATATTTTCAAACTCTGACAAAAGAAACCTAGGGTTTGTTCTATCACCATATTGTAATCTAAATGCATTATTCATCTCCATCCAAGAATCAATGGAATTATCTAGTAAAGCTTTATACCAGTCCCTTGCATCTTATTCCAAAGTATGGATAAAAAAATATATATATATATATATATATATATATATATATATATCTTCATATTCAATCTCAAATTCTTCCATCATATTGATAAAAATATTTAAATGTTGATCACCAGTTATAGCATTATTTCCTGGAACTTTGGTAGCCTATTTTGTACATCTTGGGAAGCTGCATTTGGATAACCAACCATCCCCACAAAAATTTTAGGCCAAAGGTATTTACAACAAATGGAGAGTGCAGGTGGGGCATGGGCCATGTTGTTTCGAGGAGGTGACCTTGGGGGAGAAACTAACCGACAAGGGACAAGGGGTATTTGAAACACAAGAGTATAAATTTCAAAATGGATATCCCCTAAAGGCCTTGTTTCTTGGAAAACCCTATCAACTTTTGAAAAGACAAGGGCAAAATGAGAAGCAAACTTTTCAAATTCAAATGAAGGCCCCTCTCCAAATGGAGAATTCAATTCTACAAAGAGACTACCTGATTCAGAAGCACTTGAATGGAAATCATTAATGATAGGATGATCAATTTCATCAATGGGGATTTCTTTTCTTGATATTGATCTCAACAACTCTCTAGGATCTTCTTCCTTTTGACTTATTTTTACTAGCTCTGGATATAATGTCCTAGCAAGATCCTTAGAGAAGAAAGATCTTCTTCCTTCAAGTTTTGCAAATATTGGTAACAAATCTCACTTGAGAGGTTAAGACAACTTTGGTATTTATCGAGAATTATATCAACAAGGATTTGCCACTAAGGATTTCCACCTTGGTTGTGCAAATGCACTAAAAAATATGACCTGTCAAATGTCTGTCAACACTAGCAACTGAAAATGGAATAATCGACCTTCTTTTACCCAGAATCATCAATGAAACTTAGTGCAATAAGCTGTAGAAACTGAAAAAATTGCACACAACACTTTTAACTTTAAAAACTTCTTAGAGGCAAGACCACAAGATGATGTTGAAATAATGTACTAGCACTTAGAGCATATAAGAAATGTTTACTAGGGTCTAAATATAAACTACAATCACAATTTCCCCGGGAATGACGCCACTCTAGTGTTGTTGACGGGCCAAATAGATACGAACTGGCAACAAATCAACAAATCTATCTCAACAATGCAAATCAATTTCTAAAGAATGTAAATCAAGTCCCGGTAGCGGCACCACTAGTGTTGGTATCCAAATTGATTCTCCCTCAAAATCGAGCATCATCACAAGTTTGACAGGAAGCTTAGAGACATATAGATCATAGTGAGTCGGTTTGTAGCCGGGGATGGGATCTAACTAGCCCTTTGTCACTCAGATGTGGAGAAATGGATAACACCTTAAAAGGATGTGATCTTATCCTAACTATTTTAGGTTGTGCCTTTCAACCAAGGTAAGAGAACCTATTTTGTAACCTCTGTTATTAAAGAATGCTGGTAAATCCTTCTTTTGCACAAATTTTATAGAGAAAGACCTTGGGAAAATATGATCAATACACCAAATCGACTCTCACGAGTTGTCACTTCAGTTAAGGAGATATTTTCAATACATGGCAAAGGTTTTTAAAGAAATTTGGGATCCTAATTGTTCTCGCATGTTTTGGTAATAGAAATTATGCATTTGTACACACACAAGAAAAACAAGGGTAGTACATGTAGGATTGGTTGTTCTAAATGAATTTTTGGTAGGAGGTGAGGCGAGAATGAAATTGATTTGCAAGATCTTTGAGAGATTTTACAAAAATGGAAAGCTTACCAAACAAAATGCTCTGAGAACAACTAAAATGCTCCTTTAGCTAGAAGGTGTGCTTCAATGGAGGCCCAGATCAGCATGTTTTCACACAAACTTCAAGAATCCAAAATGAAGGCTCAAATTGAAAAACTTAACTAAACATTATCAACCTCTGTTTCACTATGCCTAAGATACCCTCAAAGGCTAACAAACAATATTATAGTCATGTTAGGAGTTACAGTGATTTTAATTTTTTTATTTCACTATCAAATGAAATCTCTTCTGATAAATGAAATTACAAATGCCACCAAACTATCACAAGGATAAGATCTTGTGTGATTCACAAAGATTTCAATGTAAGATTGCAATGGGAATAAGAAAAACTATTTGTAGACATTCAGAAATGAAGCAGACACAATTTTTCCTAGAATCAACACAGAATAACTCAAATTTGATTAAATTTATCAGCAGGGGAAAGTTTCTAGAACAATCTCAGAGCTTGTCAATGGTTGTACACTTGCAACCACCTTGACACGATCAAATTTAACACAAAAGAGATAAACAGGTTTCTCAGACAGTTTCTCAGAAAGACGGGCTCTATCGAATTTTTCTCTTGGAAAGTCAATCCCGACCTCTAACACTCCAACCCTTTGCACGAAAAATTCATGCAATTTATAGCATTTTTACAATGATTTTTCCCCAAAAACAAAACATTCAATGTACCAGTGCTTGTTAAGATCTCGATCGCGATTCCCAAAATCATATTTGCAAAAAGTTGTTAGGTGCTTAGGGGAAAATCTCTTCAAATATCTCAACATGCAACTCCTTCATCGATAGATCACTCTCCATCTTTTTCAAAACTACTTGACCCTAATCTATCAAATATGGTTCTTTGCGTGCCTAGGAAGGAAAAAATTGAAGATCAAATCGAACCCGATAGTTAGATCACTTTTTAATGGTAAAAGACATCTCCAGATCTTCATCACTAAATTTAGATATCAAATTAACTCTCCTCTCTATTTGGCGTGTAGTAAATATTAAGAAATAATGAAGACTTTCATCTCTAGGAGATTTTTAGTAAAAATTGGGGGAAAATAAGATACAGACGTGCAACTGTCATTGATCTCTAATTTTAAATTGGACCATCCACATGGAAGATCCGATTTAAAATGGGCCCGAGGGTTCCTTTTTACCTTTTACAACCTTTTGAAAAATGTAAAAATTTCTCATTTTCTTCGCCCCTCCACCTTTGAAAAATGGGCATGAAACTTGTCCCAATGTGGGTCTCAGCTGAAACGCGCTTCCTTTTTATACTTTAACCTCTTTTTCACAAAAGATTTTTTTCCAAATTTCCTCAGAAGTATGCACCTTTGTCGTTTACCTTCAAATCAAATTTCTACTTATCCTTTGTTTGTCTTGCGAGCCATTTTGATGATTTTAACCCTTTTGATAACAACGGGAAAAAAATCAAAGTTGCCCCGATGGCTCGCTTCCACCCCTTTTGACTTTTCAAAGCATCACGCGTCTTAATGGTGTAACTTGAGATGGTTCCAAAAGTTTAGACCCTTAATCAGCATGAGCTCACCACGTGTCCAAGCCCGATAAATTTTTCTTAAAATTTGAGAACTCGTGAAGGCACCATGTGTCCAGTGGTCCGAGGTAATCTTCTTTAATGTTGAAAAGTCTAAGAAAAAGGCAAATTGAGTAGAAGCCTCCAAGTGTCCTCTTGACGTTTCTTTAAAATAAAACTCAAGGGCCTATCCCCAAACATACGTGGTCCTTCCATGTGTCCCATGCCTCTGAAAACGTTTTGAAAAATTCTAAGTATGGGAAGACTCGGCGGAAGCTCCCACGTGTCTCCATGGCATAATTTAAAAATAGTGCCCAAGAGCAGAGACCCTGAATGAGCGTGGGCTCACCACGTGTCCCTATCCTGCCAAACTATACTGGCTGCATAAATTTATTGTCTAAGTCTTGGAAAAGCACCGAAACGCTCCACGTGTCCTCCTGGCACAACTCCAAGGCCAAACTAAAAGTGAACTTTCAAATGAGTGTCGTTCCTCCACGTGGACAAATTTTGGACCCGGAGAAATCCATAGAATTTTTAGAGTGCCGCACTTTGAGCCACATCCAACCAAAAAGGGCCATGTTTCCATTGATGTAGAGATGTAAATTTGACCAGGAAAACACACCCGTCAAACCGTAAAAATGCAGGAAAAAAACAATTTGTTTGAGCCTGGAAATGAAATTTTCACCAAGGAAAGAGAATTTAGAAATATTACAAGGTTTTAACACATTCCCCCTAGCTACATCCATTAATATTTTTTCAAGTATTTAGGAAAAAAATGACACAGACAACAATTTCTCATTGTGGAAAATGGAAAGAATGGGACAACTTTGAGTTTTTGCCCAATTCTCAAACTCTTTTAGATTGACAGAGAAATCAAAAACTAATAATGGATCCATAAGTGATCCTCGACCCAGGAAGGGACTGATTACGGCAACAAATTGGAAGATAGAGTCATTTCAAGCGTAATATGGTGAGATAAAATGTGTGAGAGGCCGTAAACTAAGAGATTTCAATGGAAAATGGGGCGAGACAAATTTTAGCACCAACATGATGAAGTTTACAAACATTGATATTTGATTTCTATTCTAAGATGGTATCCTCTTTTGAATTTTTGATCATATTTTATGTTGATTATATCTTCTATCTTCTAAATTGGATACAATCATATTTTGGAAATGATTTGATGGATTTTGAATTGTTTCATGTACTCATTAAGCTGAAATTTGAAGTACATTTTGTGAATCCAGGTGATAAGAAATAAATATATTCTTTGGAACCTTGCGGGTAAGTTATTTAAGTCATAGTAATAAATTTGTTACGTGACTATTAATTTTATATTAAAAGGATGGTTATGCCTTGGATCAATTTCAATGATCTAAGGCATGCTTATGATCATTTGGTTATTATGATCATATAAAATAGTCTAATTAACTCCATTAAGTTGCTAAAATATTATCTTACCCATGCTCGAAGAAGTAATGTCACTAGAATACTTGGTGGCATCCATTGAGTGCACTCTTTCCACAAAATCTAATTACTTTGGTTTGTTAGTTTTTGTAAGTAATGTACATTTAAATATTTAAATGGACCTAACTAAAACTACATTAAGGTGATATAATTGATATATATTTTATTTTTGTAAGAATTCTACAATTTTTATTTTTTTCTTTATTACATTTGTAGTAATTTCAACATTTTTTTCTACTGATCATCATTGTCATCATTCTTGCATTAAACATATCAAACATGTAGGTGGAAGCTATAATTTAATTAGCACAATAATTAATTATGGAATTATCTTTTAAAAACATAGAAATATTATTATTAATATCAAATTTGACATTATTTTAAATAATTATTACTTTGATTTTCAATTTCAATATTGCAACTTATCCACACATTGCCATTATTTTATTATCATATTTCACACAAGTTTAATTTTCATAAAATATTTCCATCTATTTAAGCTTGTTTCCTAATCACATTGTGTTCCCAATATCTCACAAGGTAGGTAGAACTAATTAATGAATATGAATATAAATATATTTCAGAATGGTATGTGATTTTAGAGTGGTTGGGAAGTAATGAAAAATATTATTTATTTGGGGCTTGGAATTGTGAAAAGTGAGCATAGATAAAGAGGAGCCTGCGATTCTTTGGAGAAAGATAAGATGTACATAAAATCAAAAATTAGAAATTACTTTAAATATTTCAAACCAGAGAGATGTCGGTAGGAGAAAGAAAAAATACATATAGTACATGAAAGAATATTTTTATTTTATTTCACAAATCATATATAATAAGAAAAAAAAGGAGTGTATAAAATTTGTCAAAGAAGAGAGTGCTTGTGATCTTTTTACATGCTTTCTTCTTCTTTCTAAAAACAAAGTATTCCATTTTTACAATGCAAGAAATGTTAGAGTAGGTATTTACCTTAGCTCATATTCACCTAGGTACTTTATTTACCTTTATTGTATTTATCCTCACCCACTTATGTGTGTGGATATTTCTTTTTATTTATTTAGATATTAGGAGATATTATCTAGTTGTTAGGTATAGTTCTTTCCTTGATCTATGGTATTGACTAGTTCTTTCCTAGATCTATGGTATTGACTAGATCCTTGATGTCTAGTTCTCTCATAAATCTATAGACTTGACTAGTTCTTTGATGACTAGTTCTTTCCATGATTTATGGCTTGATCTACGACCTTGAATGGTTCTTAGATTATTATTCCTTGCCTATATAAGCAAGGCGCATTCTCATTATATTTCATTGAGTTCCATAATAATATATGATATTGCTGCTCATTTATTTGCAAAGGTTTTGTGTAAAGTTATTCTGGCGAATTACTTTCATCTTATTGATCGTGGTGTTTGATTAGCATTTGTGTTCTTGGCTTGGTACGATCTGGTTATCGTTCCTTTTATGGTATCAGAGTAGGAGATTGTTGTTGACATTCGTTTGTAAGTTTCACTTTGCAAACAATTTTTTTATATATTCATATATTCAGAATTTATCCGTATTTTGTTGATGCGTGCATTTTTATGCAAAAAAATATTCCATTGGATCCGGAAGGTGGAAAAACCCTAAGATCGACTGTAAAGTCGACCATTTCTGGAGGCAGTCATTTTTTTGGTTTTTTTTTCTTATTGACGGAGGAAGGCACTATTTGCCTCGGGATTCGTGTAAGCTAGAAAAAAATCATAGATTTTTTCACAGGTTTTGTTGTTCGATTCAAGATTTGCGCAGGCATTTTTCTTTGCTGCATATTATTCTCGGGTTACGTGCAGAAGACGTTTTTGTAAGGACAAAACTTTCCTCTTTTGGTAGGGCACCAAGACGACCGAGATCGGATTTTGCTATTTTGAGAAAGTGTGTATTCTTCTATTATTGGATAGCGTAGGTCATTTTCAACACGAGTCCGAAATACAGTTTTAACACCCATTGAAATCCTTAGCCCCTGGTCATATGAGGGCTTAAAGCTTGTGATTCCTACTAGTAGGTGCTTAACTCCAGCCCCCTTTCATTTTATTTGTGTGGTGAAGGCAAGAGCATTTTATTCTATTTTAGTGGAAACTAAAATAAATAGTAGAGCATAATATTGAAAAAACTTGTAACTTTTGATCGGTAACTCGGTTTTGAGTGCCGTTTTGCAAAAGTGCGTAGTTTTTTATGTTCTTTCCATTGGAAATATTTATTTTGAGAATCGCACTATAATTATAAAGTGCCATATTGTAACACACACTCATTATAAAGTGCCAAAATATGGGGGCTCTTGTTGCATTGTTTGGGGGTCTTGTTGCATTGCTTGGTTCTTGCATTTCTTTTGGTGTTTTTTGAGGATGACATCTTTATCTACTTCTACATTAGATCATGTTGAGCCATTAACAACACATAATTACCACACATGGAAACCAAGAATGGAAACAATAATTAAGCGGAAAGGATTATGGGCTTTAACTTCTAAAGAACAACCAAGTGTTCACTAGAGAATATGAGAAATTTCAGTACCAATGCAAATTTGATGAGTGTATGGGTTTGATAGGAACTTATGTAAGTGATAGTATTTTGTTTCATTTGGAAAAATGTGACTCTCCTTTCAAAATATGGGAGAAATTAGAGGATTTATTTAGTAAGGTGGATCATATGAGAGCCATGCAACTTGAAATTGAGATCACCTCTCTTAATCTGAAGATTTTCCAACAATTATAGACTATCTTACTAAGTTCAAGAATTTGTTGACACAATTGAAGGGGAGTGGAAGAGATAAGAAAGATGAAGAGTGTGTTTACTTGATTCTATCCAAGTTGAGAGGACCATTTCAAATATTTTCTTCTACCTTTTTCTCTAGCATGGATGCCTTAGGTGACACATTTAAAATGCCTGACTTAGAAACATTTTGTGAAAGACTTACTAGGGAAGAATCTAAATTGTCTCACCTTGAGTCTTCCATCTCTCAAAAGGCATTAGTTGCATCTAATCCTAAGGGCAAGGGAAAACCAAATAGTAAAACCAAATCCACCCCTTCTCCATCTCAAAATGCTCCTAAACCCAAAGAAAACAACTCAAAACCCAATGAGTCTTCTAAATCCAAGAATAAGTCTAGCCATTCATGCTCTTTTTGTGGGGGTAGTAATCATGAAGAAAATAGGTGTTATAAGCGAATGCAAGCCTTAGAGGATGCAGTCAAGAAACACAAAATTTCTATCTCCACTCCACCTCCTTCTAATCAGCATGGAAAAGCACTTAATGTTGTTGGAAGATCTCAGTCACCACTTGCAGACAATTGGGTTATAGATTCTGGTGCTTCTCATCACATGACTTCTTCCAAGGAGTCTTTTGTTTCTCTAGGTTTGAGTTCTACTTCCAAAATTGAGGTTGGAGATTCTTCCTTTCTTTCTGTTGAGGGAAAAGGTGATATACAACTTGATGGTGGCAATATCCAAGATGTACTATATGTTCCTAACATCACTACAAATTTGCTTTTTGTATATCAAATTTTTCATTCTGGTCAAGGGAAAATAGTGACTTTTACACCACATGGGGCAGAAGTAAGAACTTTGTTGGAGCCTTTTTCACTTGTTGCTCAGGGTATTGTTGATCATAGTTCAAGATTATATCACTTTAAAGGTTTTGATGACACTTCTTTTATAGGGACAGGATTGGTTTCTCATTCAGATTCAGAGAGTAAGCTTTGGCATGAAAGATTTGGACATCTCAATTACAGATATTTGAAGGAGTTGAGCACTCATGGTATGGTAGATGGTCTTCCTAGAGTTTCTTGTCTTGAGGGAGTTTGTCATGGTTGTGCATTAGGGAAACAACACCAAGATCCTTTTCCTAATAATTTGTCCAAGAGAGCTTCTTCTCCACTTGAGCTTGTGCATAGTGACTTGATGGTTTTTCTTACCCCATCTTTCAATGGAGCTAAGTATACACTTACATTTATTGATAATTTCTTGAGGCATACTTGGGTTTATTTTCTCAAGTAAAAAAGTGATGTTTTTTCACACTTCAAAGTCTTCAAGGCT
Source organism: Taxus wallichiana var. yunnanensis (assembly GCA_018340775.1). Classification (NCBI taxonomy): domain Eukaryota; kingdom Viridiplantae; phylum Streptophyta; class Pinopsida; order Cupressales; family Taxaceae; genus Taxus; species Taxus wallichiana. The sequence goes on along the minus strand of CM031237.1, from coordinate 898,220,337 downwards.
TTGGTCGAGAAACAATCTTCTAGTAGCATAAAGAACCTTTGCATTGATAATGGGGGGGAGTACTTCAGCAATGAGTTTTCTAAATTTTGGAAACTCAAGGCATTATTCACCAGCATTCTGTTCCTCATACTCCACAACAGAATGGATTAGCGAAAGGAATAATAGAACTTTGAAGGAAATGGCTAACTGTATGATGCATTCTAGAGATATACCTCCTATCTATTGGGAAGAAGTAGTTAATTGTGCTAACTATATTCAGAATCGCACACCACACAAAGCACTTGAGCATTTGACTCCAGAGGAAGCTTGGTCCAACACTAAGCCAGATGTCTCATTTTTTCGAGTCTTTGGGATCCATGCTTGGGAATTTTTGCCAAAGAAGAAAAGGAAAGCTTTGGATAAGAAGAGTAAACCCTTGATCTTTGTAGGGTATTGTGAGGACATGAGAGCTTATCATCTTTTAGATCCTGATACACATGATGTTCTTTTTCGAACACATGTTCAGTTTGATGAGCATTTCACTCCTCATGATTCTTCATCTTCTTCAATTCCTTCTTCTTCTTCATCTCATCTTGAGGATTTTTCTTTGAGGAGATTGATGAGGAGGTTATAGATGCCGTTGAGGATCCTATACCCACAGATGTTGTCACTATGCCTAAGTGGGCTTGTACTACAGTTTCTGAGGCAACACCTTTCATAGAGGATCTTCCACCCACTAGGCATCATCACACACATTCTACAGATCTAGACTTTTATGTCAGGTAGTTTCTGAGGATCCAAAGTCTTTTCAAAGGCTCATGGGATATAGGAGTGGGATGATGCGATGACAGCTGAGTATTCTTCTTTGATGAAGAATCATACTTGGGATTTGGTATCTCTTCCTAAAGGAAGAAAGATGGTTAGGTGTAAGTGGGTATACCAAACCAAATACGCAGTTGATGGGTCTATTGACAAGTATAAGGCTCATCTTGTTGCAAACGGTTTTTCACAAGTCAAAGGTATTGATTACTCTGAGACTTTTACACCCGTTGCCAAGATGGATTCTATACACCTTGTACTTGTTATTGCTGCATCACAGGGGTGGCCCATATACCAGATGGATGTGAAGAGTGCCTTCTTACATGGAGATCTAAAGGGGAAATATATATATAGAGTAGCCGGCTGGATTTGTTCGGGATTCTTCTCTTGTTTGTCGGCTCCGAAGGTCTCTCTATCGTCTCAAAAAAACCCCTCGGGGTTGGTATGAGAAGATGGATTGTTTTCTTCTATCTATCTTGGTTTTGTTCGTTGCCACTCCAATCATACGGTGTATCTCCCAGCATATCGGTGAGGATATTGTGATACTTGTCTTGTATGTTGATGATCATGTTACTTATGGCAGCTCTTCTTCCCACATTCGCAGTATTCGAGAGGGCTCTTTTACACAGTTTGACATGACATATCTTGGGCTATTGCATTATTTCCTTGGTTTGTAGATTTCTCGAGATAGATTCGAGTTATTTATTTGAGTTAGCAAAAGTACACCCATGATCTTCTTAGGCGCTTTGATATGGCTGATTTCAAGCCAAGTCCATCTCCTTTTCAGTCTGGAGTTACTCTTACATCCACATGTACCACACAACTTTGTGATCCTACATTGTATAGGAAGTTGGTTGGGAGTCTCATGTACTTGGCCCATACTCGCCCTGATATTTCATTTTTAGTAGGGCTTGTATCTCGGTTTGCACATTATCCTCATAGTAGTCACCATGGCGAGGCTATTAAAAGGATTTTGCGCTATTTGTATGACACTTCCCACTTTGGCCTACACTACACTAGGGGCTCTACTCAATTGGTTGGGTATACAGATTTAGATTGGGTAGGTTCTATTGATGACAGGTGTTCCACTTCTTGGCTATATTTTCTATCTTGGTTCTTCTCCAGTTGCTTGGGCATGCAAAAAGCAACATGCTATTGCACTTTCATACTCGGAGGCGAGTACTGGGTAGTAGCGATTCTGGTGAGTCAATATATTCTTTGGCTTCGCCAATTATTGACAGAGTTTGGATTCCCATAGGATTCACCGACTATACTTTGGTGTGACAACCAAAGTGCAATTCACATTTCTCGCAACCCATTTGAGCACCAATGGACCAAGCATATCAAGATACACATCCACTTCATTCGGCAACACATTTAGGATGGAGTTCTTTGCTTGGAGTACCTTTTGACTCAGTAAGAGTTACAGACATCTTTACGAAGCCTTTTGCATCACCTCGCTACCTTGAGTTGCGTGGAATGCTTGGGGTTTCGGAAGTTATTCTTGGGGGTGTTCATGAGAACATATTCTGCTTCTTCTTCTTCTTCTTCTTTCTCTTTCCTTATAGCAGGATTCTTTCCTTCTTTTGGTTCAAGATTTCTTCATGGATATGTTGTACATGAGTACCTCATCAAGCCTAGTTATTGGGACTCATACTGTGGACATGCCACTTCTATTTTGGCCTCTAGCTTCACTTGAGGGGGGGTGTTAGAGTAGGTATTTAGCTTAGCTCATGTTCACCTAGGTACTTTATTTACCTTTATTGTATTTATCCTCACCCACTTATGTGTGTTGATATTTCTTTTATTTATTTAGATATTAGGAGATATTATCTAGTTGTTAGGTATAGTTCTTTCCTTGATCTATGGTATTGATTAGTTCTTTCCTAGATCTATGGTATTGACTAGATCCTTGATGTCTAGTTCTCTCATAAATCTATGGACTTGACTAGTTCTTTGATGACTAGTTCTTTCCATGATTTATGGCTTGATCTACGACCTTGATTGGTGGTTTTTAGATTATTATTCCTTGCCTATATAAGCAAGGCCCATTCTCATTGTATTTCATTGAGTTCCATAATAATATATGATATTGCTGCTCATTTGTTTGCAAAGGTTTTATGTAAAGTTATTTTGGCGAATTGATTTCATCTTATTGATCGTGGTGTTTTATTAGCATCTGTGTTCTTGGCTTGGTACGATTTGGTTATTGTTCCTTTTAAGAAAAACTAGATCGTTTACTATTTTCTTAAACATAGAAGCTTCCAAATGAAAAATGGAAGTTTCTAGATGCATCAGAGGAAGTTAGGAGAAGGAATTAAATACGGTGGGTGGAGTGATTTGTCTGACATGGCACGGAGATTAGTTGGAGATCCACGTCCACCAACAGTCCTCCTTAATATTCACTGCCATATATTTCTATTATTTCAATTATTTTCCGAAGATGCTCAAACATATTTTTTGAAAATGGCTTTGTGAAGTTGTCTGCTAGTTGTTCTTTGGACCTACAAAACTCAATATATATGTCACAATTTTGAGTAATTCACGAATAAATTGATATCTAGTGTCAATATGCTTGCTACGTTTATGGAAAACATGATTTTTAGATAATGTTATAGCTGACTTATTGTCAGAATAAATATTTGTATCTCCTTTTTGCGTATGCCTCAAATATGAAAGTATTCTTCTCATCCAAATTGCCTAACAAGTTGTTGATATGCCTACTGTAACATATTCCGCTTCACTGAAGAAAGTGTAACAATTGGTTGCTTCTTCGATGCCCAAGATATGGCACCTGATCCAAGATGGAAAATTTATCTTGAAGTACTCTTCCTATCATCCTAGCTACCTCCCCAATGAATATCTGTATATCCAACAACTTGTAGTCATCTAAAGATGTATATAAAATCCCAAATCTCTTTGTTCCATCTATATACCTTAAAATTCTTTTCCAGCCTTCCGATGTGATTCCTTTGGTTTTTCCATGAATCTAGAAATAAGACTAACCCCATACATTATATCCAGTCTTGTGGCAGTTAAATATATGAGGCTTTCAACTAATCTTTTGAATAAAGTTTAATCAACACTAGGACTTTTTCATCCTTACTAATATTTTTACCCAATAGAACCGGTGTAGGGGATGCATTCACATTTTCATCTTGAATATTTTTAAACAAGTCACTAGCATATTTAATTTTGCATATAAAAATTCTTTGATCACTTTGACTTACCTCTATTCCAAGAAAGTATCTCACAAACCCCAAATCGGTCATATCAAATTCTCTTTACATGGCTGCCTTGAATAAGTTAATTGACATGTTACCTATGAATATAAAATCATCTACATATAAGAAAACTATCAATATTTATCCTTCATCATTCACTTTGACATACAAATTTTCTTCATTACCACACTTTCCAAACCTACTTGTTCAAAAAATAAGAGTCTATCCTATTCTACCAAACTCTAGGAGCTTGCTTCAAACAAGATAGTGCCTTTTTTAGTTTGTATACCTTATGTTCTCCTCACAAAACTTCATAACCGAGTGGTTGTTTTATATACACTTCATATTCTAAATTTCCATTCAAGAATACTGATTTAATGTCCATTTGGTAAACCTTCCAATTATTTTGAGCTGCTATGGATAAGACCATTCTAATGGCATCAAATCTTGCCACTGGTGTGAATGTTTCATTGTAGTCTATGCCAGGATTTTGTGTGAAACATTTAGCTACTATTCTTGCCTTGTGTTTCTCTACTTTTCCAACACCATTATACTTTGCCATGTAAACTGGCTCAACTCAATCACATACTTGCCTTTAGGAATCTCTACTAGATCCCAAGTTTGATTCTTTTCAATTGACTAAATTTCTTCATTCATGGTTGTAATCCAATTATCATATTTAATGGAATCATCAAAAATAAATTGGATCATCTTGGTATAAGAATGCTGAATTAGAGCATAAATCATCATTTTCAACATCTTGTATTTCATCATACATCTCTCTTAGACTATGTGTCTTCTTTGAAGTATTTATAGATCTTAATTTTAATGATGCAAGTATTAGATTAGAAGACAAACCGTTGTTCTTAAGCGCTAGAGTAGTTTGATTTGGAATGGTAGGTGCGTTAGAAGGTGTTGTAGGAACATTTTATTGTGTAGTAGGATTCACAACTTGAATTTCATTCTCTTGTGGAACACTAGCTACAATTGTAGTTGTTTTATCTATGCTACCATCCCATGCTTCTTCTTCAACAAACTCAACATTACGGCTTATTCTCGACTGCTTTGTTATAGGATTGTATAGCTTATATGCCTTGGATTTTTCACTATATCCGACAAATATGCATTTCTATCCTCTATCATCTATTTTCTTTATCAAATTTTGAGGTATCAACGAGTATCCTACACATCCAGAGACTCTCAAATGTGCTATATTATGCTTCCTTTTGCTCCAAGATTGTTTTGGTGTTTTATTTATCACTTATTTTGTTGTACATCTATTTAATATGTATACTAAACATGAAACCTCTTCAGCCCAATACTCATTTGGTAGGTGTTTTTCTTTTATCATTCTTCATGCCATTTCCATAATTGTTCTATTTTTTCTCTTAGTTACTCCAGTTCATTGAGTAGTATATCTTGTTGTAAGTGGTTTATTTATGCCATTTTACTTGTAATTGTTTTTAAAATCATTTGATATGTACTCACCACCTCTATCGAGTTCTTAATATTTTTACATAATGTCCACTTCCCTTTTCAAATTTTGCCTTGAAATCTGTAAAACAAAAATTATTTCTAATTTATAGATTATGAAATAAACCCAAACTTTCCTACTTGAAATGGTCAATAAATGTCAAGAAATTAAGACTTCCACCGATGGATGGTGTTTGCATCGGTCCATAAACATCTGAATGCACTATCTCATGTGGATTCTTTTTCCTATAAGACTCCCCAGCTTCATTTTTTTTTAGGTTGCTTTGCCAATATGCAACTCTCATATGTTGTCTCAAGTGGCTCTCCTAGTGGCAATCCATACAACATTGTTTTCTTATAGTTGTAATCCTTTGAAATATAAATGCCCAAATCTTAAATTACATAGCTAAGATTTATTTTTGTATGAATATTTGAAGGCTAATTCAGTAACCTTTTGCAATCCTTATGGCTGTAGGAATAGTTTAATTTGGATTCTAACTGGAAAGATCCTATTTTTCATCATTTAAATTTTTGCAATCACCCTATTGTTTGGTTTTTTGTCTAGAATCACACATTCACCATTTTCAAAGTATATTCTATATCATTTTTACACTAGTTTCCCAATACTTATCAGATTGTATTGCAATCCAGAACATAGTATACATCAAGGAAATGCTTCTTCTCACCTTCCTTAGTTCTTAAATTAATTAATCTGTTTCCCATGGTGATACTCAGCGATCATTCCCGATTTCACTTTGTATTTCAATGAATCATCTAATGTTGCGAAAACGCAGTTACTCCCACTCATGTGATTGCTAAAACTACTATCTAGGAACCATACCTCTTTAGAACTCTCTTGTGCTACATTACATGTTATAAAAATGGTGTTTTTTTCATTGGTGTTGGGCTCGTTTTCATTTCTGAAGTGTGCATTTTGCTTATTCATATTATAGTGCCTTTTTCATATACAAAATGCCCACATTTATTGCAATAATGACGTTAGATTTTGGATTTATCATACCTTTCTACTTGATGTTGGCTATGAGAATGGTTGTTTCCTCTTCCTCTTGTTGGTGTAGAAGGAGTATATGGGCTTGATGTTGGTATTCTAATTTCAAATTATGTATTTTCTCTTCCTCCTCTTAGTGTAAAATGTCCTCTACCTCTGTTGTAATTTGATCACCCTCTTGTTATGAAAAATTGAATCCGAGCTTTGAATGCATTCACTAATCATGATGTCCCCTGGTCGATTTAATGTTTTCTCATATGCTAAGAGAGATCCCATTAATTCATCTACTAATAGTTGAGTAAGATCCTTGGATTCCTCAATGGCTACTACAACTAAATTGAAGTTTGTAGGAAAGCTTCTAAGTATTTTATCTACAATTTTTTTATCTTCAATAGTTTCTTCATAAGATTCAATCGATTAACTATTTTCATTACTTGAGTGAAGAATGAATCTATTGAATTTGAATCCTTCATTTGCAGGTTTTTAAAATCCCTTCTAAGCATTTGTAATTTTGTTGTTTTTTACCTTTCTTGTGCCTTGGAATGTTGTTTAAAAACTATCCCATGCCTGTTTTGATCTTTTGGTAGTTGTTACTCTTGGAAATATTGATTCCTCCATTGCTTGCTGAATGAAGAATAATGCCTTTGAATCTTTATTTTTATTTTCCTTCAATAAGTCGTTCTCTGTATGTGAAAGAGATTGATATGCTTCCTAGTCTACTGGTTCAATAAATCCATTCTCAACCAAGTCCCAAACATCCTCAGAGAAAAATAGGGTTTTCATTTTTATACTCCAAAAATCATAATTTTTGCCATTGAATGTTTATATTTGAGGTTGTGCAATACTTCCACTAGTGCTCACCATTGCTCCAAAGATTTTCCTCCGATAAATTTTGTTTGAGTATTTCTTCGCCTTTTAAAAAAAATATTTTTTCCTCTTATTTGGAGAACCTAAACAGTAGATGAAAGCACAAAATAAAACAAACCTAAATCCTCATGGAATATCTATCTGCTCTTCTTCAAATACAAGTTGTTGCTGATGGCATTTGCAAAGATATCCTCAAGTCTCCAAATGCCAAGAGAGATCTGCACAATGCTCTGATACCAGTTTGCTGGAGAAAGACAAGATGATACAGAAAATAGAAATTCAGAAATTACTTTTAATCTTACATAACAGAGCTGTCCATAAGAGGAAGAAAAACAAAATACAGTACATGAAAAAATAGATTTGTATTATATTTCACAATTCAAATAAAATAAGTCAAAAGGATTATATTAAATCACAAAGAACAGAGCTATACCGATCTTGTTTACATGCCTTCTTCTTCTTTCTAAAAATAGAGTATTCCCTCTTCTTACAATGCAAAAACAATATTTTCATATTTTCTTAAATGCGAAGCTTCAAGATTAAAAATTGAAGTGTCTAGATGTATCCAGAGGAAGTTATGAGAAGGAATTAAATAGATTGGGTGGAGTGGTTTGTTCGACATGGCTGGGAGATTACCGGACATCCTCTTCCAACAACAACAATCATTGCATTATTTAGTGGGTGTAAATATGTGAACTTATGAAAAATATGATATGATCGGATGTATGGGTTTTATCGTCAATGGATGGAAAGGATACCCTTCTCTTATGTAATCTACAATATGGTATCCCATTATAAGCCATATTTTATGGTGATGTAAATTATTTGAAATCCACCAAAAGCGCGCAAAAAAAAGTTAGTTAAAAAAAAATCCGAAAAAATACGTTTAAAACAAAAAAATTAGTAGGAATGATTAAAATTTAATTGAGAAGTAAGAAGATAGTGAACTTGTTTACATTTTTTCAAACACAATTAATGGAGTAGTCTATTGCATTTTTTGTACGTCTACTAGTGCTTACCGGTGCTATGACGATTCTACAATCTACGAGAGAGTATCTGCAAATAAATGGAGGTGGTCTATGTAAACCATACAAATTGATTAAAGAAATTATTTCAGATTCAAAGTTGTTATAGTCCAAGCTATAGGTAAACCTAGTGAGGTACGGTAATGTACTGTAAAGATGGAAAATTATGATCACATAAAGACAACTCGAGCGGAGATCAAGATTTATAATGAGAGATCCTAAGGTTGTCCTCCTTGACATGCACACCTAATTTCAACTTCCTACTAAAATAGGTGAATCCCAAATCTACATCAAAATCAAAGATCATAGTTTGAGACATGGAAATGTACTACAAACATTAAAGTCTATGGAGATCATAAGCGTAAAATGAAAAACCAATTCACTAACATGATAGGTGAACTAGGAATAACGCATGAATCGAAGAAGATTTAGACCAAAGAGTTTCTAAAAATGGACATACATTTGAGGATCCTTGGATAATGATTTATTCAAAAGGATACTTCTTTGATATAATGTGAGCGAATACATTCAATTCAAGAAACCTTCTAGAAAATGGAGTAGGTGTTAGTGTGAAATCACATCACGGTCCCTAATGATTTCTAAAGATCTCTGCTTTTCTAAGGCAAAATCATTTGGTGTGATTGCATAACATGGAACTTTTCCTAAGGTGTGGGACCTTACAAATTGAAAAATCTCTCTAGATTAAAGGCTAGTTCCTCATTCCTCTGTTTAGGTGCATATGTAAGGATTTGCAGAGGATCTATTTCTATACCTAATCTAAAACTTGCCAAGGAGACAGGGATAAAAGAGTACAGAAATAAGAAATAACTAAACTACTAGGTGATGCACCAAAGGAATGATGAACACTTAGTTTGACTTGACACAAACCAATAAAATGCATACAATAAATAAGCACGAGATAGCCGGATCGTGATGAGACCAGATAGAAGCAAAAGAAACAAGAAGGATCTCGAGATCAATCACAAATGTGTTTTATTGCTCTATAGATTGATACAATTCATTACAAAATAGCCAAAAGGTAGAAATGTATTACAATTTAATGGAAGGCAAGAACCCCACAAATCCTTTTGCTAGAAGGAGAAGGGAGCCTGCAAACAAAACAATTTCCAACCCTTTACAATGAATCCTACCCCCATATTTATAGATTCGTTCAGAGAGAAGAAAAAGAGAGAGAGAAGCAGGAAAATGCAGATCGAAACTCAACCACCACTTTTAATGCGTCTGCTAAAATTTTCCCCAAATCCATCTTTCTTTGCATCGATCCTTGGTTCGGTACCTTGAAGGAGAAGGAAATGACGGAAATAGATCGAATTCGGTCTAGTTGTTGAGACTGATGATCTTGCATTGAAAGATCAAAGACATTTTTCCAATTTTCTCCCACCTAACATCTCAAAAATTAAAGGTTCAGACTCCCATGGTATAGACGAGATCAAGATCTTTCCAATGGTATTAGATTTGCAATATTTGAGCCCCGAGTAGAAAGATATGCCCCTTCAAAGTTTGTATTGATTCCGCACAAATGGGAGGGAATTTTTTTGAAAACGGGTCCCCCTTTTGGATTGGGACATGTGGCAGCCAGATTAGAACAAAAATCGGGTCCACGGGCCCACAATTCACCTTTTTATTTTTGTGCAAAAACACAAAATTTAAAAACTCCTGCAGCCCCAAAGCTCTACCTAGACACGTGGCTCTTTTTGACCGGCCGGGAAATGCACTTCCATATTCACTTTTATGCCTTTTAAATGAAAGGAAAATTTTCACTTTTTTCCCGGACTCCCGCCTTGGATTTAACTCAGTCTAAATGCTTGACTTTTTCCTTTTGGCGGGGGTCGTGGGCCCTTATGCAACTTTTACACCTTTTAGGTCAAAGGGAAAAAAGCTAACCTTTTCCCTAATGCCCCACTTTCCCCTGGGACATGTGTAAGTCTGGAAATCACTCGGGAACCTGTTCTCCTTTTGACCCTTGAAATAGCATCTTAAAACACTTGGCAGCCTCCGCTAATCTAGTTTATGCATTGAATATTCAACTAACTCTGTCTCGTTTGAGAACACATTAAGGCACCACGCTTGCTTGTAAACCCGACCCAAAGTTTCCTTTGGAGAAGCATCGAGTTGACACTGGTCGGCCTCCATTGCTTTGTGGACTTTTCAATGGTCCCTCAAAATTTTTAGACTTTGGGCTATGTGGCGAACTCCTGCTCATCTGGGCCTCTGCCTTGGGACCCATTTTTGGAGATGCACTATACTGACACTTGGCACTCTCCACGTACACTTCTATACTTAGCCAATTTTAAAGCATTTTTATGTCTCGCCGCCCTTTGACTTCCTTTCACAATTTTCTATGTGGAGGGTTGGCGCAAGTTTAAGCTCCTTTTTTGGATCCACTTTTGGATAAGCGCCGTTATGACATGTGGTCTCTTCCACTTGCCTTCTCCATACTTAGTCATTTTTGCCCTTTTCCTGAACCATTTCAAGCCCGAGGACTTTAAATCTTTTTCATTCTTCCTTCTTCTCACTTTTGGTTCCTCTACATCATCTCCATTCTCTCGACCCTGCAATTTCATTGTTGAGTCTGCCTAAATCTTGCAAAATAGATTTAAGAAATGAAATAGCTTAATGATTCATTTCCTTTGCATAGGGTTGTTTTAATCGTTATCTACCCCGCCACTCCATTATTGAGTTCTCGCTCGATCCTTTAAATAGATTTAGGATATGGAAATGATCAAAAGGATCGTTTCTTCTATTTCTTCTTGTGCAGGGTCGAATTTTACTTCTCGGGATTATGTTTTCACTTTTCCTAACTCTAGAACTCGAGCTCGTGGGTCTGAATCATTTACCTTCATGTTTTCTTCATGTATAGGGCTTGTTCTTACCAATTTTTTTGGGGAGGTGATTTTGGGACAACAATTTGGTGACTCACGGGGACATCTTCCTGCTAGATGAAGAGACCAGTGGCCTTGAAGCATCTATTGGGCATGGAGTTTGTTTGATAAACAAGAATTTGATTTGAACTATTGAAGATCTGATTCCTGAGCCACTGCGAGCTTGACTACATACCTTTTCTACGTTTTGTCTGACCTTGATCCTACCCACACATCTACACTCCCAATTTTCATAAGATAACCTTGAGACAATGATTTCTTTGATTACAAAATCGATTCGACCCATGCTTTTCATCTATCCCTCAAATGGACTGTCTCGAAATGGCTTTAGCTTCTCTGTATTTGTTTCTTTTGGAATTTTCAACTTTTACAGGAAAACATGAGCCTTCTTACCTTTAATAGTTAAGATCCTGGCCTCATGCCCCTCTGAAGGAATACAAACAAAACTTATATACAAAGATCAAATCATACATGCCTCAAATGAGACATGTAGAGTGTTCATAATAACTTCTTCCAATGAAAAAAACCTACCTACACTACTCTAACCAAGAGCAAAGGGAACTCAAACAAAACCCTGCAATGGCAGGGAGAAATAGCTTCCCTTCCTCAAAAATGGTAGCCATGCAAATGAGTTGACACTTTGAACATGGTTGGTTGGATGAGTGAAAAACTAATTGTAAGATGATGTTCCACCCAAATGACCAAAGTATCAATCGAAAAAATCCAATACCTCTTTTAGTTGCTATGCATTTAGATTGAAGAGGTATGGTAGCTAATCCTTGGTACTTTATAGCTCATCCTCATGTTACGAAGAAACATGACTAGTTGTGGCTTCTCCTTTGGCTCCAATGAAGCCAAATACCTGATTGGGCAAGGTCTAGTCTCGATTGATGTGCCTATTGCTCTGATTTTCAACTCCAAAAATGGAGTCCTCTTATAGACCTTCTTGGATGAATGGCGTGGAAGAAGTGGTGAAACCCTTCTGCTCTTTCTCTTCTTCCTCTTGTGAAGAACATGGAAGATTTAAATCTTCCAAACTTGATTCCAAAAGGCTACTATAAGGTACAAACTGCTGCAAATGAATTCTCTCCTCCATGACAACAGGTATGCATGTTTGGAAGGTGGATGAAGGAGGAGAAAACAATGTGATTTCAACTGGTTCTTCTCCATCAAAACAATCCTCCAAATCAGACAGATAAACTGCCTCATTGTTGTCCTGCTACAAATGTTCAACTTCCTCCATGGTGTTCTCTTGATCAGCAACTTGTTTACCATGGTTTCTTTCATCCTCCAACATGAAGTTTGAAAGATCAAACTCTTCTCCAACATTAGAGCTCAAGAGAGATGAAGTGGAAGGAAGAACTGAAGGTTCTTCTATATCTGTTTTGTGTTCAAAGCTCTTGGACCTGCATTTTTCTCCTCCACAGCTGGAATGTGCTCCTCTTCTTTTGGATTTGGAGTAGCTTCTCCTTCCTCTGTTGCTTGAAGACCATCTTGCTCTTGAATGACCTCTTTCTCTATCATGAATTTTTCCAAATCAAACTCTTCAATCTGCTGCTCTAGAGGACAAGTTGGGACTGCAAGATCTTCTTCAGAGCTCCTTTCCATGGTGGATTCATCAACCAAAACAGGCCCTTTGAATGAAAGCAAGAAATTATCAATGATGCCTTCTTCTTCTATTGCTATAAACTCTAATTTGGTCTCACCCATTTTCTCCTTTCCAATGGGACTTTGAGCTGATTTTCCTTCTTCTTCCATGGTTGATTGTGCAACTTGAATTGGACCAACATTTTCTTCAAGTAGAGTTCCAACATGGAAACTACATTCTGAGCAAACAAGCTAATCTTCTTGCTCCACTGCTACTTCTACAAACTCAGCCTTGGCCACCTCTAGTTCTTCAACATTTACCTCCTTTGTAGGCTTAACCAACAAAGGAATTTTTGTAATCCCGAATCTGAGAGCCAAGTTCACTAAACTCTTAATCATTTCTTCTTCTTTCACTTCTTCTTCTTGCTGTCCTTCATGACTGATTTTTACAATTTCTTCTTCCCTACATGGAATTGGGAAGGCAAGAGGAGAAACAAATTGGGATTCAATCATTTGTGCATTTGTTGGTGGTGGTGGGAGGGATGGAACTTCTTGTTTCTTTGGAGGGGAAGGTGTTTATTTTTTCTCTTGTGGAGGGGATTTGGATTTGGAAGAGAAGAGAGAAGAAAATATGAGATGAGATGGAAGACTAAGGGATGGAGGGATGGTTTTCACAACTGGAGAAACATTAGCTGGGTTTACAACTTGACATTGTTGAAATGGTAAAGCTTGAGATGAAGAAGAAGAAATACAAGGAACTATTGAATGACTTACCCATTGACAAGGTTGATTCAGACTCTGCTCATATGCTTCTATCTCCTCAGTCCATTGTGCAAGTTGGGGCAACATCTCAATTATGAATTCCAACTTCTCTTAAGGGCTGTAGTGCCTTGGAAAAGGACCTTCCCATGGACAAGGAGTCCTATAACCAATTATGAACACCTTGCACCATTTCAATCTCCATTTTTTGGATCCTCTCCAACAGACTAGAATCTTGCATTTGATTTTCTTCATTGTTTGCATACCCCTGCTTGGAAAGCTCCATAGCCAAACTAATTTTGACAGTGCTACTCATAGGAGTAAACATGCTGATCTTGAATCTGCACAAAAATGTTGATTTGAAGGAGTTGTAAAGCACATTGGAGGTGGAATGTACTGCTGCTACTGTGAATGTGATTTCCATGATGGAAATGAAGTCATGATTGCACAACTTCATGGAATGATGGAAAATAATGAAAGATATGGAAAAAATAGTGAATGGAAATGGATGAAATATAGGTCTCGTAACTCGAGAGAATGAGTTATTTACCGGATGGATTCGCCAAATGTGCAAACCGTTGCTTCTCAAAAGTTGGATATTGCAACAAGTGCACATTGATCTTGTTACAATGAAGTGAAGACTTATAAGGTCACACCGGGCGTGTCAAAACTATTAGTGCAAAATCACAGCACCCCCAAATGATTTCTAAAGATTTGCTTTTCTAAGGTAGAATCATCTAGTGTGATTGCATAACATGGAAGTTTTCCTAAGGTGTGGGACCTTGGAAATTGGAAAAGCTCTCCAGATTAAAGGATAGTTCCTTATTCCTCTATTTAGGTGCATATGTAAGGATTTTCAGAGGATCCATATCCATACCTAATCTAAAACTTGCAAGGAGATAGGGATAAAAGAGTATAGAAATAAGAAATAACTAAATTACCAGGTGATGCACCAAAGGAATGATGAACACTTAGTTTGCCTTCGACCAAAACCAATAAAATGCATACAAGTAAACAAGCACAGATAGACAAATCTGTAATGAGAGACCAAGTAGAAGAAAAAGAAACAAGAAGGATCTAAGATCGATCACAAACATATTTTATTGCTCTATAGATTGATATAGTTCATTACAAAATAGCCAAAAGGCAAAAACGTATTACAATTTAATGGAAGGCCTGAACCCCACAAATCCTTTTGCTAGAAGGAGAAGGGAGCCTACAAAACAAAGAATTTTGAAACCTTTACAATGAATCCTGCCCCCATATTTATAGATTTGATCGAGAGAAGAAAAAGAGAGAGAGAAGAAGGAAAATGCAAATCAAAGCTCAACCACTGCTGTTAATGCTTCTACTAAAATCAGCCCCCAAATCCATTGTTACTGCATCGATCCTTGGTTCGGTGCTTTGAAGGAAGAGGAAATGGCAGAAATAGATCGAATCCTGATCTGGTTGTTGAGACTGATGATCCTCCATTAAAAGGTTGAAGATGTTTCTCCATTTTTATCCCACCTAAGCTCTCAAAAATTAAAGTTTCAGACTCCCATGGCATAGACGAGATTGATATCTTTCCAATGCTATCAGATTTGCAATATTTCAAGCCATGAGTAGAAAGATATGCCTGTTCGAAGTTTGTATCAGTTCCATACAAATGGGTAGGAAAATAATTTGAAAAACAGGTCCACCTTTTGGATTGGGACACGTGGCAACCAGATTAGATCAAAAATCAGGTCCACGGGCCCGTAATTCACCTTTTGTATTTTTGCGCAAAAATGCAAAACTTAAAAAACTCCCGCAGCCCCGAAGCTCCACCTAGACACATGGCTCCTTTTGATTGGCTGGGAAATGCACTTCCATCTTCACTTTTATGCCTTTTGAATGAAAGGAAAATTTCCACTTTTTTCCGTGACTCCCGCCTTAGCTTTTACTCAGTCAAAATGCCGACTTTTTCCTTTTACAGGGGTCACGGGCCCTTTTGCAACTTTTACACCTTTTGAGGCAAAGGGCAAAAAGCTAACCTTTTCCCGACGCCCGCTTTCCCACAGGACACGCATCGGTCGACGCTCACTCAGGAACCTTTTCTCCTTTTTACCCTTGAAATAATGCCCTTTAGACACTTGGCAGCTCCGCCGGCCCTGGTTAATGCATTAACTATTCAACTAACTCTGTCTCCTTTGAGGACACATGGAGGCACCGCACTTGCACTTGCTTACAAACCCAACCCAAAATTTCCTTTGAGAAGTTTCGAGTTGACACTTTTCGGCCTCTGTTGCTTTATGGACTTTTCAATGGTCTCTCCAACTTTTTAGACTTTAGGCTACGTGTCGAACTCATGCTTATCTCGGGCCTCTACCTTGGGACCCACTTTTGGAGATGCGCTATACTCACACTTGACACTCTTTGCTTATACTTCTATACTTAGCCAATTTTGAAGCCTTTTTCTTTCGCCCTTTGACTTCCTTTGATCATTTTCTACGTGGAGGGTTGTCGCAAGTTTGAGCTCCTTTTTGGATCCACTTTTGGAGAAGCACCGTTAGGACACGTGGTCTCTTTCACTGCCTTCTCCATACTTAGTCATTTTTTCCCTTTTCCTGAACTGTTTCGAGCCCGAGGACTTCAAATCTTCACCGTTCTTCCTTCTTCTTGCTTCTGGTTCCTCTCGCATCATCTCCTTCTCTCTGACCCTACAATTTCATTGTTGAGTCTACTTGAAGCTTACAAAATAGATTTAAGACATGAAACGGATTGACAGTCGCTTCCTTTGCATAGGGTCATTTTAATCATTCTCGACCCTCCACTCCATTATTGAGTTCTCCTCAACCCTTTAAATAGATTTAGGATGTGGAAACGCTCAGAAGGACCGTTTCTTCTATTTCTTCTTATGCAGGGTTAAATTTGAATTCTTGGGCTTCTGTTTTCACTTTTCCTAACTTTGGAACTCGATTTCATGGGTCTCGAATCATTTCCCTTCATGTTTCCTTCATGTCTAGGGCTCGTTCGATCAAATTTTCTGGGAGGTGATTTTGGGACAACATTAGGCTAAGATGGAATGTCGCAGCCAAGTGGTGAGAAACTTAAAACTATCAAGTTTGAGTTTGAGTTACCCAAAAATAACAAACAAGAGAAGATATAAAGTTGTTATCAAATATCTCACATGTCTAAGTGTCTCACATGCTCAAGTTTTAATGCTATGTGGTAAAATTATATCAAGTAATACATGCACATTGACCAAGATTCATCACGCTTTAATTATAAAGTTAAAGAAATAATGGATGGCAGTAAAATTTATATATTTATATATTTATTATAAATAATATGTCTAACAAAAAAAACAATAATATCTCGATGGATTGTTTTTTTAATTATATACTTATCATTTACAAAAAAACTTATTAATAAAAATAAAGTTTAAAATATTTTCACCAGTAAATTTATTTATATTTTCTTGGTATACGAAAAAATAGGTTGTGTGTATAAACAAATTTCTATAATATTTAAATTTAAAATTTAGTTTTTTTAATAAATTTTTAAAATATATATAGAATACAAAAATGATGTGGTATTAAAGAATTACTTAATTTCAAATTTTAATATAAAATTAAATTCTTTTTAAAATATGACATAAATATAATAACTAATTTTTATTATAAATTTTAGTCTTATCTTTAATAAATTTGGAATTTCTATTATGAAGGATTAGATATGTGACTTATCTACAACTTATTATTAGTGATGTGTGAATTTTCGAATATCTACAAAATATACTAATGAATAAAGAAAACTATCAGAGAGATGTCACAATTTTTATGCAATCCTTTCAAATTGTAGAATTTTTGTGGAATAATTATTTTTAAAAAGGCATATTTTTTGTACTAGGACTTTTTCAAGTTATTTATTTCTAATATGCAAATACAATGTTAGTGAAAAAAATAACACTTCTCTTATAAAAACATTGTTCCAATATACCATACACACAGTGTCTTTATCCAATCATATTTGTATATGTAATGGCTAAAGTCTAACTTTATAAGATTTATATACATGAAACAATGATGTTCATCTATATATACATTAGTGCATGTCAACATAATACACATTCAAAATAAAGTCTCAAGCAAATGCATTTATTTCTCACAAAAATACAATTTTAGTTTTTAAAATATTTTTCTTTCACCATTTATCGAAGAAATCACCAATATCCCATATAAAAATGTTGCATTAGAAATATCGTATAACATATCTCTCATTTTACATTCGTCAAACAATTACTTTCTTTTGTTTTCGCAATACCTTGCAATCACGACCTTTAAGCATTTTTTCAAACATTTTACATGATTACACCTTTCAAATACATACTGAAAGGGAATTTGACATGTCTTGCTTCAAACTATTTAAACAAATCACTAAAAACAACTTCTTGAAATGTAATAATGAAAACACCAAACATCATATCTCTTTTGACTACATATATTTCTTGAACTTGAGCACGCTCTATTATGAAACAATGAATCTCACATTTCACATTGATGTATGGTTTTTTTATTTATTTTTGAATATCCTACAAGTGTCACAATACACTAGACCGTATAGCTTCTAGGAATTTTTTCGAACAACTTACATGTTTGCACCTTTCATTGTCGAAACCGAAAGGGAATTTAAAAAAAAACATATAAAAAACATAATCACCTCAAACTATTAAATGAAACCCTAAAATTTATGCAATATAATGCTTTGCAAGAGTTGTGAGATATGCCAAAAATGTGGGGAGTCCATGATGTACACCATAGAAGAGCAAGAGCTAGGTAAATCTCTAGTGATAAAATAAACACCAAAAATATACAATAACAATTCATTCTCATGCTCTGTTCACTCAATATAAAAATCCATCATGATCATATCATCAAACATTTCTTGGGATTCTTCCACAAAAGCTTTAAAAAAAAATCTACTAATCGCCTTTAAAATAGGATCCAAATTTCCGCAAGAAATTAAAAAAGTAAAACTTGCGTGCTTAGAAACATACCTTCTCCATAGTGCAGTTCATTGCAACCCATGCATATGGACTTATTTTCTTCCATGTAAAATGTAAAACCATAAAAATTCCTCGAGTCTTATTTGAAAGGCAAGCAGGAGAGAATACCGCTTTAGGGTAGTGATAGTTGTAAAAAATAAATGCCATTAATGTTGGAACCACCTAACTATCCTAAATTTCCTCCATGTCATTCACACATAACTCCAACTCTGTTTCGTATCTAAAACCTATCTAGTTACTTTGGTAATTGGCCCGAACAATGAAATTGTTGACTTGGACAAAAGCAATTTAAAACTCTAACTACCACTACACATAACAAGGAAAATTGAAATCCGTTAGTATTTAAATGGTATTTCATGTGCATGGAAATTCTTTCCACCATTGATCTACACAGTGCAACAAATTATTAGTTATGAAGAATGGATCTATCAGTATAATTACCAATATAAAACACCTATTTATGTAACATTTGTCTCAATATTTGTTGTTCATTTTGAGTGTTTTTCAAAAATTTAGTTTTACATTAGAATGTTGTATGTTTATAAAACCATAGCTCCATGGGCATTGTGTAGAATTATAATATCCCTGTGTGCCATGTATTTAAGAAGATGGTGAGGCACTACTAATTCAACTTATTTCTCCACCCCAGCCAATGCTGAAAAAATAACGCCTTATACTCAACTAATTCGTTATCACATGGACAACCTTATAGATATGGAAGGCCACATGCCTTGTTAGGTGTTGTCATACAATTGTGCAATAGGGAAATTGGAAGTTTCAAGCACGAATTCAATACCCTGTGTAGAAATTTTCATGTTTTATCATTCCTAGGCACCTCAGGTCAAGTCTGTCAGTTTGGTCACCCCTTATTTGATGTCAAATTTGTTCCCTAGGTGATTTATGAAAGTTTATTCATTCCCCCTAGGTGATTTTAGGGATTTATGAAAAAATGTTATCTTTTGACAATATTGGGAAAGGGCTATCACAGTGGCTTCAAGACTGGACCAACCACCACGGAGCAGAACGAAAGGGATAAATTCAACATGGAGGTGAATGGAAGACCTTAAAACATCATGGAAATGATTTTGGAAGGTTTGGGGAAGGTTTGAAATAATTGGGGAGTCTCGAGTAAAACAGGTACACAAGCCTAGGTAGTTCACATGTGCCTAAAATAGTTACTTGGGCTCAGGAAGAAGAAGGTTTCCAAAGCTCCGGATGGAGTTAGAAGTAAAATAAAACATCAACGGAAAGATAATTCCAAGACCTACATGATGGTGAAATAATTATTTTCACAAAGCCTTAGAGCATGGGATTTGAAGGTAGTTTTTATCATGCACAAGTGGAGTCTCAAATCAAAAATCTTCTTTTTTAGGGATCATATGGATGAATAAAGACATGACTACCCAACCATTGGATTCAAAATAAAATTTACAGTCATTATCATTTTAAATTTTCACCAAAAAATGCCACCGGGAGCTCAAGTTATCATCATTCCAAGTTACCCTCTCAAAGGCAATTTACGACTTAGTCATTTTTCAAGAGGAAACATGTCAGCACCAGGAGCTTGGTGGTATTTCATGTTCCTGATGTCCCTAAGGTTAGGTAAAAAAACCATTGAAAATTTCTCCCAACCGCCATGTGGCCTCTTGGACCCTCATGTGACCTAAAGACTTGACATTTCAACCCCGGGTGCATTTTTGGAGCATCCATTCCCTGTCGTCAGATCAAGCACCACGTGTCAGCTCCAGGAAAACCATGGAAAATGATGTTCCTTATTTCCCTCAAGCGAGGGACATCAAACCTTGAAAAATTTTCCCAGACTCCTATGGGAATCCTTTTAGCCATCCACGTGATCGGCTTTCAGCCCCTAACTGTATTTTTGGAGCATTCATTCCATGTCGTCGGATTAAGCGCCAAACATCAGCCCCAGGACCACCGTGCAAACTGATTTCCCTTATGTCCCCGAGGTTAGGGATATCATACATTTAAAAATGCACCCTACCCCCTATGGGGAGTCTTTTCAACACCCACGTGACTAACTTTCAGCCCCTGTGCATTTTTCAAGCAACTCCCCTGCCGTCAGATCGAGAACAAATGGCATCACCTTGACTACCATGGAAATTTATGTCCCTCATGTCCCTAAGGTCAGGGAAATCAGGGACACAAAAATGCACCCAGCCCCTCCATGTGAATTTCTTTGAAAATTTAAATCCGGCACTTAGCCATTTCTTCCCCCTCATTTCTCCTTCACAACTTCATACCTTGCCATGGCTCCGTGAATGATTGTCCAGACACCTGGTCCACCATTGTTGCTCCAAACCAGCTCCGCCATGGCCACATAAAATCTCCACACCATGAATGCATAGTAATATGTAGGCCTTAGAGAAAAATGGAGTGAAATGATGAAGAATGAAGAGAAAATGGAGATTTTTGCCAGATAACTATGAAGCCACCCGATCAAAAACTCATCATATCTTGCAAAGTAAAATTAGGATCCGATGCCATATTTCGCATAATTTCACATTTTGCAAGACAACCAAGATGCAAAAATAAGAGGTCAAATGGTGCCCACAATCATTTGCTCCAATAAAATCCTCACTTTGTGCAATCGACTCACATTCGTCAAAGTTCCCATCACTCTAGCAATGGAAACAAACTAAAAACTTACACATGGGATCCAAATAAAAACCTATTGCAATGGAGTTATTTTCATCTTAGATGGAGACAAAAACCAGACCCACAAATTTCAAGCTCCATTAATGGCCGCCACGGTAGCTCTGTTTCTGAAGCCACTGCCAGGTCAAAATTTCAAAATTTATTTCCAATCATTCTAGTCATAAAAACTATGTGAAATTCTTAGGGTGTGATTGTAATGAAAAGAGGAGTCCAAAAAAGTATGTTACTGTCACAAATCGAGCACTAGAAACACACTTTCTAAAAATAGTAATTTTTCCTATATAGACTCGTTATGTTTGGAAAGTCATCATCAAAAGAAGTGAGACAAAGGAAACGTGAATTGAATATCATGACAAAGCCATAATGAGTGTTCAGAGCGAAGAAAATAGTGAAAATGACTACTTACTAAAAATAGTAAATCCCTTATATGGGTTCTTACTAAAAATAGTAAGTCACCCAAAATTAGCGGCTGAGGCAAGGGTAGGGTGCACAATATCGAATGAGGGAGATCATCACATCATGATAGTCGAGAAGATGAAAAAATCACCTCTCACTAAGAATAGTATATCATACGCAGGTTGGGAGTTGCGGTCATCATTGGAACAATTTAATCAACTTGGAAAGCATTCACAAGCTTATTGGAAGGATATTCACAGTGCGCAAGGGATTCAAAGATTCAGAGTTTCACTACATTTGGAATTTTCCATCAACGAGGATCAATGGACTTCATCGGAAATAACATCTCCTCTTCTTCTTCTCTCTCTCTTTCTCTCTCCCCTTCCCCCAACTTTCTCTCACTTTCCAATATTCTAATTTCATGTTGGGATTGCACTTTTCATATGTCCTAATGTTCCTAATGTAATAAGTCACCTTTATGTTATAAAAAGGGACTTAAAAGTTTCCTAGGAAGTTGAAAAGTTTTAAATTGTGTGAGAACATTGTTATCCAATTTTTCCCTTTAGGAAAAATTGATCAAACACGACCTTGCATAGGAGAAATGGAGAGGTTTGTTGGTCGTGCGATCTCACATTCGATCCAAAAATCAAGTTATGGGAGGGATCAAAAATAGATAAGCAAGGTCGAAAAATGAGGCCAAACAATGTTAAAAGAGATCAGAGCTCAATAGGAGAAAAATGGGAAAAGGCAGTGTTCACTCGAGGCCCAAATCGGCTAAGTATAAAAGATTCAAAGCAGAAGCCTCCACATGTCTCATCAGCGCACCTTCAAAGGTCAAGTCCAAAGCAGGGTCTCCAAACGAGCATAGGCCCTCCATGTGTCAAAGTTCCAACGAGTTGTTCCTAAATGGGTGGAAAAGGCAGAATTAGTTGCTGAAAAGTCTAAGGCCAACGAAGGCGCCATGTGTCATTCAACACAACTTCAAAGGTAAGACCAAAAAGGTAGGTCCCAAATGAGCGCAGGCTCTCCACATGTCTAGGGTCCGACGTAGTTTCTCCGCCAAATAGGAGGGACTTAGCCAAAAATGAAGAAAGTAAAGCCTACCGGACGATGCCAAGTGTCCAATCGGTGTAACTTCAAGAGTGAAAGGAGGGGGGTGAAATCTTAAGATGTGTGGGGCTGCCATGTGGATCTTGCATGGATAGACTCTTTTAAATATTGTGAGCCCACATTAAACACCTAACCTCGACCTTCAGACAGCCATAAATTTTGACTGGAAGCTCAGATTTGAGCAAGAGAGGACTTTTTGGAAAGCTCTCAACGTCTGCTACTCACCTGCCACCATTAATGAAAAATGATAAATTCAGTCCACCATTTTTGAGGCTGTTAGGCTTCTCACCTACCACCATAATGAGGTTTGGTCTTCCTTTCTTTCCCAACAAGGAACATTAATGAAGGCATGGGTTGTGTCATGGAACCCATCAATTTTGCAGGTGAGTTCAATGCATTTTTGGGGTGGTTGGAGTAGGTGAATTCAATGCATTTTCTTGGGTGGTTGGAGTAGGATTTCAAATTCTTCCCTCCTTTCTCTCTTATTCTTCCTATATATTGTAAGGAGGGGCAATTTTCTAAATGTTGGAAATTTTTGCTTTGCACCCTCCCTTCTTCCCTTGTCTGCAAGTGATTTTGTGGAGTAAAACCTCCCATTCAAGTTGTAATGAAATTTTTGCCTCTTGGCTATTGTAATGCACTTGTATCAATTTTTGGAGCAATAAGATAAGTCTGTGGATGATTTTTAACCCTCTCTTGTGTTCATTGCATTCTCCTGATCTCTCATTGCATTTTGGTTATCTGTGCATGGTTTTTGTGTTATATTGTTAATCGTTTGTGTTTAATTGCTGATTAGGTGTTCAAAATTCCTTTGGTGCATCACCCTTGTTAGCTTAGGTTTTATTTCTTGCATCTCCTTAACCCTGTCTCCTTGGAAAGTTAGAGTAGGTTTTAGAGTAGATCCTCTACAATATGAATGGGTGCACCTGAACAAGGGAATAGGAACCGGTCTTAATCTGAAGAGATCTCTTGATTTACAAAGTCCCACACTTTGAGAGATGCCCCATGTTATGCAATCACACTGAGAGTCTCAAACCATCGAGTCTGAGACATTTAGGGGTGCTTTGTGATTCATCATTAATAGTTTTAGCACGCGGTGGGACACTGGATTTAGATTTTTTTCATCTTTCCAAGGTGTCTCATTATCAAACAACAAATCTTAAGCCACTGTGATTCCGCATCAACAATTTTTGCATGCTCGGTAGGACAAAAAGGTCTTCATTTTATTACAAAAAGATTGATGTGCACTTTTTGTAAGTTCCTAGCTTGTATGAAGCTATGAAATTACACATCTGGTGACTCCAAAAGGTGCAGAATCCATTTTTTTAGCAATCCAAGCTTGACAGATTCATGAGAAGAATTCAAACAAGGTCAAGAAAAAGAGAAGAAGGATTGTTCGTCTACCTGCACTTGTCTCCTGAAAGAGTAAGGAGAGGAAGAAGAGCTCAAAGGTCTCCATCTCCACCAAACATAACTTTGTCAACACCTACACTTGGTAGGCCTTTCATTTAATCAACTAGATTCCTTTGACCAATCAGGATGGTGCAACCCAATCCCTATGTCAACTTCACGGGAAGTAGACCACTTTCCCTAAATGCTAAAAATTAGGTCCCAATTGCAACATTGAATAATATCCCATATTTCACTAGAGAGAACCAGATGAATCTGATTGACGACATCCAAGACATTGAAAATGTCTTTTCTATTCATGAAATCAATGAAATGGATATTACGGTCAATCTATTGGCTTCATCTTTTAAAGGAAAATCTTTGCAATGGTTTAGAAGCCTCACAGCAGGGTCTATCTAGAATTGGGATCATTTATGCACACCCTCCATAATCAATTTGGGGAAAAGGGAGATAATCTGTCTTTATTGGAACAATTGAAAACAATCAAGAGGGATCCTAATGAATAGTTAAACGACTTCAACTTCAATTTTTAGAGGACGTGGGACACGATCCCATTGGCCGTGAGACCAAAAATGAAGGTGCTTTCCTATACTTTCTTAAAGCTTTAAATTCCGATATTGTCATGATGATTCAATCAATGGGAGGTATAACCTTACCCGCATCCTATAACATTGCTATTAGGGCTGAAAATTGTCAAATTCATCTTTGGTAAACTTGCGCCTAGGCCACCTATGCCTCTATATCTAGAACTAGGAGCTCCAAGCACTAGTCAAGTGCCTACATTAGCCCCCATTCCTTCCCAAGAAATAAGAAAGCGATCAAGAAGCTTCTACCTTATCTTCTAAAGCACCTCAAGCAAGCTCTAAGAGGTCATGAAGAAGCTACAAAACCTAGGAAATGAACTAGTGACTATCAAGAGACAACAAGCTCGAGTACTAGACCGTATCGCCTCAAAATCAAAGATCAAGCTAGGCCCCCATATCAAAAAAATAGATCACTAGCTTAGGATGTAAATCAAAAATAGAACCAAGGAAAACCCCAAGCTTCCATTCCATTTTGACCATATGATACAAATGCAACTTCAACATCGAGATCCTTGGTTCCAACACAAAACAACATGGCCCAACAGTATGACTAGTGTTACGCCTGCAATTTGCATCACAATCAATCAATGTGTTTCAATGGTGTGTTGAATCAGGCCTTAATGGTATAGACCATAGGTGTGTCCCAAGAACCAAGTCAAGAGGGAAACCTGTAGCATGAAACTTAGCAAGAGGCACTTCCAACAGAAACCACATTGGTTTACTAGAAAACATAATATTTTTGTGGAGTTAACTAACCACCTTTTAAATGTGTGGATGTTAAAACACAAGTCAAAGAAGAGGAACATAGAGGAGGGAAAACTATCTAATCCATTTGTTTCATAGCCCACTCCTACACAACTAGTTAGTAGACCAAATGTAACCGCAAACATGTAAAATCAGCCTAAGGCACCCGTTGTAATGGCACATGTGCATGTTCAACCTCCAGAATAGGTTGTACCAAGTAAGGGACAACAGAAGGATAACTCATCTTCATTCAACATCATTTAGTAGATGAAGAAGATGAATGTAAACATATCGATGTGGGAGTCACTAGCTATCCCGTAACAAAGAGACCTATTGCAAGCTGTTATGGTAGATTGGTCAACATCAAATCAGCCACACAATCAACATGAAAAAGTGCTTACCAATACATCTCATCAAGAAGAAATCCATGGAGGCGAACAAGGTAAAAATTTGAAGCCTCCCCCATTCTATATCTCATTGATCATAGGAGATAATTTGGTACATAATTGCATGATTGATTCGGGAGCAAGTAGCTCAGTGATGCCGAAACAAATAGTAGATCAATTGGGTCTAAAGTATGAGCCAAGTGCTAAAAGGAGTAGTGCAACTAGATGGGACAACAGTAGGAATGGTTAGGGTCATCAAGGGTTTAAGCCTAACACTACATTCCTGTCCAAATATCACAGTCTTCAGGAAGTGTCTGTAATTGACCTCCCACCACTCTTTGCACTGTGTTTGTCAAGAGAATTCACTACAAAAATTGGTGGATATCTATCAGCAGATTGGTCACACATGCTATTCAGAACAAGGTATGGATCAAAGGTAACCATCAGGTCAGAACCAATTTCAAAATTTCACATTGAGCCTCATGTACCAAGTCCTATCAACGGAAATTGCTCAGCCTTCGATTAGGAGGAGTGTTCAATTGATCTAGAAACAGGTACTAAGGTTGAGGGTATTCCAAATTTAAATCTTGATGAATGGGGAACAAATGGCATGCATTCGACCCATATAAGGAAATTGAAGAATCTGAATTGGGTGTATATTATGTACATGAAGAAAACTCACCCATCCCTAATATCACCAAGATGGAAAATAAGGATGACAATGAAGTATGGCAACTATATTTCGATGGTTCAAGAAGAAAACAAGGTGTTGGAGGAGGTGCAATGTTGGTTTCACCACATAACATCAAGTATTCAACGTTTTGTTTCCAATTTTTCTGTTCAAACAATAGAGCTGAATATGAGTCCTTTATTCATGGGCTTCATTGGGCCAGGAAAAGAGGCATAAAGAATTTGTGAGTATTTGGTGATAGCGAGCTAATTGTCAATCTAGTCAGAGGGCAACTTGCCGCAAAGAATGACCTACTCAAGAGCTACAAAAGTAGGGTATTGGACCGAATTGAATACTTTGACTCTTTCATTATTGTGTCCATACCCAGTAAGAAGAATGAAGCTACAGATAGGCTTGCAGAATTTGTAGCAACATTTGATGTGGTTGACAATATCAAAAGAGACAAAACACAACCACATATCCATGTGATTGTAAGGCCAATAGTTCCAAACAATAACACAAGCTGGAAGGTGTTTGAGAACAATAAATAGATTGTCAATTTCTTGCAAGAAGAGGCTGAATTCTCATCTAGGAATCAAGATAAATTGGATAGGAGTACAGGGATCAAGTAGTGCAGCTGCGGACCAACAAGATTCCCAGAGGTTTGGTGACACTGGAGTCAATATTCAATCCTAATGAGTAGTTTTGTCAAGATAAAGAAAACATTAAGGTCAAGGGAGATTATTCAGAACCTATTTTTTTGGGGGAAGGAAAGACACTCCAAATTAGTAAGGTGACCACTGAACAAGAGAGATATGAGTTTGCACAACTTTGCTAAGAGTTTCTAGATGTTTTCGCTAAGAGCTATGAGGACTGTGAGGATTTAATCCAAATTTGGCACAACATACAATAGAGCTAGATCCGGATCTTTGAGCTCACCCATCGGTAGAAGCAAATACCACTCAACCCACACATTGAGCATCTTATGAAGAAAGATCTGAAAAATCTAATATAGGAAAGCATTATATTTCCAATCAAACATTCAAGTTGGGTGTAAACTTGGTACAGTACCAAGAAGAAAAGCAGAGAATCAGGTTGTGCGTGGACTTTTGAGACTTGAACAAAGAATCCATCAAGGACCATTATCCACTTCCTTCAATTTAATAAATCTTACAACTGGTATCTAGCTCAGAAATATTTTCCCTCCTTGACACCTACTCGGGTATAATCGACAAGACAATGGTAAAAGAGGACGACCGGTTCAAAACAACTTTCACCACTTAATAATGAACCTATGCCTATAGGAAGATGCCATTCAGATTGTCTAATGTTGGATCCACTTTTAAAAGGGTGATGGAAATGGCATTCAAGGGGCTGATTAAAAATAGTGCTAATATATCTTGACGATATCACTGTGTTCTCCAAAAATGCAGCAGATCATATCTTTTATTTGAGACAGGTATTTCAAAGATGTAGGAAATTTTGGGTATCATTAAATCCCCAAAAATACATATTCTTGGCTCATGAAGGCAAGATCATAGGATATATTGTGTCAAAGGAAGGTATGACGATCGACCCAAAAAGAGTTGAGGCAATTCGAGCATTACCGTTGCCAAGCCATAAGAAGGCTCTTTAGAGCTTTCTAGGATGGATCAATTTTGTTCACAGGTTTGTGCCAAATTTTTCCACTCTTGTGAAGCCAATAACACTGATGTTGAAGAAGAGTATGGAATTTAGGTGGACAGGTAAGGGAAAA
This sequence comes from Taxus wallichiana var. yunnanensis, assembly GCA_018340775.1. Lineage (NCBI taxonomy): Eukaryota > Viridiplantae > Streptophyta > Pinopsida > Cupressales > Taxaceae > Taxus > Taxus wallichiana. The sequence continues at coordinate 898,191,931 of CM031237.1, read as the reverse complement.
TAAATTTTTGAAGCCATCAAAGAGGCTATATCCCAAGCTCCAACTCATGTCAATCCAAAATTCTTCACGAACAATTTTTACAATCCTAGTGCAACAAAAAAAAGAGGGATTTAAACAACAAGTTTCCTTCTTCATCCAAAGTTTTGAGTACTAGGAAGTGAGATACTCCTTCATTGAGAAGTCTGTCTCACTACGGTGATCATGAGCTTGAAGAAGTTCAAGCACCTTGTCTCAAACAACAAAATTCAGTTGTTGGTCTCTCATGCGGGAGTCAAGGACTTCATTTTGAAAAAGATCTAAATGAGAAACATGCAAAATGGATCACTCATGTCATGGAATATGACATTGAGATTAAAGTCACTAAACGGGTCTGTAGAAATGGGTTATCTGAACATCTAGCGTCAATTCAACAAGATGAAGCAGATAATGAAAATGGGGTTGTTTTGGTACTACAAGATGGTCAAGAATAAACAAATGATAGTGTTCTTATCCGTTGTTGGACTATAAATATGACACGCTTCCTACAAACATGCCTATGCCCTTTATAAATGAGCAAAGTAAAGAGGAGATATTTTAGATTACAAGCCATTCCATATGTGCTTGTTGATAGTTTTTTCTTCAAAAGGGACATCAATGGTGTTTTACTAAGATGCATTGGAATAGGTAAAATAGAGAAGGTGTTACAAGATTTTCACGATGGAGAAGATGGACGTCATTTTTCGTCGTGGTAATGCTCTCAAGATAATGAAGGTGGGATATTATTGGCCCCCGATGTTCATTGACTGCTACACATGGATCAAAAATTTAAGAAATGTGCATTCTTCATAGGAAAAGAAAGGTTAGCCGCACTTCCATTGCACCTAATTTTAGTTGACCAGCCATTCGTGCAATGGGGATTGGAATTCATTGGGGTCATCAATCCTGTTTGTACCCAAATTGATTCTCCCTCAAAGTTTGAGCAGCATCACAAGTTTTGACAGGAAGCTTAGAGACAGATAGATCATAGTGGGTCATTTTGTAGTCAAGGATGGGATCTAACTGACCCTCTGTCACTCAGATGTGGAGAAATGGATAGCACCCTCAAGTGGATTTGATCTATCCTCACTAATTTATGGTTTTTCCTTTCAACCAGGGTGAGAGGACCCTTTGTAGCCTGATGTTTGTAGAGGATATGGAAATATCCTTCTTTGTGAGGTTATGAATAAGACCTTGGAGAAAATATGATCAATGCAACAAAATCTAACTCTCACGAGTTGTCACTCTAGATAGTGGAGATATTTTCTAGACAAGGTTTAGGCTACTAAAGACATTTGGAATCTTGATTGTTTCTACATGTTTTGGTAATGGAAATTATGCATTTGTATACACATAGGGAAAATAGGGGTAGTATGGGTAGGATTGGTTGTTTTTAAGTAGATTTTTGGTGGGAGGTGAGGCAGGATGGACTTGATTCACTAGATCTTTGAGAGCTTCTACAAAATGAAAGGCTAAACCAATAGAATGCCACAGAACAACTAAAATGTTTCTTTAACCAGAATATGTGCTTCAATGGAGGCCCATATTTTCACTTTTTCACACAATCTATGAGATTCTAGAACAAAGGCTCGAGTTAGAAAACCCAACAAAGCATCAATATCTAATCCCAATCATGCCTGAGGTACACCTAGAGACTAACATACAATCTCTGTCAACAGATGAAGGAAAAGTGATTTGAAATCATTTATTTCATTCCTAGGTGAAAAATCTTTTGAGAGATGAAATTGCAGATGTCACTAAACTATCACAAGGATTGAGATTTGTTTGATTGAGAAGGATTTTAATACAAGATTGCAATAGGAACAAGAAAAACTATTTGCAGACATTCAGAAATGAAATAGAAACATTTTTCTTAAGATCAACATAGAATAACTCGAGTTTTATTAAATTTACTAGCAGGGAAAGTTTCTAGAACAATCTCAAAGCTTGTCAATGGTTGTACAATCACAACCACCTTGACATGATCAAATTTAATACAAAAGAGATATATAGGATTCTCATATGACTTCTCAAAAAAGACGGGCTCTATCAAGCTTTTTCTATTAGAAAATCAGTCCCGACCTCTAACACTCCAACCATTTACATGATAAATTTGTGTAATTTATAACATTTTACAACAAAGATTTTTCCCCAAAAAATCTAAACATTGAGTGTACCAATGTTCACCATGATCTCGATCACAATTCCCAGAATCAGATCTATAAAAAGGTTATCAGGTGCTCAGGGGGAAGATCTCTTTGAACATCTCCCACATTCAACTCCTTATCTGGTAGATCACTCTTCCTTCTATTCGCCAACCACTTCCACCCCTAATCTATCAAATCTGGTTCTTTGTGTGCCCAGGAAGGAAAAATGGAAGATCATATTAAGCCCAATAGTCAGATCATTTTAATGGCAAAAGACGTCTCCAGATCTCCCCCACCAAACTTAGATATCAAAATTAACTCTCCTCTCTATTTGACGTATAGGAAATACCAAGAAATCATGAAGACTCGCACTTACAAGAGATTTTCAGTAAAAATGGGGGAAAATCTGATTCGAGACACACTGTTGCAACCGCCGTTGATTTCTACTTTAAATTTGGGTCATCCATGTGGAAGATCCAATTTTAAAATGGGTAAGGGGGTTCCTTTTGAATTTTTATCACCTTTTGAAAAAATGGAAAAAAATTCCAATTTGCTCCACCCCTCCATCTTCAAAAATGGGCCAAACAGTGTCCAAATGTGGGTCCTAACGGAAACGTGCTCCATTTCTTTACTTTGACCCCTTTTTTCCATAAAAGGAAAATTTTCCAAATTTCCCCTGAAAGTCTGCACCTCCACAGTTGAGCATCCCATCAGATTTTGACCTATCCTTTGTTGGGCTTGCGGGCCATTTTAATGTTTTTAACCCTTTTGAGAATAAGAGGTAAAATCCAATTTTCCTCTAATGGTCCGCTTCCCTACCCTTTTGACTTTTTCAAAGCGCCACGCATCATAATGGCACATCTTGAGATGGTACCCAAAAGTTGAGACCTTGAATGAGCGTGGGCTCGCCAAGTGTCCTAGCCTGAAAAAATTTTCTTGAAGGCTTAAAGCTCAGCGAAAGGTGCCATGTGTTAGGGTTCGAGGAAATCTCCTTTGGCCATTAAAAATTCCAAGAAAAATGCAAAGTGAGTGGAATCCTCCAAGTGTCCTCCTAGTGCTTCTTCAAAGCAAAACTTAGGAGCCGGTTCTCAAACATGTGTGGTCCCTCCACGTGTCCCAGACCTCAATTTTTTTTTTGAAAATTCTAAGTATGGGAAGACCCGGCGGGAGCGTCCACGTGTCTCCATGGCACAATTTCAAAATGGTGCCCAAATTTGAGACCCTAAATGAGTGTGGGCTCACCACGTGTCCCTTTTCTGCCCAAACAAGATTGGCTGCATAAAATTTTTGTCTAAGTCTAGGAGAAGTAGTGGATTCCTCCACGTGTCCTCCCGATGCTACTCAAGGCCAAACCAAAAATTAAATCTTTAAATGAGCGTCATTCCTCCATGTGGACAAATTTTGAGTCGAGGTGATTCATAGAATTTTTGAAGTACCCTGCTAAATTGCGCGCTAACCCAAAGAGGCCACGTTTCTTGTTGATGCAAGGATGCAAATTTGACCAGGAGAAACACTTGTCAAACTATAAAATGTAGAAAAATGACCATTTGAGCCGGAGATGAAATTTTCTCTAAGGACAAAGAATTCAAAAATGTTACAAGGCTTAAATCCATTCCTCTAAGCCACATCCATTCATGTTTTTTCAATTATTTAGGGTAAAAATGACAAGGACAATAGTCGGAAAATAGAAAGAATGGGACAAAATGAGTTTTTACACCTAAATATAGACCTTTTCAGAGGAACAAAGAAACAAGGAAACAAATATGGATTCATACATGATCATCGGCCCAAGGAAGGATTAATTACAACAATAAAAGGAAGGCAAAGACTTCTTGGGCACAACACGGGGCGATAAAATATGGCTGAGGCCATAAATCGATAGATTTTCAATGGTCAAATGGGGCAAGACTATTTTGACCACCAACATCGGCTCCAACTTGAGGATGTGCCTTTGCTTGTGAGTACCAAAAGAAAAAAGGTAGACCAAGTGCCAAAAAATATCCAATGGGCAATGATTCAGAAACTTACAGAGCAAAGAAATAGAGTCATCCCCCAAAAATGAATAGAGAAACCAACAATAACAGGTCACCAAGGACCAAAATGAGCAAAAACACAAAAGACAGGAAACAAACAACATGTTATACACTATACAAAAGATTTTTACCTTGACTCGAGGGATTAATCCAAGAAATGCTTTAAATTCCGCCATTAATAGGAAACTCGAAAGCGATTCTCTATCCAAGTCCTTCAAGAAGAAGGTATGCTCACCAATCATAATATCAATGGAGTAAGGGCCCATCCATAATGCGTCAAATTTTCCATGCTTGCCCTTATCTTCATGCCTGCTATCCCATAGCAGCACAAGATCTCCAACATTGAAAGCTCTGGGAGTGACCTTATTGTCAAATAAGCTGTTAGTGTGAAATCACGGCACCCCCAAATGAGTTATGGATATGATTTTCTAAGGTAGGGTCATTTGGTGTGATTTCATAACATTGGATCATTCCCAAGATGTGGGACTTGCAAATGGGAATGAACTCACAGAGAAGGTTATACATCGACATTAAAATTTTCCTTCGTAATTTCTATTTTATTATGTATGTATTAGGAATAGAATGTTGTTAAGAATGATTAGTAGTGGCGCTTTGATATAAAATAACGGCGCCATCAGTATGGTGTCACTAATAATGTATAGTATGGTAACAATCAAAGTACAATAGGAATGTTGTGGTAAAAAGTAAATATTTGTCATAAGTGGTTCAATAATGTTAAAATGTCAAAGTTAGGGTAAGTAGAGAAGTAGGGTCTACATGATTAGGTATTAGGAATATTATATTTGTAATAAGGAAAAAGAGTGATGTCATAAATATTTTGTGTATTTTATTTGTGGAAAAGTCTAAAAAGGTGGAACCCATATGAGATGATAAGGTTTATCTTATCTTAGAAGATAAGCCTACATATAAAGGCAAGAGTTTAGGCATGAAATATGATTGGCTAGAAGAGATTTCCTATCCTATCTTAGAGATAGGGTGGATAAGCTGAATTCCTATAAATAGAGAGGCCATCCCCTCTCATTTATTAGAGAACAAAGTTGTAATAATTATTTTATGAATAAAAGATTTATTGTGAAGGTGCGTTAAGGAAGTCATGAAGACGAGTAATTGTGAAGTTTCTCCCATAACTATTGTTGGAAAACAAGTGGAGTTGGTAACACTTGGAGCAATTCATGGGTGAGATTGTAACAATTTCATGTTAAGAATATATTTTACTGGTTGTATTTCATATTTTCATCATTCTTTTACATCGTAGTCTGTGGCATTTTTGTGTTATGTTTGTTGTTGTGTTTCTAGATTACTACCATCAAACTAAAAGCCGTGCATTACTTGAAATAATCATAGCACGAGGAGTTCTGGTGAAATATTATCGAGTCTTTGGATTCGTGTTGACATTTTGGTTCCGTTCTTTGGGACCATTCCTCATTGGTGGATTTTACGGAGAAATATTCCCACTTAGTCGAAATTATTTGGAGGGTAATCTTATTTTTTTTGTGTATAGTAGTTCTATGGTAAAGTCACTTTTTACCATGAATAGTATTTACCAAAGTAACTTCACTTTTTACCATAAATAGTATTTACCACAGTAACTTCACTTTTTACCATAAATAGTGTTTACCACAAGTAAAGTCATTTTTACCGCATGATGAAGTCAAGTTTTACCATAGTTTACCATGGTCATTCCTATTTTACTTGTAGGAAGGTGTAGATTCACTTTCTATTGTAGTGAGTCCAATTATTTGTGCACATAAGTCTTATTGATTGTACTTGTGAGTTGGTATTTCATTGTGGTTACTTTTGAAAATGGGGAAGATTCTTATTTTTCAGCCCAATCTAATAAAAATGCTTCCTCTTTCATTCAAGAGTTTAAATGATCTTGCATTTGTAATGGCCTCATAAGAAGGGAATAATGGACTGAATTTTTCCTACCTTTTTGGATGGTTAAGCCCTTAGGTGGTTTGAAACACCAGGTGATAATATAAAAAACTCATGGGATTTATTAAGCGAAAATTTTCTTGAAGAATTTGGTGAAAAACAGAAATATGTAGATCTCATGATCAATATCAAAAGCTATCCCAAGGAAAGAAGGAAAAGATAAGGGATTATCATGCTCGTGTTCTAGAGCTAAGGAGGAAGCTTGATGCCCAAATCCAGAAAGAAGGATTAGCAGATGGGTTGATGAATGGTATGGATAATCTCCTCTGTAAGCACTTCATTCTTAGGATGAAGCCAGAGATCAGACAACGAGTGAAGTATGACCGCCCAACTACCATTGAACAAGCAAAGGAGATTGCAAGAAGGCAAGAAGAAAGCATAGAAGAGGAGCCCAAAGAAATTGCTGCTAAAGTAGAGCCTACACCAACACCTCTGGTCCAGAATCTAAAACCACTCTCGGTGAGCACAAATCTTTCCCCTAGTACATCTACTGAGTATGAAGAACTGCTCAAGAATATGGGTTAGTTAACTATTAATCTTCTTCAAGGAAAGGAATTTAGTTATCGGGGAGGAGATAGAGGTCAAAAAGAAATATTTCCAAAGTTTTATGTTATGGTTGTCATAAAAAGGGTCATTATAAGTATAATTATCTAGATAGATCTTCTACATCTGGTACAAGAGATAATGATAAAGGAAAAACACCTGTGAATTCTTTTGATGTAGTAGATAAGAGCATAAATAATGAAGAAAATGTGTTTGTAACAAAAATAAAGAAAGAAAAAGATAACCAAGATGGAAATGATCCTAAGAAGATGAAAGGAGAAACTAGTAAGAAACATAGGAGAAGAAAGTTGGGTGTGCAGGATTTTTGATTTCACAGGGCAAGGACTATACTCCATCTTAGAAGATCTGTCCAAAAGGCCTGCAAATATTACATATGGTCAACTTTTGGCTATGTCTTCTGAGAAGAGGTGGGAGATATGAAGTGGACTCAATGCTCGACGAAGGAAGGAGGTTGAGGTCCCTGTTTTGGAGGCAGAGGTGGATCCCTACGCTCCATAGGCTGAGGTATTATGTAATGGTATTTCAATTCATGATGTCTTAGTTGATGGAGGTGTTGTGGTTAATGTAATGACCTGAGTGCAGTAATGAATATCTTTGGGTTTAAAATTGATCGCCCTTCAACACTTAAGTTAAGGTCATTAAATAGGGGAAAAACTAAACCGAGAAGGTGTTGTTTCAAATGTGGCAATATCTGTTATGGGTGTTGTATGTGTGGTAGATTTTTAGGTGATGAAGAATGGTACTGTTGTGTACCCAATGTTGTTAGGAAGGCCATGGCTAAGGAGAGTTCATGCAAGACACTACTTGAATGAATGCTTCATGACACTTGGGCATGGCAGAGAGAGGGTGAAGATAAATGTGATCCCTCGGCATCATAAGGCAGAGCCTGTGGATTCAAGTGATGAAAGTGATGATTGGACATCCTTTGATTACTCTAGTACTAGTGAAGTGGACACCGAAGATGAAGAAAGTGAGGTTGATGTTTTAGTCATGGATATCCTTCCAGTCACACTGACTCATGAACCCATAAAATTATCTAAAGAAAAAATTGATGATCATCTCCAACAAATAAAGATTGGTGATGTTGTGATGGAGAGTGAGAAGGAATCCTACCTTCATCTCTCGTTGAAGGTACATACACCTATTCACTTTTGATTACAAGGAACTCCGTCGAGTAAGTTGGGTAGAACATTCTATTGAGTTGGTAGATGGTGCTAAGCCCATAAAGCAAATGCTATATAGAATGAATCCTAATTTTTCTAAGACTGTAAAAAAAGAAATAGATAAGTTGCTTGATGTAGGATTAATATTTATTGTGCGAGAATTGAATGGGTTTCTCCCATTGTGATCTCAATAAAAAAGAATGGGAAGTTATGCATTTTTTTTGATTATAGGAAGCTCAATAATGCAACAAAGAAGGATCATTACCCTCTTCCATTCTTAGATCAGATCTTGGATGAAGTAGTTGGCCAAGAGTGATATAGTTTTGCTGATGGATATAATAGATACAACCAAGTTCATATAGCGGAGAAAGATCAGCTGAAGACAACATTCACCACTCCTTGGGGAACGTTTGCTTATAGAGTTATGCATTTTGGGTTGTGTAATGCTCCGGAAAAGTTTCAACATTTGATGAATAGGGTGTTTGAACCCTACATTGGGAACTTCATCAGAGTATTTTTAGATGATTTTTGCATCTATGGGAGCAATATGGACCACCTGCACTAGATGGAGACAACATTTCAAAGGTTAGATGAAGAAAAATCCTCACTAAACCCTACAAAGTGTGTCTTTGGATGTTCTAAAGGTGTTTTGTTAGGGCATGTTGTATCCAGAAATGGTATTGGTACTGATCTTGATAAAGTTTCAAAAATCAAAGAGTTACAATTTTCTATGAATAGAAGTAAGTTGAGATCATTTCTAGGCCATGTGGGTTACTATAGAAGTTTCATCAATAATTTCTCCAAGATTGCACTGACCACTAAACCAGTTCTTGAAGAAGGATGTTACTTATGAACCAAGAAATAAGGCACATGAAGCTTTTGAACAATTGAAGGAAGCCCTGGTGTCTTCACATGTGTTAAAGAATCTAGATTGGAGCAATCCATTCATTGTGTATCTTGATGCCTCGAGATGCAACACTAGGAAGTACTACGAGCCAAAATGATGAAAATGGGAATGATTATCTAGTTTACTTTAGGAGCGAGACAAATTAGCAGTGTTGAGGTAAATTATCACAATCTGAAAAAGAGGCTCTAGCTATCATTTTTTTGTAAAGAAGTTTAGAATTAAGTTGAGATCTTTTTTAGGCCATGTGGGTTACTATAGAATTTTCATCAAGAATTTCTCCAAGATTTCATAGCCACTAAACCAGTTCTTAGAGAAGGACGTTACTTATGAACTAGGAAATAAGGCACATGAAGCTTTTGAACAAGCGAAGGAAGCCTGGTGTCTTCACATGTGTTGAAGAATCCAGATTGGAGCAATCCATTCATTGTGTATACTGATGCCTCGGATGCAGCACTAGGAAGTGTCGAGCCAAAAGGATGAAAATGGGAATGATCATCCAGTTTATTTTGGGGAGCGAACAAATGAGCAATGTTGAGGTAAATTATACTATAACTGAAAAGAGGCTCTATCTATCATTTTTGCTATAAAAAGTTTGGAAATTACTTGCTAGGGCAGAAATTTATAGTTGTAAAAGATCATCGAGGCTCTAAAATATATTGTAAATAAGCCTAACCCATCGGGAGGATAGAAGGATGGATAATTTTGCTACAAGAATTTGAATTTGATACTATAGATAGGCCGGGAAAGAAGCATGTAAATGCAGACGCACTCTCTCGAGCCTAATATGGTTTAGGCTCATCTTGTAATGATGATGATTTCCCAGATGCAACATTGTTATCCCTTGACACAATCCCTAGTGAATACATAGGTATTTGGAATTATCTGAATGAATTCAAGTTTCTGATGGTGCCAATGCAAAGATTAAGAGAAAAATTACTCAAGCCGATCGTCCATATTATATTCGCATGGAGTATTATTTGAATAGGACACGATGGATAGTACAAGAGGGTAGTTGGACGTGATCAAGGGAAGAAGCTAATAGAAGAATTACACAATGTTACATGTGGAGGACACTTCTCTAGACAACTTACAACAAGAAGGATCTTGGATGCAAGTTATCACTGGCCCACTCTTTTTAGATATTGTTATAATTATTGTAAGACATGTGATATTTGTCAAACACATGGTAACCGTAAGACTTCATCAGCTCCATCATGCCCTATTCTTCCACTTGGTCCCTTTGAAAAGTGGGGAATAGATATTATAGGTCCACTTCCAACTACCCCACACTAAAATAAGTATATTGTAGTTGCCACATATTATTTAACCAAGTGGGTTGAAGCTAGGCCATTGAAAAAAACTTCTATGGATGAAGTGGCAAGGTTCATATATGAACTCATTGTCACTAGATTTGGTTGTCCATTAGAAATTGTAATAGATCAAGGAATCCACTTCATTAATGAGGTGGTAGAAGCCCTAGTCAATAAGTTTTCTATTATGCACAGGAAGGAAACAACACACAAGCCAAGCACAAATGGATAGGTGGAACAAACAAATTTTGTGTTGTGTCAAATTCTAGAAAAAGATACTGACCTTGCAAGTACATAAGTGGGATAAAAGGATTCATGTAGCATTGTGGGCATATATGGCAACATCAAAGTCACAACAGTGATACTCCCTATTTCAATTGGCTTATGGCATTGATCTAGTTCTTCCTATTGAGTTTGATATTCCCACTATGAGAGTTATGAAAAATGAAAGGATGGATGAAAGTGATTCAATAAAAGAAATGTTGGTACATCTTCATTTGCTAGAGGAAATGAGAGAAATGGCGAAGGATACGAGCTATAAGAAGAAAATGAAGTAGAAGGAATATTTTGATCAAAAGATCCGTTGGTCTCCATTTCATGTGAATGACTTGGTTCTAGTATATGATTCCAGATACAAAAAGAGAAGGAAGAGAAAATTTCTTCCCAAATAGATGGGTCCCTACAAAATAGTAGCTGTGCATGAAAATGGTACATATCGACTGGAGGAATTGGATGGCACTCCCATTACGAAATGGGTCAACCACGACAAGTTAAAAATTTTCAAGCACCAAAATAATCTACTCGAGGACGAAGTAGAAGCTAGGAAGGGGAAAATGTCGACATTAAAAATTTCCTTTGTAATTTCTATTTTATTATGTATGTATTAGGAATAGAATGGTGTTAAGTATGATTAGTAGTGGCATGACGATACAAGATAATGGCGCTGTTGTCGATCAGGCCGCCAATAATGTAAAGTACGGTAACAATCAAAGTACAATAGGAATGTTGTGGTAAAAAGTAAATATTTGTCGTAAGTGGTTCAATAATGTTAAAATGTCAAAGTTAGGGTAAGTAGAGAAGTAGGGTCTACATGATTAGGAATTAGAAATATTATATTTGTAATAAGACAAAGAGTGATGTCATAAATATTTTGTGTATTTTATTTGTGGAAAAGTCTAAAAGGTGAAACCCATATGAGATGATAAGGTTTATCTTATCTTAGAAGATAAGCCTACATGTAAAGGCAAGAGTTTAGGCATGGAATATGATTGGCCGGAAGAGATTTCCTATCCTATCTTAGAGATAGGGTGGATAAGCTTGAATTCTTATAAATAGAGAGGCCATCCCCTCTCATTTATCAGAGAACAAAGTTGTAATAATTATTTTATGAATAAAAGATTTATTGTGAAGGTGTGTTAAGGAAGTCATCAAGAGGAGTAATTGTGAAGTTTCTCCCATAACTATTGTTGGAAAACAAGTGGAGTTGGTAACACTTGGGGCAATTCATGGGTGAGATTGTAACAATTTCATGTTAAAAATATATTTTACTGGTTGTATTTAAAATTTGTCATCATTCTTTTATGTCGTAGTCTATGGCATTCTCATGTTATCTTTGTTGTTGTGTTTCCATATTACTACCATCAAACCAAAAGATGCACATTACTGAAATAATCATAGCATGAGGAGTTCTCGGTGAAATATTATCGAGTTACGGATTCATGTTAATAGTTCCTCTTCCTAATCTACTTGCCATAAGCTATTCCAGTGCAGGAAATCTAATCTAATCCTAATCTAACTTCCAAGGAGACAAGGAGAGAAAGAAAAAGGTAAAAATAGAGCCTACACTAAAACGGTGATACACCAGAGAAGGAAAATTTTGATCATCTACCAAAATGGCCATGAATGAAGGGAGGTGAGGTGAGTGATGGAGAGGATGGACAACAAAATCACAAACCAAATGTCAGATTCACACAAAACTCCATTTTCAATCCCCACGAACACAACTCCTAGATCTGAAAATGAAACGTCCAAAACATGCACAAAATAGTTCGTAACAATGAGACGCAAGAGGATATAATGAAAACAAGCAAAGGATGGACAAATGCATCACAAAAATGAGTTTTATTGCTTCAAAAAGTTACACAGAGCATATTACACGAGCATGGCACAAAAATGCCATTTACTGAGTAGGGGAGGAGGTTCAAACTTCATTTTGACCACTGGGGAAGAAAAGAAAGGAGTGGCAGAGAAGAAGACTGAACAACCTTTTTTGTGCCCCTATAATATAATATATATAAGAATGGAAGAGAGAAGCAAGAAAGAATGCATCTTGCTCAAACCACTCTAACATACGCATTGAATCCCTTTTCCAAATCTCAACCACTGGAAATTAATGCCTTCTATAAATCCACCCACAATATGTTGCTTCTGGTTCCCCAGCAGATCGAATCGAATCAGATTTAGTAGTTGAAGAGATTAGATTCTGCGTTAATGGCCTGTAAGACTTTTCTTCATTTTTTACCTACCAAGGCCTACAATTTTTTTTTAATCTTTCCATGGTGTAGAGGACATCGAGACGCTTCCAACATTGTAAGATTCAAAATATTTCGATCCCGAGTCAAAAGATATGTTCCTTCTATGTTTGCATCGGGACCGTACAAATGGGCAGAAAACCGGTTTCAAAAATAGGTCCTCTCTTTAATATGTAACACGTGGCATCCTTATTAGAGCAAAAATTGGGTTTGTAAGTCCATAATTTACCTTTTCCCCTTTTTGCGAAACGCAAAACTCAGAAAACCCCTGTGGCCCTAAAGCTCTACCTTTTTACTCTTTTTGACCATTTGCCCCGCCTTCGTTTCATCCGAGACACGTCGAGATGCGGCACTTGTTTGAGCTTATCTTTTTTGGATTCACCTTTGGAGGTGCTCTGTTAGGACATGTAGTTCCCTCTACTAGCTCTTCTAGACTTAGTCAATTTTGGATTCTTTCTGAATGATTTTGAGCCCGAAGACCTTGAAACTTCACCGTTTTTTTCCTTTTTTCTCCTGGTTTCTCTGCAACACCGATCCTTCATTTCGACCACGATATTTCATTTCCAAGCCCATCGGTAACTTTGTTTGATGAATTTAAGGCATTGATTCACTTGACATAGTCATTTCTTCTCTTTCTTCTTACGCAGGGTTGAATTTGACTTTCTCGAGGTTCTGTTTTCATTCTACCTGGTTCTAGAACTCGAGTTTGTGGGTCTGAATCATTTCCCTTCATGTTTTCTTCATTTGTAGGGCTTGTTCCGACCAAATTTTCCAGGGAGGTGAATTTTGGATAACAATTTGGCGACTCACGGGGACATCTACCTACTAGATGAAAAGACCAGTGGCCTTGAAGCATCCATTGGGCATTGTGTCTATCGTTATTAATTGATTCTAATATGAGCTTCAAAGTCTTGATCCCGAGCTACCGTAATCCGAATGCAAGCCTTTTCTATGTTTTTCCTATCCCTGATCCTACCCACGTATCTACACTATCAATTTTCATAAGAAAACCTTGAGACAATGATTTATGAGAGTAGAAAATTGATTCAACCCGTGGTTTTCATATGTCCCTCAAATGGACTACTTTTTAAAATGACTTTAGTTACTTTGCATTTGTTTCCTATTTCAATTTGCAATCGTAATTGGTGAAAATGAGCCTTCTCACCTTAAATAATTAAGAGCCTATCCTCATGACCCTCTGAAGCAATACAAAGAAAACTTATATAAAAAGATCAAATCATACATGCCTCAAATGAGACATGCAGAGTGTGCATGAGAACTTCTTCTGCTGAAAACAAACCTACCTACACTAATCTAACCAAGAGCAAAAAGAATTCAAACAAAGCCTGCAACTGGTATGGAGAAATAGCTTCCCTTCCTCAAAAATGGCAGCCATACAAATGATTTGACACTAAATACAACTGCCAGAATGAGTGAAAAACTGACTCTAAGCCTGTCCTCCACCCAAATCACCAAAGTATCAACTGAAGACAAAACCAATACCTCTTTTAGTTGCTCTGCATTTGGATTGAAGAGGTATGGCAGCTGATCCTTGGTGCTTTGTAGCTCACCCTCATGCCCTGAAATGGGCATGACTTGTTTTGGCTTCTCCTTTGGCTCCAATGAAGCCAAATACCTGATTGGGCAAGGTATGGTCCTGTAGATATGCCCATTGCTCTGATTTTCCACTCCAAAGATGGAGTCTTTTTGTAGACATTCTTGGGTGAATGGCATGGAAGGAATGGTAGAACTCTTTTGTTGTTTCTCTTCTTCTTCCTGTGAAGATCCTGGAAGGTTTGAGTCTTCCAAATTTGAGTCCAAAGAGATACTATAATATGCAGGCTACTGCAATTGAAAGTTCTCCTCCATGACAATAGGCACATGTGCTTAGAAGGTGGATGATGAACGAGAAAATAATAAAAACTCAACCGGATCTTCTCCATCAAAATAGTCCTCCAGATCAGAAAAATACATTTCCTCACTTGTTTTCCTATTGCAAATGTTCAACCTCTTCCATGATGTCCTCCGATCTGTAATTTGATCACCATGGTTCTCTTTATCCTCAAACATGAAGTATGAAAGATAAAACTCCTCCTTAACATTAGAGATTGAAGGAGATGAAGTGGGAGGAAGAACTGAAGGTTCCTCTGCGGCCTGATCCTCACTTAGAGCCTCTGAAACTGTATGGTCCTCCTCCATCATGGGTTCATTAACCAAATCAGGCCCTTCAAATGAAAGAAAGGAATCTTCAATGATGCTTTCTTCATTGAGTGGCTTCAACTATGATTTGATCTCTCCCATCTACTCCTCTTCAATGGGACTTGGAGTTGATTGTCCCTCCTCTTCAACTAGTTGTGCAGCTTGGGTTAGATCAAGTATCTTCTTCAAGAAAAGTGCCATAAATGAATTTTGATTCTCTTCCTCTTGTTCTTGTTCTTCTCTCTGCAAACTCAGCCTCAACCACCATTGTTTCTTCAACTCTAACCTCCTCCATTGGTTTGACCATCAAGGGGATATTTGTAAACCCAAATTTGGCAGCCCAACTCTTCAGATTGTCTGTCATTTCTTTTCTGTTGGGATCCTCTTCTTACTATTCTCCTTGACTAGTTTCTTGGGTCTCTTCCCAACATGGACTTGGGAAAGCAAGAGGAGTGGCGGGTTGGGGTTCAAACAACTTTGAAATTGTTTGTGGTGGGGAGGGGGTGGGACTTATGGTTTTTGGGAGGGGATTATTGTTTGGAAGGGAAAGGGGAAGAAGAACGGAAATGGGGTAGAAGACTAGGGAATGGAGAAATGGAATCATCACTTAGGGAAGCAACTAGGAAGCTTGGAAATTAGAGCTTGGGTTGATATGGTGCTACTTGAGAAAGAGAAAAAGAAAAACTATGAGATGGTGGACTTACCCATTGACAAGGTTTTCTTGACTCCAACTCATAAGCCTCGATCTCCTCAGTCCATTGTGCAAGTTGGGGCAACATTTCAACCATGAAGTCTAGCTTCTCCTGAGGGCTGTAATGTCTTGGAAAAGGGCCTTCCCATGGACAAGGTTCCCTGAAACCAATATGAAATGCCTTCATTTGTGCTATGCCCCTTGACTAAACCATGCCAACCTCCATTTTTTGGATCTTCTCCAACAGACCAGCATCTTGCATTTTATTTTCTTCATTGTTTGCATACCCCTACTCTTGGAAAGCTCCATAGCCAAACTGATTTTGGCACCGTTTTCATAGGGGTAGACATGTTGATCTTGAATCTACTCAAAATGCTGATTTGAAGGAGTTGTAAAGCACATTGGAGGTGGAATGTACTATTGCTATGTTGTGAATGTGAATTCCATGATGGAAATGAAGTCATGATTACACAACTTCATGGAATGATGGAAAAGAATGAAAGATATGGAAAGAAGAGTGAATGGAAATGGATGGAAAACAAGTCTACAACTCAGAGAATGAGTTATTTACCAGATGGAGTCACCAGATGTGCAAATTGTTGCTTCTCAAAAGATGGAAATTACAACAAGTGCACATCGATCTTGTTGCAATGAAGTGAATACCTCTAAGGTCCCACCGGGCATGCCAAAAATGTTAGTGTGAAATCACAACACCCCCAAATGAGTTATGGATCTACTTTTCTAAGGTAGGGTCATTTAGTGTGATTGCATAACATTGGATCATTCCCAAGCTGTGGGATTTGTAAATGGGAATTACCCTCTAGAGAAGGCTAGTTCCTCTTTCTAATCTACTTTCCAAAAGCTATTCCAATGTAGAAAAGCTAATCTAATCCAAATCTAACTTCCAAGGAGACAAGGAGACAATGAAAATAGGGAAAAATAGATCCCACACTAAAA
Source organism: Taxus wallichiana var. yunnanensis (assembly GCA_018340775.1). NCBI lineage: Eukaryota > Viridiplantae > Streptophyta > Pinopsida > Cupressales > Taxaceae > Taxus > Taxus wallichiana. Next base: position 898,175,458 of record CM031237.1, on the reverse strand, counting down.
CAGGTGATACACTAGAGAAGGAAATTGTTGATCATCTATCAAAATGGCCATGAAATGAAGGGATGTGAGGTGAGCGATGGAGAGGATGGAAAACAACATCACAGACCAAATGTCAGATTCATAAAGAACTCCATTTTCAATCCCCACAAACATAGCTCCCAGATATACAAATGAAATGTCCAAAACATGCACTGAGATAACTCTAGAACGATGAGAGGTAAGAGGATACAATGAAAACAAGCAAAGGATTGACAAATACATCACAAAAATGAGTTTTATTGCTTGAGAAATTTACATAGAGAGATCATACATGAGCAAGAGGAAAAAAAAACCATTTACGAGTTGGGGAGGAGGTTTAAACTCTATTTTGACCCTAGGGAAGAAAAGAAGGGATAGGTAGAGAAGAAGAATGAACAATTTTTTTTTGTGCCCCTTTGTTACAATATATAGAAAAATGGGAGAGAGAAGAAAGAAAGAATTGCATCCTACTCCAACCACTATGAGATACGCATTAAATCCCTTTATGAAAGCTCAACCATTGGAAATCAATTCCTTCTACAAATCCATCCATAATATGTTACTTACGGTTCCCAGAGATCGAATCGAATCAAATCTGGTAGTTAAAGAGATTGGATTATACGTTAATGGAATGTAAGACTTTTCTTCATTTTTGGCCTACCAGGGCCTACAAAAAATTATTTTTATCTATCCATGGTGTAGAGGACATCGAGACGCTTCCAACAGCAGTGTAAGATTTGTAATATTTGAGCCCCGAGTCGAAATATATGCCCCTTTGAAGTTTGCATCGAACCGTACAAATGGGCGGGAAAACCAGATTTGAAAAACGGTCCCTCTCTTTAATATAGGACACATGGCATCCTTATTAGAGCAAAATCAGGTTCGCGGGTCCATATTTTACCTTTTCCCCTTTTCGCGAAACGTAAAACTTAGAAAACCTCCATGGCCCCGAAGCACCTTGCCTTTTTACTCTTTTTGACCATTTGCCCCTGCCTCCATTTCGTCTCCGAGACACGTGGAGATGTGACACTTGTTTGAGCTTCTATTTTTGGATTCACCTTTGGAGGAGTTTCATTAGGACACGTGGTTCCCTCTACTGGATCTTCCATACTTAGTTGATTTTGGATTCTTTCCTGAATGGTTTTGAGCCCGAAGACCTTGAAACTTCACCACTTATTTTCCTTCTTTCTCATGGCTTCTCTACGACACTGCTCATTCATTTCCGACCCTGATATTTCATTTCCAAGCCCATCGGTAACCTGTTTGATAAATTTAAGGTATGGATTCACTTGACATAGTCGTTTCTTCTCTTTCTTCTTGTACAGGGTCGAATTTGACTTTCTCCGGCCTTCTCTTTTTTCTCTACCTAGTTCTGGAACTTGAGCTCGTGGGTCTAAATCATCACCCTTCCTATTTTCTTCATGTGTAGGGCTCTTTCTAACCAATTTTTTTGGGGAGGTGAATTTGGGATAACAATAACTTCTTCAGCATTTCTCTGAAATTTACATGCCCTTGGTGGGATGCCCTCGTTTCTTCATCAAGTTCAACAATCTGGTTAATGCGAGCATCATTTAGACTTACTTATTGATCTTCCAATTGTTGAATGAACTGATATGAGGATAGTTTCATATGCATGGGCAGCAAGTCCTAAGTTCCATACACTAACTCAAATGGACTCTTTCTAGGAGCTCTCTTGACAGTGATTCTATCATCCCAAACAAAAAACTTCAACTGTTCACCCCATTTCCTTTTGTTTAGCTTCAAGGTTCTTCTAATAATTTTCAACACATTTTTATTACTAGACTTAGCTTTTCCATTCCCTTAGGGATTGTAATTAGAAGCATATGTCAAGTTGATCCCATACTCTTTGCACATTGCCACCAGAGGTTTAGCTCTAAAACTCATGGCATTGTTAGCTACAATTTTGACTGGCACTCCAAACCTGCAGATGATATGGTTCAGCATAAAATCCATGACAATTTTGTGTGTTTCCTTCTTGGTGGGGATTTCTTCCACCCATTTAGTAAAGTAATCAGTGGCTACAAGAATCCACTTATGGCTAGCACTTGAAGGGTCTGAAATCTCACCAATGAAATCCATTCCCCATTGCTTGAATGGGGCTTCAATTGATACTGAGTTGCAAAGGCAGGGAACTTGAAGCTTTCGGTCTTCTAGAGAAATGTTACCAACTCTCACATCTTCTAACAAACAATATTTTATCCTTAAAGAGATTTGGCCACAAATAACTAGCCCTCAGGATCTTGTGTGTTGTGACTCTTGCAACAAAATTTCCCCCACAAAATCATCCATGGAGATCAACAAGTATCTTGGGGGCTTCATCTTTAGTAATGCACCTTAAGAGGACTCCGTCAGGGTTCTTCCAAGCTAACCCAAAATCAGTAATGACATATTTTTGGGAGGCCAACTTAACAGCTCTTTTCTAGTTCTTACTTAAATATTCAAGGCAGTATAAATGTTTGAGATAAAAACTCACATCCTTGTACCACTCAGAACTCATCAACTTTTCAAAAACACCTACCCTTTCCTCTTCTACCTCATTTACCTCAATAGTTTGCAAGTTGCTCTCAGCCATAAGCTTAGCCAAGCCCAAACCTCTTACTAACTTCATGGTTTGGATATCCATGTCATATTATTGCAACTTGTTCACCCATCTACATCTATTTCTTGAGACCTCCATCTCTAACAAGATGCCCTTCACCATGGTGTGGGGAACATAAGAAACAAATTTTGAGCTTTGAATGTAAGGTCTGAAAACCTTTTTTTTATTTTCTTGAGGAAAATTCTTGCTTCTCCATAATAGTGTATTTCAAATCAGCCCTGTAATGCCTTACTAAAAATCCAATTGGCCTATCAGTCCCTTCATCATCCTTCTATAGCAAGACAGAAGCACGAGTGTTCTTTGAAGCAAAGGAAAATAGTAGGAAAATCCTCTTATAGTATGGAGCTGCTAAGACAAGGGGAATGCTTCAATATCTCTTTGATCCCATTGAAATCTTGGATGACATCCTCCTTCCATTTGATGACCTAGTCCTTTAACATGGAAGTAATTGGAATGATCAACTCAACAAATTTTGACATCAATCTTCTGATAAAATTTATTTTCCCAAAGAAGGACTGAATTCCTTTCTTGGTTCTTGGAATTGGGACCTTACTGATGGCCTCTACCCTTTCTGGATCAATCATCACCCCTTCTTGTGACACAATGTGACCAAGAAACTTTGCCTTCTGCACTCCAAAATGGAACTTCTTTGGATTGAGTGAGATGCCATATTCTCTACATCTTATCAACATCTTCTCCAATTGTAGCAAGTGATCACCTCTCTTCTTGGAAAACACAGTTACATCATCTTGGTAAACAACAATAAACTCATTGATGTAACCAGAAAAAGCATCATCCATTGCTCTTTGAAAGATGGCTCTAGAATTAATCAAACAAAAGGGCATCCAGACATATACATAAGTTCCCAAGGAGTAGTAAAGGCTATCTTGATTCTTTTTATTCCTTCACAATTGTTGGTATCCAAATTTTTTCTCCTTTTCAAGCCAAGCAACAACACAGATTCAATAGGGAGCTTAGAGGCTAGATAGATCATAAATATATGTCATTTTGTAGCCGGGAGAAAATCTAATTGTCCCTTTGTTACTTGGATTTGTGGAGAGATGGATAACACCTTAAAAGGATGTGATCTTATCCTAACTATTTTAGGTTGTGCCTTTCAACCAAGGTAAGAGAACCTATTTTGTAACCTCTGTTATTTGAAAGGAGATACAAATACCTTTCTTTTGCATAAATTTTATAGAGAAGACCTTGGGGAAAATATGATCAACACACCAAATCTGACTCTCATGAGTTGTCACTTCCAGATTATGGAGATATTTTCACAACAAGGCAAAGGTTACTAAAGACATTTGGAAACCTGATATGTTTTGCATACTTTAGCAAATGGATTTTGGTCTTGTGTAGGTATATAGAGCAAAACAGGGGTAGTATGGGTAGGATTAAATGTTTTTGAATAGATTTGTTGGTGGGAGGGGAGACATGATGTGACTTGAATCACCAAATCCTTGAGAGCTTATGCAAGATGGAAAGATTCAATCAATAAAATGCCACAAAAATTTAAATTGTTTCTCAACTAGAATATGTGCTTCAATGGAGGCCCAGATTAGCACTCTTTCACACAACCTGTGGGATTCTATCATGAAGGCTCGAGTTAGAGAACCCAATAAAGCACCAAGATTTAAATCAAATCACGCTTGAGGTACACCCAGAGGCTTACAAATAATATCTGTCAACAAAATGAAAGAAAAGTGATTTTAAACCGTTTATCCACTCCTAGATGAAGGCTCTTCTGAGAAATGAAATTGCAGATGCCACTAAACTATCACAAGGATTGAGACCTATGTGATTGGACCAGATTTTGGTACAAGATTGCAACAGAAACAAGAAAAACTACTTGCATGCATTCAGAGATGAAATAAATACACTTTACTCAAATATTTACACAAAATATCCCAAGTTTGATCAAATTATCAGCAAGGGAAAGTTTTCAGAACAATCTCAAAGCTTGTCAATGGCTGTACACTTGTAACCACCTTGACATGATTAAATTTGACAAAAAAATAAATATACAGGCTTCTTTAGACGGCTTCTCAAAAGGATGGGCTCTGTCAAGATTTCTCTGCTAGAAAAAATCAGTCCTGACCTCTCCAAAAACTCCCAACCATTTACATGATGAATTTATGCCATTTATAGCATTTACAATAGACCCCTTTTCCCCCAAAATCTAGACATTGAGTGCTAGCATTGTGGCCATGATCACGATTGCAATTCCCAGAATCGGATCTAAAAGAAGTTACCAAGTGCTCAAGGGAAAATCTCTTCAAATATCTCCCACATTCAATTCCTTCCTCAAGAAAATCATGTTTCCATCCATTCGCCAACCACTTCCACCCCTAATCTGTCAAATTTGGCTCCTTGCATGCTCGGGAGAAGAAAAATGGAAAACCAGATCGAGCCCAATAGTCAGACCATTTTAATGGCAAAAGACATCTCAGATCTCTCCCACCAAACTCTAGATATCAAAATTAACTCACCTCTTTGTTTGGCATGTAGAAAATAGCAGGAAATCAAGAAGACTCGCACTCCCGGGAGCTTTCTGAGAAAAATGCAGGGGAAAATCATATTTAGACACACATCTCGTTGATCTTTGATTTGAATTTGGGCCGTCCACGTGGAAGATTAAATAACAGGATTGGGGGCTTCTTTTGACCTTTTCCGACCCTTTGAAAAAATGTAAAAATTTTACATTTTTCTCCGCACCTCCACTTCGAAAAATGGGCCTGACACGTGTCCTGAGGTGGGTCCTAAAGGAACCATGGAAAAATTCTACCATTTTGGCTCTCTTTTGAAAAAAGGAAAATTTTCGAAGTTTCCCCCACAGCTCCACCCTTCCACTTGAAATTTCTAATGTAGGTCCTAATGGAACCTCGGGTCTTTTTGTGCCTTTAACACTTTTTCCCTTAAAAGGAAAAATTCTCACTTTTCCTCTGAAAGCCTGCACCTCGACCGTTAACTAGAGAAAGCTTTGACCTTTTCCATTGGGACCTCAAGATTTTTATACTTTGAGTCATTTGAATACAAGAGGCAAAATTTCCAAGTTGCCTCCTATGATCCGCCTTCCCACCCCTTTAACCAGAAACATATTTTGACTTTTTCTTTGTTGAGCTCACGAGCCGTTTTGATATTTTAACCCTTTTGAGACAAAAGGAATTTTTTTAAAGTTACCTCCGATGGTCCGCTTCCCCACCCCTTTTGAATTTTCAAAATACCACGTGTCACAATGGCGATTCTTGAGATGGTTCCCAAAATTTGAGAGCCTGAATGAGAGCGAGCTCGCCATGTGTCTTGCTCCAAAAAAAATTGTTTGAAGGCTTGAAGCTTAGCATAAGGCACCACTTGTCAAGCTCCTTGGCATTCTCATTTAGCCATTGAAAAGTCCACGAAAAAATGCAAAGTGAGTGGAGTGCTCCACGTGTTCTCATGACGCACCTCCAAGGCCAAAACAAAAAGAATATCTTCGAATGAGCGCCATCCCTCCACATGTCCTGGATTTCCCAAAATCCTTTTGAAAAGAAACTAAGTATGGGAAACCCAGCAGAAGCCTCCATGTGTCTCCATCCCACGAACCTCCACGTGTCCTCCCGGCACTACTTCAAAGCTAGACAAAAAAGTAGATTCTCAAATGAGCGTCATTCCTCCACGTGGACATATTTTAAAGTTGAGGCCTTTTACAGAATTTTTGAAGTATCAAGCCGAGCCACATCCAATCAAAAAAGTCCACGTCTCCTATTAATGAAATGACAAAAATTTGACTGGGAGAAACACCTGACAAACCGTAAAATACAGAGAAATGACCATTCGAGCCTGAAAATGAAATTTTCTTCAAGGACAGAGAGTTTACAAATGTTACAAGTCTCAAGCACATTCCTTAGGGACACATCAATTCATTTTCCCCTAAGTTTATGGGGTGAAAACAACAAGGACCACAAATCCTAACTATGGAATATAAAGAGGAGAGGATAACGCGAGTTTTGAAGGAACAAAGCATGGGAGACCGAAAATACAGAGCTTTTCAGAGGAACAAAAGAACAATGAGACAAATATAGACCCATATATGATCTTTGACCCAGGAGTAGATAAAAATGGCAATAAGACCAACCAAGCACAACACGGGGAAGGAGAAAATGAAAGAGGCCTTAAATTAATAAAATTTCAAAGGCACAAATGGGGCGATATTTTGAGCACCAACACTAGCTCTGACTTAGGGATGGGCACTCCCTACAAGTGCCACAAGAACAATAGTAGACCAAGTGACAAAATATCCATTGGGCGATAGAGCCAGCTTGCAGAGTAGAGAAACAAATCCATCTCCAAAATGAACAAAGAAGCCAACAAAAATAGGTCACCAAGGACCAGGATGAGCAAAAACACAAAAACCAGATGTAAACAACAAACTATACATTGTACAAGAGGTGTTTACCTTGATTCTGGGGAATCAAACAAAGGAGCGCTTCAGATGCCTACCATTAATAGGTAGTTCAAGTAATTCACCATCCAAATCCTTCAAGAAGAAGGTGTTTTCACCAATCCTAATGTCAATGGAGTAAGGGCCCATCCACAACGAATCAAATTTTCCATGTTTGCCCTTGTCTACAAGTTTTGCAATAGGTTTCATTGATAAATGCAGGTAAAAGGAGGCCAAATTTCTCCATTTCCAGTTGTTAATATTGACAAACATTTGATGAGATCACATTTTTAGTGCATTTTCATAACTAAGGTGGAAATCCTTAGTGGCGAGTCCATGTTGATCTTATTTTGATAAGTACCAGTGTCTTAACCTCTACCAAGTGAGATTTGTTACTAATCTTTATAGAGTTGGAAGGAAGAAGGTATTTCTTCGCTAAGGATCCTGCAAGGAAATTATTTCCAGATCTAGGAAAGACAAAATCAGAAGGAAGAAGAGCCTGGAGAGTTGTGGGAGATCAGCAGTGAAGAAAAGAGATCCGCATTAATGAGAGTGATTAGCCTATCATCGAAGATTTCCATTCAAGTGCTTTTGAATTAGGTAGTCTCTGTGTGGAATTGAATTCTCCATCTGGAGAGGGGCCTTCATTTGAATTTGAAAGGTTTGCTTCTCATTCTACCCCTGTGTTCTCCAAAGTTGATAGGGTTTTCCAAGAAACACAACCTTTAGTGGATATCCATTTTGAAAGTTATACTCCTATGTTTCAAAGGCCCTTTATCCCTTGTCATTTTGTCTCTCCCCAAGGTCACCTCCTCGAATCAACATGGCCCATCCCCCACCCAGACCTCCATTTTTGTAAATACCTTTGGACCTATAAATTTTGTGGGAATGGTTGGTGATCCAAATGCAGTTCCTCAAGATGTAAGAAACAAACTACCATCTAGTAATTGTAGTTTGTTTCTTACATCTTCAGAACTACATTTGGATAAGCAACCATTCCATCCATCACTTTATCTAATTTTTTAATTCAAATTGTCTTTTTCCTTCTTTATCCAAAGTGATAGCTTAGGAAAATATCACACATTTTTCAAGATGAGTAGAGAGATTGGGTTTATATGCATAAATGTTTCAATGTGAAGTGGAGAAAAGGATCCACTTAACTAAATTTTTGTTGATAGAAAAATTCAACTAACACAAAAGGGGCACAAGGGAAAATCTATGGTTGGGACATATGGTCTAATCATGTGAAGTTTTATATTATTGAATGAACAAAGTGATGGCTGGAAAATTGGATAAAACATGAAAAGAGAAAGAATAAAGTAATTGTTTTATTCAAATTGTCTTTTTCCTTCTTGTTGTGCGTACCATTCTAAAAATATAAAGATTTATTTAAGGAAATCTGCAACAGTTTATTAGATAAAGCATGAGCAGAAAAAAAAAGATGAACTCAAAGAAGATCCTAAAAAATAGGCATCAATCATGCTAAGAAACTATAATTGAAAGATGTTGTAGTTATTAACTAAAAGAACAAACAAATTAATAGAAAAATTTCTTTGTGGATCTAAGGAGGAATACAGAGTTTGTAGTGCTGATCATGCATCCTTAAATGCTCATATAAGGGCTTGGCAAATAGAATTTATTTATTTTTCCTTCAATTCTTTGAACTATGTATATGGATTGTTCTACAATAATACATGTTAAAAATTATTCTTGAAAGAGGTTGCAAAGTCAAATGAATTTCAAGTGCCTCATTAAAGACCCTGGTTGAGTCTTTTGGTGTGAATTTGTTTCTCTAACTAAAAATTACAAGTTCAATTCCTTTGAGGTAAGTTAAAGTATATATACATGCCCAGAGTTGACGAAGTGAAAATTAAAGATCAACAACTAAATGGAACCCTACGTTGGAAAAGCTAACAATAATCGTACAAACCAGAAATGGTGAAGGAGAACTATAGAAACTAAAAAATGGGGAATATGTAGTATGCAAAATAGAAATGGAAAAAAATATATGTAAATTGGAAATGTGAAATAGGAGTTGTAAACTAGAAATTTCAAACAATTTAAAGCTTTTTATCAACATGATGGAAGACTTTGAGATTGAGTTTGAATATGTATACATCAAATTGTTTGTTCATACTTTGGAAGAGGATGCAAGGGACTGGTATAAAGATTTTCCAGATAACTCTATTGATTCTTAGACCGAGATGAATAATGCATTTAGATTACAATATGGTGATAAAACAGACCTAGGTTTCTTTTGTCAGAATTTGAAAATATCAAAAAGAATCCTAATGAGTCTGTACATGATTTCAACACAAGGTTCAACAAGACCTTGAGGAGATTTCCTATTAACTTGAGACCATGTGATGAGTCATGTTTGATCAAATATTTAGATGCATTTACTACAAAGGTTGCATACTACTTGAGAGATAAAGACCCTACCCATTTGAGGCAGGCCTTCACTATGGCTCTACAAATTGAGAATAATATCAAGGCAATTGGAAAAACTCCTAAGAGGGATGGTGTGAAGCTGGTTAACCTAGAAAAACTCAAGCAAGTAAGGATGCTGATTTGGAGGAAGTTGTGAAAACTTTGGTAGGGGTTATCAAAGAAATATCCTACAAACTAGCCTGGGATGAGAAGGGAATTGGGCAGAGTTCACAAGGTCAACACAAGCAACAAGGCCAAGACAAATTTACAAATCATCATAGAAATGAGCAAATATCTGATGACAAAGGCAAGGGACCTGTTGGATTTGGAAATAAATAGCCCCAAGGAAGGGAAAACAGAATGGTGCTTGATCCTTTGGCTGCCAGAGTTGTTGTTGTGGAAGAAACAAATGTCATTGATTGGTGTGACAAATGTTTCATGCCCCATGCTCCATGTGAAGAAGATCAACAAGAATAAGAAGAAGTGATGATGATAATGATGATGATGTTTGCATGATGGGTTGATCCATGAGCTCACAACAAGGGGCAACTTCAACTAAAGTGATAAGTGCTCGAGACTGCTGCAACATTTTGGGACTGCATTCATAGGGTACCACTTCTTCCTCCCTCTCATACTTTAGAAGTAGATACTTGTACAAGCTTTTGAGATACCTAATAATGACTTTGAGTATTTAAGAGCTCTAATGATAAAGAAGTATGATGGAGGAGTCCCTTCTGAGGAAGACATGCAGTTGTTGATGAATGTTGTTGTTTCCCAAGAGAAGGAATATAACACAAGAAGTAAGGTTGTCAAAGGAAGGGCCTCAAACCAAGCCAAAAATCCCTTACTCTCAAATATTCCTAAAGAGGCTCCTAAGAAAGATTCATCTGCCAAAGGCCCTACTAGTCCCAAACAAAACTCATATTTCTCCTCATGCCCAAACTATCAAGAATCCTATGTCATCTGATGAGTTTGCTAATCTCCCTTCTAATGTTTCCTTGCCAAAGAATGTCCCATATGACATTGCCCAAGTTTTGAGTCAAATCAAATTTTCTGTTCCAATTGTTGAGTTGCTTAGGATTCCTAAGCACAAGAAGAGAGCATTCAAATACTTGGGATTGAGAGAAGAGAATCGACTACCCTAGGTAGAAATGTAAACATTGTGGAAACTCCTCCAATCATTGAAGAGTTGGAAAAACCACCAGCATTGGAGGAACTAGGTGAACCACCTAAGGTTTACTTAGGAACATTCTTGGTGGACTCCCAATAAAAATGTGGATCCATTATTCATCACTTTGATCATAAAGGACAAATTGCTACACAATTGTATGTTTGACTCGGGGGTATCATGTAATGTTATGCCTCTAGAGGTCATGAATGATTTGGATATGAAAGTAACAACAACATATGGGAAATGTACTTCCATGCACTCCCGAGAAGTGACAGGTTGTGGTATGTGTCAAGGGTTTGGTGGTGTAACTTGCAGCTTACCTAGGTAAGAACCTAAAGCTTGATGTGGTCATTGTTGATTGCCCAGCTAAGTGGGGTATGCTGTTGTCTAGAAAATGGGATGCAAGTGTTGGTGGGAATGTTTAAATGGACATGTCCTATACCACCATCCCAATTGAGGGCATCCTTGTCAAATTGTATGGAGAAAAGAAGATGTTGCACCTTATTAAAGATCCCAACAATGCATCCTATGAAGTATTGTACACAAGTGTTGATGCTAATAATTTTTTGGATTTGTTGATGGAAAGGAGCACAAAATTGAAGAATGCAAGTTTCTTGAACATGCAGGATCTCCTTGGACTCTATTTTCTGATGGACCTTGTTCCAAGTTTGGAAATGGTGTTGGTGTTGTTATACTTTCTCTAGGCCAGGAAAAATTTGTTTTTTTCCTTCAAAATTAACTTTGAGTGCACTAACAACATTGCAAGTATGAGGAACTGTTGATAGGTTTGAGAATTTATTGGAAATATGGTGTCAAGGACAACACTATCAAAGGGGATTCAAAATTAATTGTTAAGCAAGTCCAAAAACTTTATTCCACAAAAAAACAGTGAATGAAATAATACAAGCATGCAGTTTGGTATCTTATTGAGATGTTTGATTCATTCAACATTGTGCATCATGATAGAAAGTTCAATGATTTTCCAGACAAACTTGTAGTATTTGGATATTGGTTTGACAATTGTACAATGTCCCCATATTTTGAATATGATGTTAAAGTATTGACAAGACCCTCTATCCTTGACAACATTAAACACTGGAAAGTTTTTGATGATGATGCTTAGATCAGAAGATTTATGTAGAACATGGGAGAGTTTTCTGGTCAATACATTGATTGGGAGCCAATGGTGTGTGTAGTAGAGGGAAGAGAAACCTTGTTTGGAAAGGGCATCATCCACCTAAAAACTAATACCATTCTTATAGGGCTGGTTGCTCTTGAATCTAAATTTGATAATGTTGATTGCATTATTAATAGACATATAATAGCCTCAAGGGATGTTGAGGAGCATGATCTTGGTAAAAAGGAGAAACCAAGGAAAATTTGTCTAGGAAACAATCTCAGCAAGGAAGAGAAGCATTTTTATATCCAACTATTGAAAAAATATCAAGACTGCATGGCGTGGACCTATTCTAAATTAAAAGCATACAGAGAGGATCTGTTTCAACATGAGATTCCCTTAGAGTCCAATGCAAATCCATTCAGGTAGAAACAAAGGCCAATCAATCCACTTTTGTCTCTTAAAATGCAAGAAGAACAAAAGAAAATGATAGATGGAGGGATTATTCAGCCCACAAGGTATTCTTCTTGGGTTGCAAACCTAGTACCAGTTAGAAAGAAGAATGGTGATATCAGGCTATGTGTGGATTTCAGAATCTAAATAGAGCATCAATGAAGGATAATTATCCTTTACCAAATATGGAAAACATGCTGTAATTAGCGACTGATTTTGAGCTACTTTCTACCTTAGATGGTCTCTCTGGTTATAACCAAGTCGTGGTAAGAGAATCGAAGGAACCAATAAAACCTTTACCACTCCTTGGGGAACTTATGTATATGTTAGGATGCCCATTGGTTTGATGAATGCTGGAGCAACCTTTCAAAGAGCAATGTATGTTTCTTTTGTTGGTTACATCAATGATTTAATTGTTGTTTACTGTGATGATGTGACTGTGTTTTATAGAAAACAAGGTGATCACTGCGCACTTAGAGAAGATGCTTGATAAGATGTAGAGAATGTGACATTTCACTCAATCCAAAGAAGTTCCATTTTGGAGTATGAAGGCAACATTTCTTGGTCACATTATGTCACAAGAGGGGGTAATGATTGATCTAGAAAGGGTCGAAGCCATCAACAAGGTCCTAATTCCAAGAACCAAGAAAGGAATTCACTCCTTTTTCAGAAGATAAACTTCATCGAGAAGATTCATATCAAATATTTGTTGAGTTGACCATTCCAATTGTAAGCTAGGAAAAATACACTACTAACAAGGAAGTAAAATACCAATAATCATACCTCCTCCTTCACGTTCCGTAGCAAACCTCAAAATGGGCTAGGAAACTTGGATTGAGCCCGATTTTGTGATATGTAGGTGCTTTTCTTCAAGATGGAGCAAGGCCTTCCTGCAACAACGATCCTCTTACTTTGCACTAGATGGGAAAAATGATTATGAGGCTATTTTGGCATTAGGACGAGGCAAAAGGATGTTCTTTGCTCAAAGGATGCAAGAACTTAGATATGGCATGCAAGCTTATTCTCCGTGTGTTTAGAGGGGAGGGGTAAGGTTGTATTTATAGCCAGAGGGAGTGATTAACTTAGATTAATTTAAGTAATCATGGTTTGAAAATGTGGGCAAGATTAGGTGAGTGGTTTGAAAATGTGGGCAAGATTAGGTGAGTGGTTTGAAAATGTGGGCAAGATTAGGTGAGTGGGGGCCACGAAGAATGGGTGAAGATTTGAATTATATTTTTAATTCATAAGTGGAGGATTTTAGGTGAGTGGGGACCATGAAGGGTGGGTGAGGATTTGAATTTGAATTTTTAATTCAATAGTGGAAAAACATGGAGAATAATGACATGTGATGAGGATTGGGTTATTTTTTAGATTTTTGAAATGGATAATTAATCAAATTATATTTGATTAATTCGAAGTGTATTTTTGTGGGAAATGAGGAAGGGGAATTAATTGATTTAGGATAGATGTGAAATTGGGGTGTCTACATTTTCCCCTCTTTGGAAGGGTACTATGAAAGTAGTGTCCTTTCAAAGAAAGTAGATGGTATGGGGGAAGAATTCAATCTACTTTTTAAAAGGTAGAGCGAATGTTTGTTGGGGAGAATAGAAAGTGGTGAGTGACGGATGTCATAGTATCCTCCAAGACAAAAATGTCATGAGAAGATGTGATTATGGATAGATGTGGTGATGCCCCCTCGAGAGGACTGACGAGAATGAAATATACGACAGAACTCTCGAAAAGAAGGGAAATGGATTCGGTGGAGAAGAGGATGATAATGGAGTGGAAGAGACTGGAATGACCGCACAACGCAAATGGAGGAAGGATTCAATCGACCTTGAATGCTAGGTGTGAGGGTGTGTGGGAAAGAGAAAAGGGAATGGATAGGATTGGGGGTTGATTATGAGAAGAGTAAGGGAAATAGGGGAGGGGAACAAAAGGAATGAAAGAAGTAGAAATAAGAGAGAGGGATGATAGGGGAAGAAGGGAATGATGAAGGAAAAACAAGGCAAAAACAAAAAAATGACAGAGTAGAGGGTGAAGGGGATAAAATAGAGAGATGTGCAAAATGAAGGAAGCAACAGAGATAGTAAAGAGGGATGCGTGGAAGTGAAAAAGTAGGAAACGGGAAAGGATAAATAAGAAGGAGAAAATGAGGTGGGAGTAGGGGGTGAAATAGAGGAAAATAGAAAGAGGACGAAAGAAGAAGTAGAACGGAGAAAAAAAAGAAACTATGAGGGGTGAGGAAAGTGTGAAAAAGAGGAGAGAAAGGAAGAGAAACATATACAAAATGAACGAAAAGGTAGGGGTGGTAGAGAAAAGGGGAAGTGGTCAGAAGAAACGTGAAAATTAGGGGAGAGGAAAGGAAGATAGAACGAATACAAGGAGAAGATTGAAGGAATCGTGTCATTGCGAGGAAGACCAAGGCAAAGAATATGGAACAGACCGTATGGAGATGCATGTGGAGGGTGGTATGATAAAAAAGACAGGACAACGCTGAACAACTAGGTTATCGATGGGGAAGTAAGGAGGAAACATGATGGAAAAAGGGGAAGAAGATGATACAGGGGAAGGGAAATAAGATGAGGGGTGGGAGAGAGAAGAGGATAACAAAGAAAATGATGTAGAAGGAAGGGAATACAGAAAGGGGGTAATAAGTGGAAAGGAACAGTAGAAGGAATGTTCAAAGAAGAAAGAGGGGAGGAATGACATCGATTGGAAAAGATGTGGAGATGCATGAAATGAGGATACTAGGATGACGGGAAAATAGAAAAAGGATGTATGATGAAGACAATAAAGATATTGAAGAGGGCAAAGAGGAGATGGAGAGATGGGTAAAAAGTGACAAGAAAGGGTGGGAGTGAGGGAAAAGAATAGGAGAGAAAAGAGAATGGGGGATAGAAGAGGCAATGCCAATGAGGGGATGTTAGGGAAATCCCCTTGACAATGAGTGGTGGGGAAGGGTGAAAGAAAAAATGAAGAAAAAGAGAAAGCGAATGAGGACTGGAAAGGGTAACGCCAACAAAGGGACGTTAGGGAAAACCCGTTGCCAATGAGTGGTGGGCTTAGAGGAGGGAAGGAATGAAGGGAAACTCTAGAAGGTCCAAGGGAGTGAATGAGGTCATGTGGAATGAGGATTGATGATTTTTAGGGAAAACCCGTTGACAATTATTAGCGCGGGAAGAGAAGATGATGATGAAAGAATGATATAGGAGTGTTAACAACATGGCGAATGTGTGTGTGTGGGTAGAAATGTAGGGGGAATTTGAGAAGATAAAGTGGAAAGAGTGAAGAAGATGGGAGGTATGAGTTGGGACTAAGTGAAAGCGAGGAGAGGATGCGGGTGATGAGGATGAACGAGGTGAGGATGAAGAACCAAGACATGAAAATAATGGGAAGAAACGGTATGAAGGGTGATGGATCAAGAAGGGGAAAATGGGGGAAAAGAATGTGATTGTAGGTGGAAGAGATTAGTTGTATGTTGTAAGAGGATATGTGGAGAAAGGATAATGGTAGGAGGAAAAAGTGGGTAGTAGGAGATACAAGGTGGAAGAAGCGATCAACAAAGTGAACGAAGAATGAGGCGGGGGAGAAGTTCACGATGACAAGTTAAGTGTAGGGAGGACCCTGACATAAGATGGAAGTGGTTAAGTAAGATTGCCATGTGAGAAAAATTAGAGATGACAAATGGTCAAGCGAGAAGTGGTGTTTGCGAGAATCGAAAAGGAGGTGAAAGGATGTGATAATGGGGAATGCCGAGAAAAAATGAAGGGTGAAGGGTGCGTAGTGATGGGGAAAGGAAAGGAGACAGATCATCCTTAAGAGGGACTCTTAAGTGAGATCGCCATGTCGGGTGAGTGGTTAAGTAAGATTGCCAAGCAGAGGAGGGTGATAGTGGTGGTAAAAAGATGTGATGATGGGGAATGAAGAGGAAATATGGATGGTGAGATTGTAGAGTGATGGGCGAGTGTAAGATGACATGTCATGCTTAAGAGAATCTCTTAAGTAAGATCGTCATGTTGCTGGAGAGGTTTCGTAGGATCACCCAACCGATAGGGATGATATGCAAGGAGAAAGACAAGATGATATTGGGGACAGGGGTGGAATGGTAGGTTGAAGAAGATGATCGCAATGAGAGGTGGAGAAATAAGATGGGGGAAATATGATGGGATGGGGGAAGGCCATAGGGCAGATCAACCTTAAGTGGAAGTCTTAAGTAAGATTGCCATGCGGCCGGAATGGTTAAGTAAGATCGCCAAGCTGAGGAAGAAGATGGATGATGTTAGAGTTGGTGGGAATAGGGTATGACAAAATGGACTGAAGGGGAACCCTCAAGTGAATTTTCCATACTACGAAAGTTGTAAGTAGGATGACTAGGCATAAGACGGATTTGGGGAAGGATGAGAAAAGAGTGAGTGGGGTATGCCTGAGTGGTATATGATATGAGATGAGGTGATAATAAGAAAAAAGGAAACAAAGGAGTGTAACATGAATGGATGAAGGAATATATGTAGTGGAGGGTAGAGAGTGTGAGGGGAATCCTTAATTGGGATGCCCGTGTGGTGAGAGTAATGATGTGAGAATGGGAAGTAGAAGAGGTGGAATGGGAAGATGTGTTTGGTGGTGATGGTTGTTTGATGAGAGGGGAGGTGGTGAAGAAGCTTCTACAGCGGGAAGATCTTAGGGAGAGGGTAAACCTCCACTGAGGATTCCATATAGAAGGGGTTATTAAGTAAGATTGTCAAGCGGGAAGCAAAAGTGTGAAGGAAAAAAAATGGGTGAGAGGGGATAGGAATGGTGAGAAGGGTAATATGGGGATAAGTGGTGGAGGAGTAAAAATGAGGAGCGAGGATGAATGGATCAAATACATGGTGATCATGGTGGGGGAGAAGGAGCTGCTGGATAGTGAATGCTACTTGAGAAAGATCGTCAAGTAGGATTCACAAACTGCAATGGTGATCAAGTAGGATTCCCAAACTGGAGAATGCATTAGTATGGGTGAATGGATGGGGTGCAAAGTAAGATGTTGATCATGCAGGAAGATACTCACATGACGAAAAACATCTTAATTTTAATATAGCACATAACAAGATGCATCGTGATATAAAAGATCAGGATGACTAGACTGTAATATGCGTGATAGCATAGACAAGGTTCATCAAAAAGGTTTGATGCCCGATGACGATATGCAAATGGAAGAGAACATAGACAGAGGCCATCAAGAAAGTACAATGCCCCAAAGATGACATGCAATCAGATAACATAAGAATATTACATAGAACACCAGGATACATAAAATCAAGATGCCCCCTATAATATAGTAAGATGCAAGAAAGTAATTAATAATTTACAACTAATAATGCAACACAAGAACCAATAAACATGTCCCTAACGTGTTCCACAGTGAGGATTGATCGGATGTGCCCCCAAGCAAGGGTACGAGGACATAGTAAAACATTGGGTCATTGTCCTCAAACAAGGAAACAATGAGAGCCGGATTTTCCCAAGCGAGGATTCACGCGAGGAGAAGTGGTTTGAATTTGGTAGTCATAAGGTGATTGGATCATTCGTTGGGGATAATAGTTCAAAGGTTAAATTGTGTTGGTTATTTGAGTTTTTTTTTTTTTTGTTGTAATTTTTAAATATTTTTAATTTTTTTGATGATTTTCAAATGTTTTTGGATTTTTGATGATTTTCAAATGTTTTTAGATTTTTGACAATTCTTGCTAATGTTTGTGTTGGATTTTGGATGATTGTTTCTAATGTTTTTGGGTTTTTGACAATTTTCAAATGTTTTTAGATTTTTGGATTTTTACACTGTTTTTGGATTTTTGACAATTTTCAAATGTTTTTAGATTTTTGGATTTTTACATTATTTTTGAATTTTTGATGATTTTCAAATGTTTTTGGATTTTGGATTTTTACATTGTTTTTAGATTTTTGACGATTTTCAAATGTTTTTAGATTTTTACATTGTGATTGGCAATTTATAGACTAGAGTGCAGACTTATTTTTTAGAGGCGATAAACATGGATATTATCCATATGTACCGTGTTCCATGTTGTAACTTATGCTTAGAATAACAAAAATTCTCTTTCCATTGGCAGGATATGGTGGTGATGATATGATGAAAAGAATTCCAGCTCCATTCTTGACTCCACACAACTAGTAAGATGTGTGGGCTCATCACCGAGAATCAAGAAGGACGCAGGAGGTAGATAATGAATATAGAGACAAATGCTAACAACAATCCCTTTGAGAAATTGTGACTCCATTATTCATAATGGTACTAAACCAGTTTCAAAAATGGCTTTCACTTTATGAGTCACATGCGAGACTTAGACAGTTATGTGGCCTACTGATTGATAAGATATGAGGTTAAGGGATAGTTCTCTCTTCACTTAGGCATCTAAATAATGTGTTTGGGGATTCTATAATTTGTAAGCACTATAAGATTTTGTATTTTTGAAATGACTCCCTATGCCTTGCCCCATGCTACTAGTGAGAAGCAAGGGTTCATCACCAAACGTAAAATATAGGCGAGTGAATTTATTTTTTGTCTTTTTTTTGTTTTTTTTGTTTTGTTTTGTTTTTTCGTTTTTTTTTTTTTGGAATATTTTGCAATGTTTTTATGCTTGTATGAGAATGACCCTCACGCTTTGCCCCATGCCACTTGTAAGGGCAAAGGTTTATCACCGAAGACAAGACGTAGACGAGTAAGGGCACCTTCCTCCATTCCCACTCTCACAAGCATTACCAGAAGAAGTGTGGGCTCAACACCAAAGACTATGAAGGACGAAAGATGTGTCAATGAATTATTCATAAGTTATTGAATTGATGGATATTTTTACAATAGTGCTTTGTATTTGGGAAGAAATGTCCTTTCAATCTCAGCCCCACACGACTAGTAAGACGCGAGGTTCAACACCGAAGACAAAGATGGACGACCAAACGAACTGGGTAATGAAGTTTAGAGCTTTGTTATGAAAGAGAGAATGTATTTAAAGGGAATATATTACCATCAGTAAGCTTCTAGGTATGACCATAGAGGAAAGTGACTGAAAATGGAAGAAGTATGATGCTCACAAACTTAATAGGATTTATACTAGCACTTGTCTCATGATGATAAATATGAAGATGTGATTTTGATAAAGAAAATATTTGCCAATGGAAATGAATAAATTTAAATTATTCAGAAATAAGCAAGACAAAAGGAACAATGTACACGTTGTATCCTAAAATAGTGAACATCTCAAGGATAAAATTTCTTTAAATGAACTGCATTCATTGGTTCATCAAGATCTTGACCATCTTCAATGGCCAATTTATAGGCTCCAAACCCAAAACTATCTATGATTTTGTTGGGCTCAAATTTGTCTTGTTTGTCTCGTTCTTTGGGTGTGTTCTTTCTATTTTCTTTGAGAATGAAATGATTGACCTTAAATTTTCTAGGTTTGAATTTTTATGGTAGCTATGCTGTAGCCGATTTTGATAGAATGGAAGATGATCTAGGGCATTAAGTTGTTTTTCATCAAGAAGCTCAAGTTCATTAAGGCGTGAATGTTGATAATAATCTTTATTGATTACGTCTTTGAGGGATATTCTAAAGGATGGGAATTCAACCTTGACATGTAAAATAGCTTCCCCACCATAAACAAGGGAGAAGGGAGTGGCCTCAGTTTGCATTGTTTGATTTGTTGCTTCTGTTTGTCCATGAATTAATTGATTTGACGATAGATTCAAAATTAAAGATGGAAAAGGTTACGTAAGGATATTCCTAGGTATATGTACCTTGTAGAATGTATGCACGTAAAGGTATTGACAAGTGGGAATCATTGGTGAAGAGCTACCTGCAAGATCGATCATTGAAAGCATAATGGACATGACAGGTTGCATTTTCACAAGTGTCCAAACTTGATGTGGTTGTGTTTCGACAACAAGGCTAGAGATGTTAGGCATAGGAATAATAGAATCAAGCTCAAATGTGTTTGACGATGGACTCTCTGTTGTAGTGTTTATATTTATATCAAGGGTTGAAAGGAGCCTTGAAACGAGATCAAGGTCTCGTTGGATGTTGGAAGAATGTTGTCACCCAAAATAGGTTCAATATATGTTTGGGCTGAAAGAAAGTCTTGAAATAAGTTCAAGTGCTCAGTAGATGTTGGAAGAATGTTGTTGTCCAAAACAGGTTCAATGTATGTTTGGGTTAAAAGAGAGTCTTGAAATAAGTTCAAGTGCTCAGTAGATGTTGGAAGAATGTTGTTGTCCAAAACAGGTTCAATGTATGTTTGGGTTGAAAGAGAGTCTTGAAATAAGTTCAAGTCCTTAGTAGATGTTGGAATTGGAAGAATATTGTTGCCCAAAACAACTTCAATGTATGTTTTGTTGAAAGAGAGTCTTGAAATAAGTTCAAGTGCTCAGTAGATGTTGGAAGAATGTTGTTGTCCAAAACAGGTTCAATGTATGTTTGGGTTGAAAGAGAGTATTGAAATAAGTTCAAGTGCTCAGTAGATGTTGGAAGAATGTTGTTGTCCAAAACAAGTTCAATGTATGTTTGGGTTGAAAGAGTGTCTTGAAATAAGTTCAAGTGCTCAGTAGATGTTGGAAGAATGTTGTTGTCCAAAATAGGTTCAATGTATGTTTGGGTCGAAAGAGAGTCTCGAAATAAGTTCAAGTGCTCAGTAGATGTTGGAAGAATGTTGTTGTCCAAAACAGGTTCAATGTATGTTTGAACTAATGGAAGGAAATTTGAAGAAGATATGGATTGGTTTGGAATTAGAGAGGCTTGACTGTTGTCATCATGATCTTGTGGAATTTCAGTATATATAGGAGTTTCGACAGTAGTCACTCTTCATGGAAATTTGTGGTATTGGATGTGTCGTTGGTTGCAAGAGCGTTGTCATCAAGTTCTACAAAGATGACATCGTCGTCAATTAAGTCTTGGACGTAATTCTTAAATCGCACACATTTATCTATGTGATGACCATCAATGTGATGAAAGTCACAGTATGTGTTAGGTTTGTACCAACATGGCTTAGCTTCCCCTTTGACAAAGGGTTTTGTAATTGGATATCTTATCAGTTTAGCCTCTTTTAGTTGATGAAAAACACTAGAGAGACTTTCTCCAAGGGGGGTAAACTGACGTTGGACTTTACGTGAACTGATTTCTTCGTGAGGTTGTATGATCGGCTTTTTGGGTGATCGCTCATTGATTTGGGTAGCCATATGAGAGAGTTGTGTTGTCATCTTATTAATTTGTTCTAATAGCTCATTGTGTGATGTTTTTCATGAATTCATCATGTTTGAAAGAGAGGGAGAACGAAGAAAGGTGCGATGAAGAAATCAACCTATTGATTGTGATCTTTGTTTTGGCTCAATCGAGTTTTAACAAGTAAGGCTATAAGGAGCAAGCTTAAACAAGCTACTCAGGATAAATATGTGATAGCTTAAATAAGCTATAATGAAAATGGTTTAGATTTGGCTTAAACAAGCTCTGGATTGTTGACGGGGAGAGTAACCCAAACAGGTTAATCGTGATATGGTTGTGATATAACTCAAAATGAGTTATGAAAGGATTTGTGTTGGCTGTGATTTGGATAAACACGATGGTGGATAGAATAATGAGTGAACTCAAACAAGTCACCCAATATTAGTTTGATATAGCTGGAAACAAGCTATGAAGGATGTTTTGACGATTGACGATATGGGGAGTGAATGCTAGTCACTCAATATCAGTTGGATATAGTTGAAGATAAGCTATGGCAGATGTATTGTTAGATGAAGCAAGCTAATGAAATTGGTGCGATGTTTTGGTCTGTGTGGTTGGATTATTTGGATGTTTTCACTTGGTATTGAATTGGTCGAGAACTGATTTTTTTGTGGAACACAACTAGGGTCTGAAATTTTATAATGAACACATTGATATCAGCCAAGTTTTATGATAAAACAATGCTAAACTATTTTGTTTTCAAACAACAAGCAATCATGTGGATTCAATTGTTTTGGCTTATGAGGTAACTTCTTCAGGAATGATCATTATTTCATGCAATCATACAAGTATGCTGTGAAATGGTGGATGCAAGCTCTTATTACTCTAAGAAGATGCGTCCTCCGATATACCCTAGTCCTGATATACCTAATTCTGTACGGGGATAGAATTGGTATGGGGAACCCTTAGAGCACTGGAGGAGACTCACCAATTCTTACTTGCCTGTTTCGGAGTGAATCACCACGTCCAGAACAGGTTTTGTGAAAAGGTGGAAGGTGATGGAGGGATGAATGTGTATGGTGTCCTTATAACTCCCGAAGATTTACAGGGACGATGCCCAGGCTTCGTTGTTACAGCTATTTAGGCATGACTCGCATGCGCTGCACGACAGCATTACCTGTAAGTGAAGAGCAGCGGCGAGGTAAATACCGAACGCTGTGATGAGACTAGGTCTCAAAGTGCAATGCAGATGTAAATGTTGTTGGTGCGTGGTAGTCAAGTCCACGTCACCAGTGTAGCTTTGGTGGTGATGAAATCCACCTCGTCTACGTGCAAAAACAATATGATATAGTGATTAAATGCATGGTTCTTTCCAACTTGAAATAAATCACTAGCAGGAAATAATTACGTACCTGAGCATACTTTTTTTTTGGTTTCAGCAATTGTCTTTGAATGGTGGTATTTTTGTGAGATTTTTTTGTTTTTGTTTTTGACAATATTCTAGCAACGTGGTTCTACAGAAAACAAATTAGTAGTTATCCTGCAAATGAAATGTTAGAAAAGTGATCGTGGTTGTTTTTGATTTGCCAGATCGCTCAAAGGCGCAGGAAAAGAGCATACACAACCAATGACCAAACAAATATTAAGAATATGACAAAGGAAAATAATTATTAAAATGACAGTTGGAAAACAAAGCTAGAGGATCCTGCAATGTTAGAACAAGAAACTAAAAAATTGTGACCGTTTCTGATTTTCCAGATCGCTCGAAGGCGCAAGAAAAGAGCATACACGGATACAATTGGAATAGTTTTTTTTTTAAATGTTAATAATTATTACAATTAATCATGATTTTGAAATAGTGATAATGATTATTTTCACAAAAAATAAAAACGATGAAAGAAGAGGGTGAAAACGTTACTTAGAAGTGTTGTCGTGGAAAATTGAAATGTAAGGCAAAAAATTAAAAATTAAAAAAATTGTTGTGCAGAGCCCGAGTGGCCTCACATTTCTGATTTCCAAGATCACTTTTGAAGTGCGAGGAAAGAGCATATGTGTGAGGTTGTTACGTGAAATAAAATAAAAATAATAATTTAAAAAAAAAAAAAAACTATAATTTTGTTGTTTTTTTTGTTAAAAGACAGGTGTTAGAAGAAATGAAACCAATTTTTTTGTAAGTCTAAATCTAAAAATTATTTTTTCATTGCATATATATTTTCAATACCTTTCCGTTAAAAAAAAAATGAAGTCATTCCGAGTTCGGGAGCAAAAGTTATGGCGTCAGAAGATGGGCTACGGTAGCACTCTAAATGAAAATTTTGAACGTGAGAAAAACGTCCCGGGAGTTTTTTTATTTTCTGACTTCTGTACTTTACCTGAGAAGCTAAAATTTTGACAGCAAGGTTAAAAAAGAACAATAAATAGAAAGAAAGAGTTAGATCGCAAAATGATTGACTAAAATAAAAGAAAAAAATGATTAACTTCCTACAAAGCAGTTATTTTAGCAAAAGTAAATAAATAAATGCATTTTCCGGATTGGTTGTCCCATGACAGTAAAATGATAAACTAATGGCTAGTTCATGTGTTTCTACAAATGACGAGTAAATAGCAAAATCAAAACTGGGAACTAAACACCAAGCACCGAGGAGATCAAAGACAGGATGAGCTTTGAGTTTCATTGTTGCTATAACCTGTAGATACACCACAAGACACCACACAACAAAAAAACTACCCAAATCGTGAAGGTTAACCAAAGAAGACCATAAGGAACAGAAAATGAAATAATAATGAACAATAATAAATAAAGAACAAATAAAACCACTAATTGGGAAATTAATGGTAATAGATCGAAAGTAACCGGGCGTGCCATAATGTAAGCTAGGAAAAATACATTACTAACAAGGAAGTAAAATACCAATAATCATACCTCCTCCTTCGCGTTCCATAGCAAACCTCAAAATGGGCTAGGAAACTTGGATTGAGCCCTGATTTTGTGATATGTAGGTGCTTTTCTTCAAGACGAAGCAAGGCCTTCCTGCAACAACGATCCTCTTACTTTTGCACCAGATGGGAAAAATGAGAATGATGCTATTTTGGCATTAGGGACGAGGCAAAAGGATGTTCTTTGCTCAAAGGATGCAAGAACTTAGATATGGCATGCAAGCTTATTCTCTGTGTGTTTAAAGGGGAGGGTAAGGTTGTATTTATAGCAGAGGGAGTGATTAACTTAGATTAATTTAAGTAATCATGGTTTGAAAATGTGGGCAAGATTAAGTGAGTGGTTTGAAAATGTGGGCAAGATTAGGTGAGTGGTTTGAAAATGTGGGCAAGATTAGGTGAGTGGGGGCCACGAAGAATGGGTGAAGATTTGAATTATATTTTTAATTCATAAGTGGAGGATTTTAGGTGAGTGGGGACCATGAAGGGTGGGTGAGGATTTGAATTTGAATTTTTAATTCAATAATGGAAAAACATGGAGAATAATGACATGTGATGAGGATTGGGTTATTTTTTAGATTTTTGAAATGGATAATTAATCAAATTATATTTGATTAATTCGAAGTGTATTTTTGTGGGAAATGAGGAAGGGGAATTAATTGATTTAGGATAGATGTGAAATTTGGGTGTCTACACCAATCACTTCCATGCTAAAGAAGGACAAAGTTATCAAATGGGAAGAGGATACCATTCAATCTTTCAATGGGATCAAAGAGGAATTAAAACATGCCCCTGTTTTAGTAGCTTCAGATTATAAGAATCCTTTCCAATTGTTTTCTTTTGCTTCAAAAACACTATTGCATTTGTCCTCGCTGGAGTAAGAATGATGAAGGGGTGAGAGGCCAATTGGATTTTTCAATAAGGCATTATAGGGGGTTGAGCTGAAATACACTATTATGGATAAGCAAGCATTTGCCTTGGTAAAAGAAACAAATGTTTTCAGGCCTTACATTCTAAGCTCAAAAGTTGTTTCTTATGTTCCCCACACCATGGTGAAGGACATCTTGTCAGAGATGGAGGTCTTAAGAAAAAGATGCAGATGGGTGAATAAGTTGCAAGAATATGACATGGATATCCAAACCATGAAGTTGGTGAGAGGTTTGGGCTTGACTAAGCTTATGGATGAGAGAAACTTGCAAAATATTGAGGTAAATGAGGTAGAAAAGGAAAGGGTAGGTGTTTTTATAAAGTTTGTGAGTTCGAGTTGTATAAAGATGTAATTTTTATCTTAGACATTTATCTTTGCCTTGAGTATTTAAGTAAGAACCAGAAAAGAGCTCTTAATTTGGCTTCCTAGAAATATGTCATTACTGATTATGGGTTAGCTTGGAAGAACCCAGAGGGAGTCCTCTTAAGGTGCATTACTGAAGATGAAGCCCCCAAGATAATTGTTAATATCCATGGAGGTGTTTTTGGGGGGCATTTTTCTGCAAGATTCATAGCACACAAGATCCTGAGGGCTTGTTATTGGTGGCCAAATCTCTTCAAGGATACAACCTTGTTGGTTAGAAGATGTGTGAGTTGTCAGCGTTTCTATGGAAGACTAAAAACTTCGAGGATCCCCGCCTTTACAACTCCTGTATCAATTGAAGCCTTGTTCAAGCAATGGGGAATGGATTTCATTGGTGAGATTTCAATCCCTTCAAGTGCTAGCCATAAGTGGATTCTTGTAGGCACTGATTAATTTACTAAATGGGTGGAGGCAATCCCCACCAAGAAGGCAAAACACCAAATTTTTATGGATTTTGTGCTAAACCATATCATCTGTAGGTTTGGAGTGCCAGTTAAAATAATAGTGATAATGCCATCGGTTTTAGAGCTAAACATCCGGTGGCAACGTGCAAAGAGTATGGGATAAAATTGACATATGCTTCTAATTAAAATCCCTAAGGGAATGGAAAATATGAGTCCAGTAATAAAACTTGTTGAAAATTATTAGAAAAACCTTAGAGTGAATAAAAGGAAATGGGGTGAGCAGGTTGAATTTTTTTGGGGTGATAGAATCAATGTCAACAGAGCTACTTTGGAAAGAGTCCATTTGATTTGGTGTATGAAAATTAGGCCCCGCTGCCCCTACATATGCAACTATCCTCATATGAATTTATTCAATATTTGGAAGATCAAGAGGTTGGTCCATATGATGCCTTGATTAACTAGATTGTTGAACTTGATGAAGAAAGGAGGGCATCCCACCAGAGGCATGTAATGTTCAGAGAAAAGATGAAGAAGTTATTTGACAAGAAGGTCACTCCTAGAGCTTTCAATGTTGGAGATCTCGCATCACACGGGATAGCAGGAATGAAGATAAGGGCAAGCATGGCAAATTTTACGCATTATGGATGGGCCCTTATTCCATTGATATAAGAATTTGTGAACATACCTTCTTCTTGAAGGAATTGGATGGGAATTTCTCGAACTACCTATTAATGGTAGGCATTTGAATCATTTCTTGGATTGATTCCCCATAATCAAGGTAAACATATTTTGTACAGTGTATAGTTTGTTGTTTGTTTCTGTCTTTTGTGTTTTTGCTCATTCTAGTCCTTGGTGACCTGTTTTTGCTAGTTTCTTTGTTCATTTTTGAGAGATGGCTCTATTTCTCTATTCTACAAGCTGAATCCTTTTCCCAATGGATATTTTTGGCACTTGGTCTACCTTTTCTCTTGTGGCAATCATAGCGATTGCCCATCACCGAGTCTGAGCTGATGTTGGTGCTCAAAATAGTCTCACCCCATTTTCCTATTGAAATCTATCGATTTACGGTCTCTGTCACATTTTATCTTCCGAAGTTGTTCATAAAAATTCTCCACCTTCCTTTTTTTGCCATAATCAGTCCCTTCCTGGGTCGAAAATCACTTAAAGATCCAAAATTGATTCCTCATTTCTTTGTTCATCTGAAAAAGTTTGTATTTGGGTGTAAAAACTCGGGTTGTCCCATTCTTTCCATTTTCCACAGTTAGGATTTTTTTTCCTTATCATTTTTGTCCTAAATACTTGAATAAAATGAGTGGATGTAGCTCGGGGAATGTATTTGAACCTTGTAACATTTCTAAATTCTCTTGTCCTTAGAGAAAATTCCATCTCCGGGCTCAAATGGTCATTTTTCTACATTTTATGGTTTGACAGTGTTCCTCCCGGTCAAATTTACACCTTTGCATCAATAGGAAACATGGCCCTTTTTGGTTGGAGGCGGCTCAGTGGGGTACTTTAAAATTCTATGGTCCGCCTTGACCCAAAACCTGTCCACATGGAAGAATGACACTCGTTTGAAGGTAAACTGTTTATTTTTTCTTTGGAGTTGCAGGGCGGGGACAGACACGTGGAGGACTACACCGCTTTGATGAGACTTAGACATTTTTAATGCAACTGGTATAGTTTTTAGTGGGGCGAGGATATGTGGAGGGACCACGCTGTTTGGGTTCAGCCCTTTAGTTTTATTTTAAAGAAGTGCCAAGGGAAAATTTGGAGGCCTCCGCTCACTTTGCATTTTACTTGGACTTTTCAAAGACAAAAGGAGATTGCCTCGGACCACGACACATAGCGCCTTCTACTCGAGCTTGAAGCCTTCAAACAAATTTTTCTAGGCGGGACAAGTGGTGAGCTGCGTTCATTCACGGTCTCAACTTTTGGGTACCATCTCAAGATGCACCATTATGACATGTGGCGGTTTGAAATGTCAAAAAGTCTGGGAAGCGGACCATCGAGGGCGATTTGGATTTTTGCCTCTTGCCACCAAAAGGGTTAACACATCAAAATGGCTTGCAAGCCCGATAAAGGATGAATCAAATATTGGGGGAGGTCAACGACGGAGGTGTGGACTTTCATGGGAAATTTGGAAAATTTTCCTTTTGTGAAAAAAGGAGCTAAAGTATAAAAAGAGAGCGCATTTCCACTATGACCCACATCGGGACACTTGTCAGGCCCATTTTTCAAAGGTGCAGGGGCAAAGAAAAATGAGAAAATTTTCCATTTTCTTCAAAAGAACGTAAAAAGCAAAGGGGAACCCCCGCTCCCATTTTAAATTGGATCTTCCATGTGGATGGCCCAAATTCAAATTTGAGATCAATGGCAACCGTGTGTGTGCATCCGATTTTTCCCCGTTTTACAATAAATCTCCCGGAGATTCAAGTCTTCATGATTTCTTGATATTTCCTACATGCCAAACAGAGAGGAAAATAAATTTGATATCTAGGTTTCGTAGGGAAGATCTGAAGACGTCTTTTTCCATTAAAATGATCTGATTATCGGGCTCGATCTCGATCTTCCGATTTTTTTCTTCCCGAGCACGCAAATAACCAGACTTTACAGATTAGGGGCGGAAGTGGTTGGCGTAGGGGACAAAGAGTAATTTACCAGGTAAGGAGTTGAATGCTGATATTTTTGAAGAGATCTGTCCCCTAAGCACCTGACACCTTTTTGCAAATTTGATTCCAAAAATCATGATTGAGATCACAATGAGCACTGGTACATTAAATGTTTTGGTCTTTTGTGGGCAAAACTCTGTTCTAAAATGTTATAAATTGCATGAATTTATGGTGCAAATGGTTGGTGTGTTAGAGGTCAAAGAAAATTTCTAAGAGGAATATTTGACAGATCCCGTCTTTCAGAGAATCCATCTGAAAAACCTGTTTATCTCTTTTATATTAAATTTAACCGTGTCAAGATGGTCATGAGTGTACACCATTAACAAGCTTTGATATTGTTCTAGAAACTTTCCCTTGCTGATGAATTTAATCAAATTTGAGTTATTCTATGTTGATCTTGAGAAAACTATGTCTGCACTTCATTTCGAGTGTTTGCAAATGGTTTTTCTTGTTCCCTGTTGCAATCTTACATTGAAATATTTGTAAATCACACAAGATTTTATCCTTATGATAGTTTGGTGACATTTTCAATATCATTTATCGAAGAGATTTCATTTAATAGTGAAATAAACAAATTTAAAATCACTATGACTCCTAAAGATGACTATAAGATTATTTGTTATCCTTTGACGGTATCTTAAGGGTGATAAAATGGAGATTGATAATGTTTAGTTAAGTTTTTCAATTTGAACCTTCATATTGGTTTCTTAAGTTTGTGTGATAACGTGTTGATCGGACCTCCATCAAGCACATATTCGGTTAAAGGAACATTTTAGCTATCCTAAAGCATTTTGTTGTCTAAGTTTTCCATTTTTGTAAGAGCTCTTTTAGATCTCGGCAAATCAAGTTCATTCCGCCCCACCTCCCACAAAAATTCATTTAAAAACAACCAATCCTACTGCGTACAACCCATGTTTGTCCTGTGTGTGTAAAAATGCATAATTTCTATCACCAAAACATGCAGAAACAATTAGGATTCCAAATGTCTTTAGTAGCCTTAACCTTGCTTAGAAAATATCTCCATTATCCAGAGTGACAACTCACGAGAGTTGGGTTTTGTTGCATTGATCATATTTTCTTCAAGTTCTCCTCAATAACTTTACAAGGAAGGACATCTCCATCTCTTCCACAAATAGCAGGCTACAAAAGGGTCCTCTCACCCTGGTTGAATGGCACAACCATAAAGTAGTGAGGATAGGTCAAATCCTCTTGAGGGTGCTACCCATTTCTCCACATCTGAGTGATAAAGAGCAAGTTGCATTTTATCTCCAGCTACAAAATGACACACTACATGCTTTGCTTGTCTCTAAGCTTCCTGCCAAACTCCGTGATGATGCTGCTCAACTTCAAGGAGAATCAATTTTGGTACCAAAATGACCTATTCAAAATTGTGAGTGGAGCCCTACAAAATGCCTTTGCCAAACTAACCAAGAATATGCTTTTCCCGAACCAAAGGTTCCAAGCAATAATCTCATAAAAATACTAGGGGTTGGTGAAGGCGAATAAAATTTGTATTGTTCAG
The DNA here is from genome assembly GCA_018340775.1 of Taxus wallichiana var. yunnanensis. Lineage (NCBI taxonomy): Eukaryota > Viridiplantae > Streptophyta > Pinopsida > Cupressales > Taxaceae > Taxus > Taxus wallichiana. The sequence continues at coordinate 898,145,135 of CM031237.1, read as the reverse complement.
GGGACCAAACAAGGGGTCCAAATGAAAGCCAACTTTTCAATTTTAAGAGCTACTTAAAAGTACAAAACAGAGTAATAGGGCTCCTAGAGAAATGAAGAAGAGAGCACAAACGATCGATTGGGGTCAATCTAAAGTTTGATGTGACTCTCCCCATAACAAGGAGCACATACGACACTTGACACCTCTTTTCTAGGGTTCTAAAGTTGGTTTTGTGAGTTTCTGAAAATTGCGTTTTTCTAACTTTGTGAGGTAGGCAAAAATGGTTGTTTTATTGATGACATCAGCTAACTCTCACCAATACTGGCAAACATGATTGCCCAATTATGACACTCTGGGTTAACAACATATGAGGTTATGGGAGCCATCTAAGTTGATGGTTGAGGTGCAACTTGGTTATGTAAATCACAAGGTGGTGTTTTGTTGTTTTAAACTATCTAGCTTGGTTAAATATCCAAATGTATAATTATCAACAAATTTACTATTTAAGTTATATTGTAAATTAGAGAACCAAAATAAAAAATTATAAAAGATTTCGGTAAGGAAACCATGCCTGAGAATGATGAACAAAACGGGGTATGAGGGGCTCCAAGTGGTTTATACTCGTTATCCATTGAGCCCACCACTCGACCACATGCCTAAGATTCCAACTCTATGTTATGTTTGTGGATTATTGCACCCAATACTAAATCTCCCAACATTTGTTAATATAATATCTGATAAAATTCTTATTCTATTTGTTTTGATGGGTTCATACCGATTCCAAGGCCTTCATTTTGGCCCAACCAAAGGGGAACATTGGAAAACGTTGTGGGGATCTTGCTTTAAATATGCCAGTTGCATTTACTCGAAATTTTCTAAAGCCTTTTTAACAAATCCATTGCGTGCATATCATGTAGTCAAAGTTTTCTACAAAACCACGTTGTTTTTAAGACAATCTGTCAAATAGTTCATTTTGCCGTCATATGCCTTTCTTCCTTTACACTGTTGTTGCTAAGATTATATCGATGGTGGCCATGAAAATAAAAAAATCCTACAAAATATAATCCAAAATTAAAAGGCTAATATGGTAAATAGATAATAAAGTTATTGTAGATGTGGTTTTGTCGAAGCTTTCCCCTGTTATGCCCTGACTTGAAAATAGATTAGATAGAATATTGATGCTAACGACACACAATCTCTATGCTTTCCCATCTCTCTCAAAGATAAGACACATCGTACCCTCCAATGCAGTCCTCAAACATTTTGATCAGTCACGTGCCTTCCCCATATTTCCAACTGCCGTGGATTTTTGAAAACCCCATTTGATTGAAATCCCTTACATTCTGTAGTGCGCACCCATAACAATTTCAACCATAGTATCTGACAAAAACCCCTTTTTAATTTCTAGATAGATGTCCATTTCGTGACGTAAGGATCCCATTATGCGTTTACAGGAGGATGCAAGATAAACGTTGTGGAATTTTCTTTACACCTGTCTACAGGCTGGAACCAAGCCAATTTGTGCTCTTCTTGTAATCATTTCCATCCATGAAGCCACATCTCTCTGGGCACTTTGTCAAACATTTTCATGCCACGTATATGCTCCCATGTTTCGCATCCATGGCTACCAGGTCATTTACAACTACAACATCCGACAAAATTCCTCTATCTTCTCCTTCTTTTCTACATACAACAACATAACAACAGTAGACAATGGTTTCCTCTCAGAGACAAGGGCATGCCTTAGATGCAGAGGATGGTCAACAGAGGGTTTCACATAGAGGAAGAGTGTAAGAGATAAATATTGCAGAGATATAAGTGGGATAGCAGGAAAGGGAACTTTTAATGTAAACTCGATGTACCACGCAACCCGCAATCACTCCTCCTATTGCTACTAACTGCATTGATCCACCAACTCACCTTTAATTTCCACATCTGTCCAATTCAATAAAATTTATTTTTATTCCTTTTTAATTTATAAAAGAGTTTTACTTTATTTCCCTTTAAAATTATAACGAGAATTAAATTAGAGCATTCCACACATTGGAAGGATTTTCTAGGCCAACAAATGATTGTTTATGTAGTCCAAACACACCTAAGGAGCCTGCACGTAGTTTTGGGGCGCCAAACTCTTTCCAAGGGTTTGAAAATGCCCTATATGGGCCGTGTTTCTGCTCTAGAGGTTTGAGACGTGACATGGGGCCCTGCACAACTTCTCAGGGATCTAAAACACCCATCGATGAGTAAAATTCCCCGCAAGCCAAAAACAATTGAAATAGGAAAAAATACCTCAACTAGGTAAAAATATGCCTCAGACATGTGAAAAACACCCAATGCAATTAGATCCAAGCAATATAGGTCATGTGGGCCCAAAAATGTCCATTGCAATCAAATCCAAACAACTTCAAGGTTGTTCCAGGGCTGTGTAGGAACATGAGAGAGCCTAGGCATCATGGCAGAGGAGAATGCACCGTGGTGAGCCAGAACTCATAGATCTTGCCACGTTGATCCAAGTTTGTGTTTGTTGAAACCAAAGGCTTAGATCAAGCAAGAAAGGCCAAACCTGGATCTCTTATCAAACATGCAATGAAATAAACCAAGGCACCACACAAATTTCTAGAAAAATCCCCTAATTTTTTTAAACCCTAAAAATTTAGAGAAAACTCACACGTGCACTAAATCAAAGAGTCAAATCTATTTGCACATGAATTTTTAGTTTCACAGATGAAGTATTCAAAAATGCAAATAACTCAATAATGGAAAATGTTTCACCAAAATCACTCGATACCATATTTGAGTTTTTGGATCTCCGATGAAAAATAAATGCACAAATCAAAATAACTAACAATAAGATGGAATATAATCAAAACTCACAAGGCATGAATGGCTCCAAATGAACTCAATGCTCAATGCTACATATTCTCCATGAGCAAGACTGATGTAAGTCAAGTACAAATATGTGGTGAACGTGCAACCTCCTCCTAGATCAGTGGGGAATAACTCAGACTAACTGATACTATAAGTAGAGTTGACTCCACACAACTAGTGAGCCAACTAAACACAACTGGTAATCTAACTCAATCTAATTGGTAAGCTAACTCAACAGAACTACTACAACTAAGAAAACACGTCCCATGAGTGTAGGAAAGCTCCAAGTAAATAAATAAATATAAGGAAAATAAATATCCTACACAAACACCGCTTACTAGCCACTTCTAACCTTTCAAGCTTTTAGTGCTGCCAATTTGTATTCAGAGCGCCATTGCAACATATTTGTCTTTTTGAGGATATAACAACAACCACAAAAGTCAAATGCCCCTCGTTTTCTTAGATGAAGAAAAGAGCCACATGGGATAGGAGCAGATCTGAGATTAGGGGAGGCATTGCAATTGGCATCTTATGCTTACCGAAGAATATCCAGGAGGATAAGAAATTTAATCTATTTACTCGTGAGATCTATCGAGTTGTCTAGTTAAACACCACTATCATAGTTACCAACACGGTTACCAAATACGGTCATTTTTATAGATTTACCGTATTTTTGCAATTTACTCCCTCCACCATATCAAACTCCTCAAGTTTTATGATTAGCAGTTTAAAATTTAGAAAAATTAAAAACTCAAATGTATAGCATTTTACCAAATCTGTTTTCAAAAATCCAAAAAGTGCGGCTAGAAAATTAGAAATAATAAAAAATATTTTGTTTCGAATTGATGGTATTATATTTTTAATAGCCGTTTGATATTAATTAAATGCAAAACAAAAGGCTATAGTTTAATAAATTTTGATCTGTTGTATAGTTATGTGCTTAAATATTTATTAAATTTACATATATATATATATATATATATGCTGTATTTTTCCCGTATTTATCGTGTATTTTTTAAGAACCTTTTTTTCCCATATTTTATGTCCACCGTTTAGTACTAGTACTCTCCGTATGAAAGTTGCTACTAAGGTTACCAATGGGGCATGGAGAAATGTTGCCATAGTTGCGATCGCTTAATGAGTTGGATGAGATATTCTTCTGAATTTGGCCTCCGACATCATTTCCTTATGCTCACCTTGATAATCTAGACATGGGTCCTTTCCAGCTCAAGTTCTTAAGGAACATGATTGCATATGGAAACAATCCGTACAAGGCTATGGAATGTGCTTCAAGAGCTGGAAATTGATTTGAGAAGAACTATAAGCTTTCGGTTTGGCGGAGAACATAATGCTGCAACATTGGCTAGACCTACCAAAAGAAATGAAAACTAGTTTTAAGAAAATAATAAAATGCAGGCGTGGATGGATTTCTTTTAGTAATTATTCCAAGAATTTGAAAGATAAACAGTGAAACAGTGAGAAGGAAGTAAAATCCGTTGATCATTTTTGATTTTTTTAAAGTATCGGAGAGTCGAACCCGCAATCGGTTGAAAGATACTCGATCTGTGATTCCTCGGCACCCTAAACAAGCTACTTTCTTTGAAAGTCCACACATACATATCCATCTAGTCCCAGCTGTACAAAATATCTATTTGACCCAAGGCTTAATGCATGTAGTGGGCTGTATCTGGGACCAGTGAATGGCCTCGCTGGAATTACCATCATAGAAAATGGGCATTTTATTTCTAGCACTCCTCCATTCAATCCTTCTGGGCCAATTACGCCATCATGTGAGACACCAACCAGTCGCATTTATTTTTGGAATTGATAATTAGTAGAGGATCTTCAGAGCCATCGACTAGAACTGGTCCCGCGTCGACTATCTCTCCATGGAATTGCTGTCAAATTCAAAACATAAACATATAGAATCGTGACAATCTAGAAATCTCCACAACTTGCCATTTGCCAAACGTGTTCCCCACAAATGGTTCCCGAGGTTTCTCGATCTTTCTGTGCAGCGAAGAGTTCGGAAATGTTCGCGTGCTCGCTTATCAGAGTAGCCAAACAGTCGACGAATAATGCATTGTGCTTGCTAATTTTATGTCCTCCACGTCGTGCATTCAACGATCGACAAATGTTTTATTACAAGGAACGCGGGGGAATGTTTTCTGTCTGCTGTTTGAATGTTAAATGCATCTGTGCCGTTGCGGATGGAAAATCTTATTAACTGAATGGAAATATACTTGTTTAAGGGATAAAACTTCCAAGTGCAATATACCTATTCAAGGGATAAAACTTCCAAGGGAAATATACCAAAGGAATCTATTGCCTTGTCCCTGGATGAAAATAACACGTGCCTTCGAGTTTCATTAGAGGGTATCTTCCACAAAAAAATGCACCGTGACCCAAACCCCTATATGTGTTGCCAAATAGGTGACGTCACGCCACCCGACATCCCTCATGCCGAAAGTAAATAAATTGGAAAATATCCCCTTCATGTGGCATGGTAATGAAGTGACATGGAGGGTCAAAATTTTGAATTATTAAAAAATGTGCCCCACTTCAAACTTTGAATCATGCCCCCATTATTTGAAATCTATGTTACGTGTGGTAATCACAAATCCTTGTGGTAATCATGCCTTAACACGTTCTTGGTCATGCAATGCAGATATTTCACGGGTAAAGTCGCTAGTAAGGAGAGAAATCTTAATTTTTGTTGAGAGAAATATGGTTTGAGGTAGCTCACGGGCAGAGGAAGGAGGAAAGAGCAGGATTCAAATCACGTTTACAATAAGGGCTCGTATCCCCTCCCAAATGTTTATTTCCTTTCTAGCAGAACCATTGTTTGCCCATTTTATATGGTTCCTTTCTCGCATTACCATCGTCTATTTCCTAGTTCAATGGCCTCCATTTATCAGTTTTATGTAGTGCATCATTTTTTTTATAGAACCGGCCTCCATTTATGGGTACTTCTTTTCTAGTTCCATGCACGGTCACATAGATTGAAAACTGGGAGTTCGATTTAAAGCAATTATTAAAAGATAATTATATAATAATATATAGTATCTATTTTCTAGTTCCATGCACTATCCCACAGATTGATAGCTTTATTCATATAAGAAAACTGCGAGTTCCATTTAGGATGAGGGTAAAAGTTATGTAGATCGGAAAAAAAAATCAGTGGCTTTGAATATTGAATGATGATAACACAGTGACATCCGAGTCGCCACATCACTAACAGCTAACGGCGATGAGTATTGAATATCCAAACCAAAAATATCTATATATCCTAAAAATTCCCTTAGTTAACTATAACCGAGACAAAGCATGTGAACTGTTTGACTAATATGTCTCAAGAAAATGGTCTCTCGTGTGCTTGAAATATGTTCTCTACTAAAGTATTTGATATAATGCCTCAAAGAAATATGGTCTCCATTGAATTGTTTGATACAATGTCTCAAATAAATATGGTCTCTGTGAAATGTTTGACAAAATGTCTCTAAACAAATATGATCTATTTGAATAATTCTTGTACAATGTGCTTATGGTTTCATTCATTTTGTTAGCTTCTTTAGTTGCAGGGGTCTAGGTAGACAAGGCATGTGAACTGTTTGACAAAATGCCTCAAAGAAATATGGTCTCTGTGAAGTGTTTGACAAAATGTCTCTAAACATATGCCTCTAAAGTCATATAGTTGATTATCCTATTTATTCTTAATAGTTTTAGTAGTGCTTCTTATATGTCTCATTGGTAGTTGATTATCAAATTCTTCCTTTACTTTGAGTAGTGCTTCTTATTAGTTTTCTTCTTTTCCTTTAACTCAAAATCTTAAGAATACTAGTCACATATTATGCTATGCAATTTTATAGTCTTTAACAATTGTTGTTAATTAATATATTCCAATGTACACATTAAACCTATAAGCTAATCAATTTTTCTTGCGCAATAATAAGTCAGATTGAACTCAAAATTTTAACCCATGATCATATAACCGTATTCTACAAAAGAGTATTACACATAACCAAGCCAAGTTTGGTTCTAACTAGCTAGTGATCACATTAGACCTACATCAACGGTAAGAATCAAGTCCATATCCGTAGTGCCCACTCCTCTTCGACACTATTTTATCTTGATATTTATGCTATTAGACTGATGTTCAGACATTTGATTATGATACATTGATCAGTAGATGATAGATTATATTGATATGTGGATTATGGACACTATGATGTTTATGTTTTATCATGATGCACTAGATAGTGATGTTAGACAGTTAGATGCATGTTGATTTTCAGGATGTAGATTTTACATTGACATGTTATGTTTTTGAGATATTGGAATATAATTGTAATCTCATGGATGTTAGGGTTAGATTTTGGCATATTGATGGATAATAGAATTTTTAAATGTTGGATGATGAATTTGGAGTTTCGTATATATATATGTGTGTGTGTGTGTGTGTGTGTGTGTGTGTGTGTGTGTGTGTGTGTGTGTGTGTGTGTGTGTGATTTCTCGATGTTGTTAATATGGCCGAAAGGCTAGAGAGGTATTTGTTGTGTGCAGGACTTTTTATCACAAACATCGAAGGGGATAGGGGACCACCCATGGAAGGATGTCGAGCATTGAGCATGTGTAATTGTGTGTTTATTAAACTTAATCTCTTTTGTTGAGTTTAACCTATGTAGAGATGTGACTTATAATAATGATGTGATGTTGTAGTCCTTGTGTAAGATGAATTTATGTTGATTTGGGAGTATTTTACTCCACCCTAAGATAAAAATTCAGATTTTGACTTGGGGGCCACTTTGAGACTTGTGGGACAAGCAAGGCTTGTCCAATGCCTCTTAATTTGGCCCAACAACCTAACCTATGGGTTGGGAAGCTCAATTTTGACATCTTTGCCCATCTTTGAGTGTAGGAGAAAGAAAATCATTGCACTTTCTATCTTCCCAAATTTATTATTGTCCCTTGAAATCATGGTGTGCAAGTTTTGATCCATGTGGGTTGTCATAGTCCTTTCTTATGCATTGATGTTTCTTGGTTTTTATGTTTTGAATTGAGAGTGAGGATGGGGATGATAAAGTGGCATCCTACATGGAGCCACCTCATCATCCTCACTTCCCAATTATACTTAATTGCGATTTTTGTTGGAATGGGGTTACTTTCTCATTTGGCTTCTTGTGCACTTTTGGATTTGGGAGCTTTTGGAGTTCTTGGCTTGTTAAAAGTATTTTGGTCTTGTGATGGTGTTGTGTGGGTTGGTTTAGTAGTTGGCCTTACTTAGGTGTGTTGAGAAGGGATTATGGGACCATTGGAGAGTTTATGTGAGGCATGCAAATTGGTGGGAGTGTGAATGGGAATCTTTCCTATGTGGAGAGAAAAGGGATTCATGGAATTGTTGTTTTTGCAAGGGATAGATAAGGAATTGTGTGATTATTCTTGTGCACTTTGAGGCTTAGGGAAAGACTCCCACATCAATTGGTACACATAAGGAGGTGGTCTCTCATATCCCTTTCTCTACTTGGTTTGATCCTCAAACCTTTGTTTTTATGTGTATGTGTAAACTTATTAGTTATGTGATCTTGGTGGAGTTGTTTGTCTTGTATATGTGTTTTGTTGAGAAGCCTCTTTGTGATGGTTGTCAATGTTGCTCAATGCCCTTCATGGTTCCTTGGTTGGGTCTCGGGGGACATTAAGGGAATGAATTCTTCTCTTAATGGATTTAAGGTTGGGCGGAGAGCATCGCCCACTCCCCCATCCTTGTTTGTGATCCCATTGTGATGTTGAAGAATGCCTAAGTTGGAGCTACCTTTGTGGAGAAGACATATATTTTGAAGACTTGAAAGTTGGTTGTGGATAGCCTTGTTGTGATTTATTTTCAAATTCATACTTCCCACTTTGAGTGGATGCATTGTAAAATTGTAAGTTGTGATAAATTTGTTGCATCTCTTAGAAATTATTTATCTTGTAAACTCCTTACAATAAAAAAAGAAAAAAATGTGGATTGAGAAAATTTACAATTTCAAATGTATTAGTTTGGGAAAAGAAATTATCAAGTTTTACTTGTCATGGTGAAAGGATAATTGGATTAGAGTTGAAATGGAGGTGCGTTTTTTTTAATTTAAGTGTTTTTCATTATTCTCAAATGTGATATACTTCCTTTTTGTTAAAGAATCTTGTGAAGTGTGATTTTTGCCATGTTATAAATATTGCAAATCATGTGAAATTTTTATTTGTGTAGGAAATGGATTGCTAACTAGTCTTAGTGAATGAAAGTAGTTATTAAAATTCCTTGGAATAAAGAATCTTGTTATTTTTCTATTATCTTCCTCCTATGAGTAGTTAGAAATTGTTTTTTTGTTTTTGCTTGCTTACCATACTCTAAATGACTTGTTTGGATTAATTAAATAAATTATTATTTTTGGGGTATGCATCCCTTTAAGATTTAAATTATAATTGCCTTATAAAATTGTTACTATCTTATATACATTTAGTTTATTATTAATACCTCAACAAAAAAAAAAATCAAAAGGAATTTAACTATCTCAATATTATTAATATATTATGTTGTAATAAACAAAGTTTATAAAGAGGAAAATATACTTTAAAACCATCTCATGTTTTAAAACAGTGCCTTTGTTTTTCTATGTATATTGTTTAGTGTGGTATATGGAAGTGGGTTGGAGGATGGGGCACTGCCCCCACTAATATGGGTTAGGGTGGGGGCGGTAGCCCCTCCCCCATCCCATCAAACTCTCTTAAATAAAAAAAATGGTGGGGGCAATGCCCTCCCCCATCCTACCAAATCCCTGCTTTGAGACTGTAAAATCTGCGGCCAACATAGTTTCGGCCTATGTAAAATTTCATACCGTGACTTTTTCATCTCTTATAAATAATAGTATTTAATATGTGTGTGTGTATGCATATGTATATATTTTATTTCGGGTTATATTTTTAAAAATGAAATAAAATAATATTGTATATAAATGTATTTATACATATATGTATGTACACCCAAGTGTGTATGTGTGTGTGTGTGTGTGTGTGTGTGTGTGTGTGTGTGTGTGTGTTTAAATGAGAACATATACAATAGAAAAGAAATGTAAACACTTCAAAATATAGATTTAATGGGTAAATGAAGAATACACAAATGGGTATTTTTGTTAAATCAAGCTTACAATTAATTGAAAAATTACATACCCTTGTAAAGGGTGGAATGGAGAAAGAAAAATAAATTGTATGGGGTTTTGGGTGTGTATATCCATCCCCAAGCTTGCAACCTTCATCCATGGCTTCCTCCTCTTCCTTCATCCTTTAACCTACAAAACAAAAACAAAGAATGAATGAAATGAACAAAAGAGAGAAGAATAAAAGACTCCCTTAAGGATTTTTAGGTTTAGTTTGAATTTTCCTCATCCAATGGTCCATATTGTTTTCATCCAAGGGCCAAGATTGTCCCCTACAATAGTTAGGTGGGGGTAGGTGAGGTGATCATTTGATCACATGGGTCTCCTTTTGAAAGGGGCCACTAGTGTGTGTTGAAAGTAATTAATTTATTGTCTTTTTATCCTTGAATTAAATTAAATAAACTCTACCCTTATTAGTTTAGTTTACTTTTGCAATGGAGAATTAATTAATTAGCTTAGTATAAATGAAAGAGCTATTTTGACTTGAACTTTAATTATTTAATTTTGCATGACCTTAGGAACCTAGGTATTAAATTTTGTTTAGGATTAATGGGTTCAAATATTTTAAACACAACTATATGTTTAATCAATTCTCTTATTTGATATGATTATTTATTTAAAGTTGCGATGGTTGGTAATTAACTCTAAGTTTTAGTTAAGCGTTGCATTCGGCCTTTAACAAAAAAATATATTTAAAAAAATTATTCCATAATTTTTCCATTATAATATTTGTTTGGCTTTGGGTTCCATGTGAAAAATTTGTAGGCATTACACTTGGTATTAGAGTCATGGTTTCAATGCTTAGACCCAGGAACACCTAGAAAACACAAAACAAAAACAAATAAACCTAGCGTAACTTTAAACCTAGTACACACCATTATGTATGATGTTTTGTAACATGATTTTGAAAAAAAAAAAACTAAAAACAAAATATTAGATGATTATAAACTAACTCTCATCTTGGTCTATGCAAGAGGTGTGGATCTAGACGAGGGGTTCCTACATGTGGACCTAGATCTACCACCCCCAGATCAGCGCAAGAGCCGCTATCCCGCCTCAAATATTATAGACGTTACGGGAGGTTATTGATGTTATACGCAGAGGATCGATAAGAGGGTGAACTAGCAGGTAGGACAGAAGCCATCAGTGGAGGATCGTGTGCCTTCATGTCATAGTGTATAGGATAGGGCATATAAATCCCAAATGGATTTAGTTAGACATGAGACACCTCTTAGAGATCTTAGTGATCGAGATATGACGCATAGAGACATGGCTAGGATCTTATTATCTCTCAAAAGTGCACCCTATAGAGAGATGGCTACAGGTGTTCTAAGCTTTCAAATTTTATCTCTCTCTTTTGTAGATATAATGGAAACACCTCAAGTCTGTGGGTATACCTATTTTGAGGTGATTCTTTGGTATCAAGGTTGGTTCCTTATTGATGTATCCTAAACTGATTTTTTTTGTGGTTTAAGGGTAAAAGATGACTGTAAAATGAAATTAAACTGAGGTGATACACCAAACTTGTATGAGGTCTTTGACTGAGTACATGCACAATTGATATGGAATTAATTTCTGATGCACAAGCCAACAGTTTTTTGAAGATAATTAAGGGTAAAAACTTTGATGTATTGAGGGATAGAATCACAACAATACTGCTAAGTTACACATACACATTAATATCATGTAGAAATTATTGAATTTGCAATAGGGTAAGATGATTAATCAAGGAATTCAACATTCACAAGATTAATGGAAACATACACAAGACTGCAAATAATTGGAAAGGCAGAAAATACTTCACATTCAAAGGGAAAAACTAGCAGAAAATTGCTTTAGCACTCCTGTATCTAAAAAGTCCTCTCTCTAACTCCTCTTGTGCTTTGCCAAGGCACACAATATATAACAAAATAATTTCCCACCCTTCCTAAAAATAGACTAAGGTTGTACTCACCATGCATCCTATTTTTATCCTTTATCTATTAATAAATAAAGGAATAAAATAACAAACTAGTAAAAAGAGGCATTAATAGCCTTTGATTACATCTCAGTCAAACTGAAGTTGATTGTTCTATTTTTAAGAAAATAATGGTGAATAATTTTCTAATAATAAATCTTTCTTGATGAGAAAGTCTCCTTCCTTGTGCATGTGAATTTGTCTTCTTGTTGATCGTCCTTTTGTGAAGGCATGCAAAAAATACTCCCTGTGAGTGAAAAAAATAATTACAATACTTGCAATATTTGTAAAATAATTCATCCACACATCCACTTGATGGGGACCACCTCCAAGCTTAGGTTCTGATGTTGACATTCCTTGTCTTCTAGTGGTCACATGGGTGACATACTGTAAATCATCTCCAACTCCTCCAATAGTGGGGACCACCTTTGCACTTCACCATTAGTCCTCATTGGTTTGGCCACTCTTGTGGACTTAGCAAATTACCATGGTTTTGAAATAATACAAGGGCACTTTGTAAAAGGGGCACCATATTACATTCGGAACCTTTTCCAACATATGGCATATTATAGTCTGCCGCCTTTGATTAATATATAATATAAGGTCTATCACCCTATAGTTGTCGGCCTTTGCATTTTTGAAGAGACTAAGGTTTAAATTTTACCTTTTCCGGTGATCATTGTTGGCATGTATGGTTTATTTTGGACATACCCAACTTTGTTGACTGTAGCAATATTCTTTGATCATTAGTCACTGTAGCAATGGGTAATATTTGTGAACTTTGCAAGGTTTATGTAATGATCACCTTAAAACTTGTCCCCTCCAAATGATAGCTCAACCCTTCCGATGATTGTGTCGGTGGCTCATCTTTCGAAACTAACCTGAGTGGAGTTAGGGTTTTTTTGCAGCGTCGACACATCAATACTTTGAACTTTGGTTTAGTCAATGGATAACTCAATGCGTTAGATGGAAAAAGTTCCAAAACCCTAATCATTTCGGCATTCTCACTTGTTGGTGTGTGATTTGTCCATTCATCGTCCACATCACTAGGTGAGTCATCTCGCTTTACGAGAGTCATAGGTCTTAGGAAGTCAACATGACAAGTGTCATATTCTGTCACAGAATCGACATTTTCATTTAACACGTCATAGGAATTACATTCCTTATTTGTAATTGTAACTCCTCTTCTAGTGGCGTCATATGCGTCTCAACATCATATGCGTCAATGGCGTCATTGAGTTCTTTCCACGTTTAGGCATGGGGTTACATATGCACCCCTATTTTTACTTCTTATTTTTTGATCTATGAACATGAGTATGAGCATGAGAAGACCCATTCTTCTTACTTGCAATCTTCTTTCTATTGTTTGAATCTTACATATTGCGTTGGCTTGACATTACCATCGGAGTGCAACTTCGTTGTGGTGCATCACTTTTCGACATCAGTTCTCGTGAATCCCTCTTTCATGGTATCAGAGCTACATGACTTGCCATCACACCAAAATCTCGAACTGATGGTGGAGAGGGATCTCATCGTGTTAATCAGCTACTACGCCAATACCCTCCCGCATGATGGAGCCGGGTATACACCCAATCAGGCCCAACAACATATTAAGAGGAAGTGACATCGGGAATTTCCCGGGAGGTCACCCATCCCAGAACTACTCTGGGGGCGATGCACTTAACTTAAGCTTAAGAAAATATACCCAAGTATAACGCAAAAATTCATCAATGAAGGTTAGTATATAAGCAATAGGTTTGAGGATTCTGCACTTCTGAGGGGATTATTTGCAGCGTACATTGCTTAAAGCCCTTCCCAAAATGGAGTTGCAGAAAGAAAGAACTGAACTTTAAAGGAGATGGCTACTTGTATGGTTCACTCAAAATCTCTTCCTCCACAAGTATTGGGTCCAAGCTTGAATTGTGCTTGTTATATTCATAACGGGATGTCCCACACAAGCCGAGAAGAGGATGACACCCTTTGAAGCCTGATTTGGACACAAGCCTGATGTCGAGCACTTTCGAGTCTTCGGATCCAAGGCTATGGCTCGGATTCCCAAAAAGAAACACAAGGCATTAGATCCACAATCCAAACCTTGTATCTTTGTCAGGTATCCTGATGGCGTGAAGGGATATCGATTGTTGAACCCTACCACCCATGAGCTTTATATTGAGAGGAGTGTGAAGTTTGATGAGTCATCCTTGACTTCAACTTCCATTGAGGTCCTTTTGCCCACTGATTCAGATTCTGACTCTTCAGATGATGATGTTGTTGAGTGAGTTCCACCTCTCCCTGCTCCTCCGATCCTCAAACTTCTAAGTCTTCTAATTTTGACAATAGTGATGATGAGGACTATGTCCCTTCTCACTCAAGTGAAGAATCTTCTGACTTGAAGCCTGAGCCGTCGGGACCTCTTTGGGATAGGAAAACTTTACAGAGTGCTAGAGATTTAGTTGGAGATCCTTTGGATGAGAGGCGTACTCGCTCAGACTTCATTGGACCTCACTCCTTCTTCGCCCGCTTCGATCCACCATCTTTCCGGGAATCTCCGGGATTTCGCCATGGATGAGGAGTATTCCTCACTCATAAAGAATGACACTTGGGATCTTACTCTTCTTCCGAAAGGAAGAAAAATCATTCGGTGTAGGTGGGTATATCGAACAAAGTATGGAGCTAATGGAGAATTCGAGAAGTATAAAGCGCGACTTGTAGCTAAGGGTTTCTCCCATGTAGCTGGGGTTGATTACTAAGAAACCTTTGCTTCGGTTGCGAAGATGACTTCCATTCGACTAACCCTTTCCATCGCTGCTGCTAACAGATGGGAAGTCCACCAGATGGACGTTAAGATTGCCTTCCTTCATGGGGACCTAGACGAGGAGATCTATATGGAACAACCTCTGAGTTATGTCCATGATCCATCCCTCATTTGTAAATTAAATAAGTCTCTCTACGTCCTTAAACAAGCCCCTTGGGCTTGGTATGCCAAGATGGACTCCTTTTTACTTGCATCAGGGTTCACTCGGTGTCACTCGACCAAAATGTGTATATTATACGATCAGGATGGCTCAATGCTTATTCTTGTTCTCTATGTTGATGACTTGTTGATCACCCGTAGCTCTTCCTCTATCATTGATTCTGTGAAGATCTCCTTGGCCAACAAGTTTTCCATGTCTGACTTAGGATTGCTTCATTACTTTCTTGGGATCCAGATTTCACAATCTAACTCAAGAATTATGATCTCACAACCTAAGTACTCTCTTGATTTTCTTGCTCAGTTTCACATGTCCAACTGCAAGTCCTCACCTACTCCTTTTCTTTTTGGGATTAAGTTGGTTTTTGATTGCTCTTCCCCCTTGGTTGACGGTACCCTATATTGAAAGTTGGTGGGAAGCTTGATCTACCTTACTCACACTCGGCCAGATCTATCGTATGCCATCGGGATCATGTCCAGATTCATGCAGGAACCTCATGAGCTGCACTTAAAAGAAACAAAGCGGATCCTTCACTATGTTCGTGGCACTCACATAGATGGTATTCATTACTTAGGAGGGACTGAGATTGACTTGGTTGGATTTATAGACTCAAATTGGGCCGGTGATCTAGATCTTTGGAAGTCTACCTCAAAGCTGATTTCACTCTTGGTTCGGGTCCCTGTCGGTTGGTCCAGAAGAAATAGAACACCATTGCCATATCATCGATGTGAAGTAGAATAAAAGGAGCGATTAACGCTGCCACGTAAGCTGCTTTTGGTTACTGGTATTATGACAGAGTTTGACATCCACTTTCGAGGCCTACCATTATCTCTGTGACAACATGAGCACTATCTCGATTTGTAGAAATCCAATTCAGCATGTGCAGACGAAGCACATTGAGATTCATATGCACTTCATAAGGAGCTGGTACATGAAAACATCATCGACATACAGTATGTTCGAGACGGTGATTAGGTTCATTTGGACATTTTCACCAAGCCCTTCATTGAGGTGAAGTTTCTTCACTTGCATGGTCTCTCTTGGGGTGAGGTCTCACAACTGCACTGCCCATCTTCTTCGAGCTATATAGTCCTCCTTCTTCTCATCTTCTTCTTTCCGAGAAAGATGTTGTTTGTACATGGGCACCTTATCGGGCCTTTAGTTTAGGGGCCCATTAATACATCTTTCTTAGTTGTCTAGGGGAGTCTTCTTTTTCTGTTCTGGCTTACCTTGACCTCTTCCTCAGCTTCGATGAAGGGGGGGTGTTGGTGTGAGTGACTATCCAGGTCATCGTCCACATCACCTAGGTGAGTCATCTCACCTGCGAGAGTCATAGATCTTAGGAAGTCAAATGACAAGTGTCGATTCATCCATAGAATCGACATTGTCATTTACGTCATGCGTCATAGGAGTTACATTCCTTATTTGGAATTGTAACTCCTCTTCTAGTGGCATCATATGCGTCAGTGGCGTCATTGAGTTATTTTCATGTTTAGGCATGGGGGTTACACAGCACCCCTATTTGTACTTCCTATTTTTCGATCTATGAGCATGAGCAGACCCATTCTTCTTACTTGCAATCTTCTTTCCATTGTTTTGAATCTTGCGTATTACGTTGGCTTGCTTAATGCTCTGTTGAAACGCCACTTTTGAAGGAGTTCGAACTTTGGATCTTTTCTAGGTAGATGTAGATTTCATTTACCCTGTTGTTCGTAATTAGAAAACTTGATTTAGATCTTTGAATAATGTCTCAGACCCATTATCTGTATTCCCAAGATCTGTTATTTGATTATATTTGACTTTGATGGGTCACCTTGGGGCTTCCACTTTGTCTAGCTTCTGAGAACTTTCCTTTCACTGGTTGGACACCATTATCTTGAGGGTTCTAGTGCGGTTCTTCCATTCTTAGATGTTGCATGGTTATGAGGGTTTTGATCTGGATTTCTTCTGAAACCTGACCATCGTGGAGTCCTATATTCCACAATGGCCACTATTTTTCTCCATTTTGATGCTTATGCTTTTGATGCCTCTGGATTCACATTCTCAAGTTGGTTCTATTTTGTGGAAGCTCATTTTTTCATTGATGGCGCTTTTCTGTCATGGTTCGTAGCACCATTTGCATAAGGCAAGGGCTCGGTATCTCTACTTCATTATTAGACTTGCCACTTTAGAAGTCTTAAATATTTTTTTATTGATGGAGGCCCTTATCAAGCATTTGTCCAATTTGTGCTTTCCTTTACACACCATGTTCCGACTTGGGCTTACTAAATCTGTGATTATTCTACCACGCAGAAGTCTCTTTTAAGCTTTATATTCGATTCTGGGTACTTTTGGAGCTCTGTGTGTGTCAGTTTGTTTCACTACAAATATAGGTTCGTATATTACTTCAGTCTGTTCTAAAATTTTTGGCTCGATTTTGCATTCTGGATAATCTGTTCCGAAATCTTCTGAGTTGTATTGTTGATTGACTATTGTGTTGTGAACTCGTCATTTTCTCAGCTTGAAGTCCTGGTCTATATAAAAATTCATCTGGGTGCAACATGGCACTATTCAGAAGGTTACCAAACTCTAATTTTCATGTTTTGAGCATATTCGTGTTTTGAATTTCTGTACTTATTTTATGTTGAATCTTCTCAATCATGTTCATTCAAAGAAATTTGAGGTTTTTGCAAAGCATTATAGCTTGGATTCCTATGTGAAGTGGGTTTTCTCACATTGACTTCACGAATACGATGTACCTTCTATTTCTGAAAATAGTACCATATGATAGCTACCATCTTGTAAAATTATGAGTTTGATTTATTGATTCCTCATTTTTGGTATTTCTATAACTCTCATCCTGGACATCCTTCCTCATTTTAAGTTGTAAAACAATTTTGAAATTTGTATTCTAAAAACTGAAAGTTGTAGAATTTAATCATTTACTTCTTATTTGGTCAAGATATGTTATTGTTAGTGTAGAATCAAAGCACCCCGAATGGCCGGATTCAAGTGGGGCATTCGCATGTGTGTAGAATCATAGCACCCCAAATCCTACTTCCACCACCCCGAGATGTGCATTGAATCTTTCCTTAAAGGCTCAACCAATGCACCTTAATGCCTTATACGGATCTGCCCATAATCTGTCAATTTTGGTTCCCTGGTGGATCAAATCGAATCAGATCTACTAGTTGGATAAATCAGACTCTGCATTAATGTCCTGGAAGACGTTTTCCCGTTTTCACCTACTAGAGCCTACTAAAAATGATATTTTATGTTTCCAAGGCATAGAGGGTGTCGAGAAGTTTCAAAAAAAATCTCCCCACCAAACCTAAGTTTCTAATCAAAAGATATGGCCATTTGAATATTAGGGTTGTGGGGCACAATATTTAAAGAGTTAGTCCATACATGGTCCACATGGTGGCCTAGCGCTTGTTAGGAAACCCACCCCAAATTTTACTATTAAAATGGCATTGTGCTGACACTTGGCTCCTTCCACTAGCCTTGCCTTTTTTGACTATTCAAACCCTGACTCTATCCCTTTTTGGACCTAGGACACACGGTGAGCCCGCGATTGTTTAGGAACTACCTCAAGACTTTCCTTTTGAAATCATGCCAATGAGACATGTGGAGGCTTCCATTGGTTCTCTATACTTAACCAATTTTGGGCCCGCTCTCCTTTTGACCTCTATTGACCATTAGCTATGTGGAGGGATGGCACAAGTTTGAGTCTCCACTCAGGATCCCGCGTTTGAATGTGCGTTGTTCGAACACTTGGCACCTTCCGCTAAGTCGAAGACTTTTCAATAGTCGATGAAACTTTTGGGGCTCTGGATGCGTGGAGGCCTGGCGCTCATTTGAGTCTGCCCTTTTGGATTCAATCTTTGGAGGTGCACCATTTGGAGACTTGGTAGCTTCCGTTGACTCCTCTATACTTAGCCAATTTTGGGGCTTGTTCGGAATCATTTGTAAAGCCCGAAGACTTTGAACCTTCACCACTTATTTTCCTTTGAGCCTCTAGTTTCTTTGGCATGGTCTTCTCTTACCCGAACTTGTAATTCCATTTTAGATCCCTTTGTAACTTGTCTATTGGATTTGAAGCATGGGTTCATTTGATGTATCCGTTTCTTGAAATTCTTCCCTGTATGGTGTCGTGTTTGATCCATTTTGTTGGAGGCAAAATTAAGATAACAATTTGGCAATTCACGGGACATTTTCATGCTAGATGAATAGACAAAGTGGCCTTGAAGCATCCATTGGGCATGGAGTCACCATTAATGGCCTATTACTGACCCTTCTTTCAAAATGGACTCTCCGATTGCCTACTTTTCTGACCACTTCGACCCCGAGCCTTCCCGCGCATATGCACTCTCAATTTTCATGAGAAATCTTGAAACAAGGCTTTTGAGAGTATAAAATTGTCTGACCCTGGGGCTTTCATCTATCCCTGAAATGGACTTTTTAAATGAATTTAGTTTCTCTACATTTTTTTTTTTGAACTAGAATATTACATACATACTATGGGTCTTCTTGCCATGAATACTAAAGGGCATGGCCTCATGCACCTTTGGAGCCATGAATATGGATATTTTCTGGGTAGATGTTATGGTTATGTAATTAGAAAACTTGATTTGGATCTTTAAATAATGTCTCAGACCTATTATCTGTATTCCCTAGATATGTTATTTGACTATTTTGAATTTGATTGGTCACCTTAGGGCTTCCACTTTGTCTGCCTTCTGAGAAATTTCCTTTCACTAGTTAGAAACCATTATCTTGAGGGTTTCATACGGTTATGTTGTTATTAGATGTTGCATGGTTGTGAGGGTTTTGATCTGGATTTCTTCTGAAACCTAATAGTCATGGAGTCCTATATTCCACAATGACCACTATTTTTCTCCATTCTAATGCTTATGCTTTTGATGCCTCTGGATTCACATTCTCAAGTTGGTTTTATTTTTTGGAAGCTCATTTTTTTCATCGATGGCTGCCTTTCTTGTCATGGTTCATAGCACCATTTGCATAAGGCAAGGGCTTGGTATCTCTGCTTCATTATTAGACTTGCCACTTTGGAAGGCTTATATCTTTTTTTATTGATGGAGGCCCTTATCAAGAATTTGTCCAGTTTGTGCTTTCCTTTACACGCCATGTTCCGACTTGGGCTTACTGAATCTGTGATTATTCTGCCTTGTAGAAGTCACTTTTAAGATTTATATTCTATTCTAGGTGCTTTTGGATCTCTGTGTGTGTCAGATTTTTTCACTACAAATATAGGTTCTGTATATTACTTCATGTTTGTTCTAAAAATTTTGGATTGATTTTGCGTTTTGGATAATCTGTTCCAAAATATTTCGAGTTGTATTGTTGATTGATTGTTGTGTTGTGAAATCGTTATCATTTTCTCAGCTTGAAGTCCTGGTGTGTATAAATCTTCATCTGGGTGCAACATGACACTATTCAGAAGGTTACCAAACTCTGATTTTTATGTTTTGAGCATATTCGTGTTCTAAATTTATGTACTTCTTTTATGTTAAAACTTCTCAATCATGTTCATTTAAAGAAATTTGAGGTTTTTGTAAAGCATTATAGCTTGGATTCCTGTGTGAAGTGGGTTTTCTCACCTTGACTACCTGAATATGATGTACCTTTTATTTCTAAAAATAGTACCATAGGATAGTTGCCATCTTGTAAAATTATGAGTTTGATTTATTGATTCATCATTGTTTGGCATTTATGTAACTCTATACTAGACATCCTTCCTCATTTTTAGTTGTAAAATGGTTTTGAAATTTTGATTCTGAAAACTGAAAGCTATAGAAGTTAATCATTTAAGTACTTCTTATTTGGGAAAGATATGTTACTATTAGTACATAATCACAACACCCCGAATAGCCAAATTGTGAAGTGGGGAATTCGATGTGATTGCATAACATGGGACCATCTCTCAAGCTTTTGGACTTGCTCAACTCGAGATGGACCTCGGAGAAAGCCAGTTCTTGCTTCCTAATCTACATGCCATAAGATAATCCAACGCGGGGAGAACCTATTCTATCCTAATATAACCATTCCAAGGGGATAGAGAGACATAGAGGGTAAAAGAGCCTACACTAAGCGGTGATACACCAAAAAGGAAGTGGTTGAATCACATACCCAACTGCCTGAAGTGGAGAGAGTTAAGTAGAGGAGAGGGTGGACAGAATGCACCATAGACCAGAGATAGATTTCACACAAAGCACCACTTCTAAACCCATTAAGCATAACTCCCAAAACCTGCAAAAACATCAAAGTATGTAAAATATACCCTGTGACAATGAGAGGTAAGAAGAGACAACAAAATAAGCCAAGGGTGGAAAGATGCATCACGAAACATATTTTATTGCTCCAAAATGTTACACAATGCATCATCAGTGGGCAAGAGGAAAGAAAACGCCATTACAGAGCCATGGGAGGAGGATTAGACTCCGCATTCTACCCTAAGGAAGAAAGAGAGAGGGGGCAGAGGAGAAATAATGACCAACCACTTGAATATGCTCCTTCATTACAATATATAGGAAGAATAGGAGAGAAAAGAGGGAAAAACTCAAATCTTGCTTCCACCACCCTGAGATATGCATTGAATCTTGCCTTAAAATCTAAACCACCATAGCTTAATGCCCTTTATAGATGTTCCCACAATATTTCAATTCTGGTTCCCCGACGGATCAAATCGAATCAGATCTGGTAGTTGGATAAATTAGATTCTGCATTAATGGCCTGGAAGATGTTTTCCCATTTTTCACCTTTTATAGCCTGCTAAAAATGATATTTTATGTTTCCGAGGTGTAGAGGGTGTCGATACATTTCCAAAAATTCTTCTCCCATCCAAATCTAAGTTTCCAATCAAAATAGATGGCCATTTGAATATTAGGGTTTCGGGACGCAATATTTAAAGAGTATGTCCATACAAGGTCCATGTGGTGGCCTGGCGCTTGTTTAGAAACACGCCCCAAGTTTTACTCTTGAAATGGCGTCGTGTTGACACTTGGATCCTTCCACCGGCCTGCCTCTGCTTTGACTATTCAAACCCCAACTTTGTCCCTTTTTGGACCTAGGACACGCGGTGAACCCCGATCGTTTGGGAACTGCCTCAAGACTTTCCTTTTGAAAGCACGCCAATGAGACATGTGAAGGCTTATGTTGGTTCTCTATACTTAACTAATTTTTGGCCCGCTCTCCTTTTGACCTCTATTGATCATTACCTACGTGGAGGGTGGTGCGGTTTGAGTCTCCGCTTAGGATCCTGGTTTTGGAATGTGTGTCATTCGGACACTTGACACCTTTCGCTAAGTCGAAGGCCTTTTCAACGATCGGTGAAACTTTTGGGGCTCTAGATGCGTGGATGCCTAGTGCTTATTTGAGTCTTCCTTTTGGATTCAATCTTTGGAGGTGCGCCATTTGGACACTTGGTAGCTTCCGATGACTCCTCCATACTTAGCCAATTTTGGGGCTCATTCTGAATCATTTGTAGAGCCCGAAGACTTTGAACCTTCACCGTTTATTTTCCTTTGAGCCTCTAGTTTCTTTGACACTGTCTTCTCTTCCCCGACCCTGTAATTCCATTTTAGAGCCCACCTGTAACTTGTCTATTGGATTTGAAGCATGGGTTCATTCAATGTAGCCATTTCTTGAATTTCTTCTGTATGGTGTCGTGTAGATAGTTGTGATTGTAAAATGTATATAAAAGCATACTTGCAATAGATAAAATATAGGTAGAATATGATGAGAGAAATAGATATAGAACAGAAAAGGATAAGTACTCGGATCTAGTACATTTTGTAATATCGAATGTTTTATCAATAAAAAGCACAAAGGGGGTGTCATGTTTGAAATTGGGCAATATCTTAGCATGACCATGGAAAACCAAGCTATAAATTAAGGATATGTAAAGCTTCAATTTCTCTAAAATATATTTTTGTTAATGGTATAAACTCTAATATTCCCCAAAATTTTAATAAAATTATACATATCTCAAAAATATCCAAAGTAGTTTGTACAAATGGATAGAAGCTTCGTATATCACAAAACATCCAATAAGAGCAATAAATCTTCAAAATGTGAGAAAATAGGGAATCACAACCCAATTTCTTAAAATGAGGATGTAATATTATTATGGAAACATTCTTAGTCATTCACAAGGGGAATTTACTTTCTAAATGAAAATTTCAGTAGTCTTTGCATTCATTGGGCATGGTGTTTTCTTAAACACCTAAAGTATTTAGAAAGAAAGTTTATGAACCCCTTAAATCTTCTCGCAATTAATTTTTCATTGAAATTCTTCCAACACAACCTCCAAACAAAGTGCATTCAAGAGTGACCAAAACTTATTTATAAAATGAAAAATCATACATTTTGAAATAAAATATATAGAGTGTGTAAAGCACATGTTATGAAAAATCAAACCTATTCTAGTCCTACTTTAATCATATACATGAAAACTATACAAAACCATAAATGGGTTGTAAGAAGTAACTTCTATTTTGATAAAATGTGGACGTGAGATAAAATTTGAGGCACCCATGTTTGGTGATAGGAGTTAAGACTAGGTATGTGATTCCTTTTTATCTAAAATATCATCTCTAATGAGAGAATACACCACTTCATACTATGTGATTTTCTTGTGAATGTGTATCAACTGATTTTTGGTATTTTGTAACTCTTTCTCATGCTCTAAAGTGAACATAATAGGGGAAAAATTTGAGTCGAGATTTGAGATGGATATTCATCTATTATAAAAATCCAAATTTGGAGGCCAATGGACTTCTTCTCTAAGAAACTCATCCTCCTTGTGTTCAAATCCATAGATAAATCTTGTAGACACATCCTCCTTTTCTTCCTACAAGGCCCTGGGTTTATTTACTTCATCTTCTTTGACTTTGAACTCTGTCAAGCCCATGATATCTTCACACGTAGGTGATGTCATTGAAGACAATTTTGATCATCACATATGTCACTGATGGATGTGATGAAGCTTCAAATTATTTGAGTGTGAAACTTTTCCCTTCTTACTTACCTCACATGCATAATTTGTAGGCTCAATTTCAACCTCATCCACTTGTCACTTCATTTAAATATCATTAGAATGTAATGATACCTCTTCCTCTAGTTTTTCTTTGATTAAGCATGTTTTGCAACAATAATCCTCAAGTGGGAAAGAACACATGTTCAAACAGATTACTTATGAGATTAATTGATCATTTTTCCTCTTCTAAAACTTTAAGCTCAAAAAGCACCCCCTTTTCCCATCTTCTATATTGTATGACAACTCTAATTTATAATAAATTATTTTCCTAATTATGATAATAAACTCTTCTTTATTTTCATCTTTGAGTTCATTCCTCTCATCCTCAACCTTGGGTTGATCAATTTTGACATCAATTATCTCTAGAATGGAATGATTTATGACTTTACCATCATTTTTAGATTCATTCCAAAAAAAATATCTCTTTATTTTCATTGATGGAGCTTAGTTCAGTAGACCATGGTGCACTTACAAGAGGTTTAATGCTACTTAGCTCAAGTCAAGAAGTTATTTTGATCTCAAAATCTATAACTTTATCCTTAAAACATTGTAAATGCTCTTATTTGACCCCTAACTCCTCAGTTGTAACTTTAAATGTATTATCTATTTTTCATCTAAAAGACAAGGAACATCTCTAACAACCCCATAGGTTCAAGTCCAAGCCAAAATAAGGATAGCCATGTAGACACAAAAGCATGCACATATTACTATTTTACTATGCCATCATTATGTTGTTATATGCATGAATATTAAGCAAAAAAACACAATTCTTTATGTGTCTAGTTGTTTTGATTGATTTCTATTGTATTGTTCTTCGCATCTTTCATTTATGTACCCAATTTTGGTCAGGTCACAGGGGTCCCCATATTTCCATATTTTCACATATGTCTTCATTTGTTTTAGGACACTAGTGCCCATTCTAGACACTAGCACCTAGGCACATGTGTCCATTATGGGTGCTTTTTTCCTACTTATTCTTTCACTTATTTTGACATTTTTGGTTGACCTTTTGGTGTTCTTATCCTTATTCTGAGCTCATAGTCGGTCTTTTGTGTTACTAGTGTCAAAATTCAAATAAGAGATTCATATATATAGACAACATACATACTATTATTCTAGTTGGAAATAATTAAGGGAAATCACATCTACATATTATCATTACTATCAAAGGGACTACATTTTGGGCTATATACACTACATAGGAAGGGGAAGTTCTCAATTCCATACCACACATTTAATCAAAGCTAGATATAGCCCGTTATCTTGGAGCCATTGGTGCAAGGGAAACCTAAAGACATTGTTTCAAGCAAAAGAACATAGAACTACATGGATTCTAGAATGTAGTGCAGTCTTCGAGTGATTTGGTAGGGTTAGTCGACTTCACATTTTACATATTTCATTCACATTTTATGTGTTTATGAGCTTGTATAGGTAGCTAGGGTTTGTTTTGCATGTTACATGTTCCTTTGATGAATAAAGTGTGAATATCAGAAACTAAAAAAATTAGAAGAAAAACCCTTATAACATGGTAGAAAGTAGATATTGATAGTTTACAGTGATCACCAACACCCAAATCCAAACACTAGTGCTTGGGCACCATTATCCTACTTTGGGCGCCTCTGTACGGACTTCAACAAAGAGTTACAAAATCTGTAACAAGCTGTTGTGGCATCATTTCCAACTAGATTCAACATAAAAATAGTCCCAAACATCTACAGATTACATATAAATATGCTAAGTTACTTATCTCTCTCATTTTCTTATGATCTTGCACTTTTTGAAGTGATTAGATTTTTATTTTACTTATTTTATCATATTAATTACTCTAAACTTAGATTTAACTACATTTTTGTTAAATCATTTGGTGAACCCCACCCTCTTCAAACTCCTTTCCCTAGGATCCCAAAACTCTCATGGTTAAAAAGAGGTCCTCATATCCCAAATAGAATATGGCCTATACATATGTGCAACCAATTCTCGACAATCTTTGCTATGGAATCTAGATTTCGTGATCTTTATAAGAATCCTCAATGTAATCAATCAGTCATTCAAAACTTCTTTCTTTCCAAAAACTCTTCCTATTGGCCTCGACACACTTGATATTTACATAGTATCTCCTGAACAATGCTTGGTTTCATGTTCTTCTTCATCTTCTATTGCCACCCATGCTACTACATATTATTCTCCTCCTCTTATTGCACATAATACAATTAATGTAGATTCTTTTCATGATAAGGCTCATGCTTGTAACAAAATGAATGCTAATAATTCTACCTCTAATGATGACAATGCACACGTGTATGTTGATGATTATATTACTAGTCAAGATGAATGTAAATCTATATCTCCTATTCTTCATATTTATAAAAATGTTTCCATTGATTGCAATGATAAATATGATGTTAGTACTCCTATCACTTCTTTTTATGCTGATGATAGTCTTGATGAAATACTTAATTGAGAAAACATGACTGATAGTGATGTTGATTATATTTCTGATCATGAACATGTTAGTGATGATGTTACTTCTCTTAAGACTGTTGCATGCTAATTTACTACTCCTCTTTCTTCTAATTTTGAAGTTTCTTCTAATATTTGTGTATGATGATTATACTCCTACCACTAGTGCACCTCTTATCATGCCTCCCGAGTCTACACCCACCATTCCTATAGAGCTTATATGTTCCTCTCCTTCTCTTCCACCTCCTTATCCTCCATCCACATCCATTCTACAT
Organism: Taxus wallichiana var. yunnanensis; assembly: GCA_018340775.1. NCBI lineage: Eukaryota > Viridiplantae > Streptophyta > Pinopsida > Cupressales > Taxaceae > Taxus > Taxus wallichiana. Next base: position 898,118,400 of record CM031237.1, on the reverse strand, counting down.
TCTTAGATTCCCATGATGACTCACAATGGAAAGTTCCAACCCCTCCATGTGTCTCTCACTTCTTTTACCATCCCCTCACTTGATATTTTTTCCCTCATGCATGTTGTTGGTAATTTTCAATCTCAAGTTCATTCACTTACCCTCGAAAGCTAATTCTATTATACCTCTATTAAAAATTATCCCCTTCATGGAAATCCCATTCCTAATAATATTAATGATTACGCTTTCCCAAGGGACTTCCTTATGCCTACTTTCTCCTATTTTGATGGCAATGACAATCCTTATTTACATATAAAACACTATCATCTAGCCATGGATTCTTATTCTAATGATCATTTGTTACTAAAATCACTTCATCATAGTCTTATTCTTTCATTATCATGCTCTCAATGGTATTCTCATTTGCATTTGCATTATGGATCGGTTAGTACCTATTATGATATTGAGGATGCTTTTCTTATATACTTTATTTCTAACAATGATTCTAAAGTAACATATGAACACTTGCCTTTTTGCATCAAGGAAAGAATGAACTAAGTTTAGGTTACATTTTATGATTCAATTCTTACATACATCGATTATTATTTTATCCTATGATTTAGAAATGAAATTTATCTTTTTTCATGGCTTAATTATTCCATTGAAAGTGTTGTCATGTGTTTTTAGAGGGGAAAAATTCAACTTGAAAACAAGACAACTCTACTCTAGTGTAAAAAAATTTCAATGTAGACCTTCCCAGGAACCCCTCTAGATCAACCTATCCCCCGTGTTAGGCCTATCCTATCCTTATAATGGTTCATATATTTTTCTAAACCTTCCCATTAGGTGATTTATGGAAAACAAGTTCATTCAAGCACTTCTAAGGAAATATCTCTCAAGGTGGACTTTTGAGGAGACTTAGAAATTACTATTTTTAGCTTTTCTAAGAAAATTGCACACCCTCCGGAGTTGATTTGAAGGACCAAATTTGTAGAGAAATTAAATTAAGGAGATAGGAACATTGTGCAACTGATTTTGGAATATTTTCAAAAACTTTAGAGGTTTTGGAAAATTTTCAGCGAAAGTGGGTTTTCAAAGGTGAAGGAGCGTGCTACTAAAAACAACACTTAAGATTCAAGAAGTGATTTAGGGAGATATATAATGAATTAGATGCCACAAAAATATAAATTTAAAGGTATTTTAGTTCTCTAAGTGATGGTGGTTTCATATTTTTCACAAGACATAAGATTTTCTTCCTATAATATGTTTTCTATATGTACAACTTGGGGTCCCAAGAAAAAAGGTTATTTTTGAGGGGTTTACAAGAATAATTAGAGAATGAGACCCATCCCATCCTTCAAAAAAAAAATTCCAGTCAAAATACTATAAATAAGTTCTCAAAAATACCTCTGGATGCCCCAGATATGCTGTCGTTAAGCTTCTCTCCAAGGTATGCTTTGGGACTTAGTCATTTTCTAGGTGGACACATGTCACTCCCAGGTTGAGGCATAATTTATTGCACCAAATTTCCCATCCCCTTGGGAAAAAAGGGAAAAAAATCTCCCATCCTTAATATATCCCCCTAGGGCATTATGTGACCCCGATAGAGCTCAAACAAGACAATTAAGCCCCTTTGCACATATATAAGCTCTCTCTCTTGTGACAAATCTTGCAGTGCCACTTGTCATCTTTTGGTGAGGAATAATGTTACTACACATTATTTCCCATCACCTTGGGAGATTTGTGACAAAAAAATTCACCCTATGCAAAACTTGGCCCTTGATCCCTCATCTAACCTTAAAAGGTGTTGTGCATGCCATTTTTCAGCCCCTCTCCTCTCTGCCTCCGCAAAGCAACAATTGCCACTTTTCATCACAATAATGAGGTGGATTTTATTTCACCTTGTGTCTCATTCCCTTTAGAAATTTTGGACACAAAAATATTCCCAATCCTAGCCATTTATTTGGCCCTATATGTGACCCAGTTTCAACCCCTGGGTGCCTAAGGTGTAAGGAGAAGGCAATCAAAATAGGTACCTGATATTCCACGGATAATTTTGGGAGATCCATAATGAGTTAAAAGGTAAACAAATAATCATTTTAAATATTATAAAATTATCTACGTGATGAAATATTCAAATCCTTCACAAGGTATAAGCACTTCTTTCCACGACTCATTTTCGGCAGGCACACCTTGTCGTCCTGAGAAATAAGGAGAAATTTTATGGGGATGTCGGAATAAATAGATCTTGACACCCATCCCATTGTCTTAATAATGATATTGGAATCAAAATCATATATGGGTCCATAAAAAATGATCTCATGTAACTTCGGAAACGTCATTTTCAAGGCCTCTCTCAAGGTATGCTTTCGCACTTAAAATTTTCACCTCTTGAGCATGACACATTTTATTGCACCAAATATCCCATCCCCTTGAGAAATTTGGGACAAAAAATGTTCCCAAACACATTTATTCCATCTAGTCCATCATATGACATTGGTGAAGCTCCGTGATCCATGTTTATCCCTCTTCACTCATTCCAACCCTTCTCATTGACTAATACAACAATGCCACTTGTCAATTCAAGGGTGAAGAGAAAATGGATGATTTTCCTTAGTGTCAAAGCTTCAAGGATTCATCAATTTCTTCCATAACATAATAGGAAAATGGAAGTGAGGCACATATCACTTTTCAAGGTTTTAGTGGGTAGAATCTTTCAAAAATTGTAGGAAATGATCCTCGAAAAATCTAGTTTTGCGTGAATTAGTTTTCGTACCATGAAATCCCTATTTTTTAGGGATATTAAGGACTGAGTTTTTCATCATAATATTTCCATGTGATAAAATTAAAAAGACATTGAAAATTAGAAGATATTATCCTTAAAAAATTTAGTTTCAGTTTCATGTGAACTAGTTTTCATGTCATGATGTCCGTATTTGGTAGGGATATTGAGGACTGATTTTTTCATCAAAATTATTCCTTTTTATATGAGGAATACATATAACCTGCAATTTTACCTTTCTAATTCATGAAGATCTGGATGAGAAAAAACCCTTGAAAATGGGAGGAAATCATTCTAGTGAGAAGTAGATCTTTTAAGACCTTTTTTGTCGTAATCTGACACCCCATGGTAAAATTACTAAAAATATCACATGATATTACTCTCCACATGATAAAAATATTAAATCCCTCAATTTTCAATCTCTAATCATCCAAAATAGTAAAAATGGTGCAAAACAAAAGACACGACAAAATGGCATTTTTCCGAAAATAAAAGGTCATGAAAAAACAACCCGCTAAACATAGAAAGTTGTAAAAAGTATAAATGCATCATCAAAATAAGAGGATGAAATTTCCTAAAGGTTCATAAGGTCATGTTGGAGTAAAATGGGTGATATCTCCCAAAATAGTAGACCTAGTTCTACTTGTTAAAAATAAAAAGTCTTCATTTTGGGTGCAAAAAGTTGCAGATGACTCCATTTTCACTCATATTTCCACTTTTTAGACTCTCGATTGGATTGTAGTATGACCTCATGACTCAAATAGAGAAATGATAACTTCATGAGGGTCATGGAAGCATAATCTGGAACACATTTACGAACCAAGAGGTAAAGTATTTGAGGTGAACTTCATCGGAGCTTTCCATTAGCGTAGCAATGTGCGAAGGTCATCGGGGATAAATTTCCATCTTCCACTTCCTTGGAGCATAGTTTCATAAAAATAGGATTATTTATCATCGATTATTTAGAGTATTCTTTTTTTTTTTTCTCTTCATTATTTTCCTCTTCTCTATCCCCTTTCTAATTCTTCATTGTGATCAATCATGATGTTTGTCCTATTCATTTAAATGTAAGTATGGTTAATATTGTAATACGTCACCCTTAATTTAGAAAAGGAGACTTAATCTCACTCCTAGGAATATGAAGATTCACATATGAAGGATAAATGAAAGGTCATGTGGGGGTAGGTGAAGATTCTTCTAAAGGTCTATAAATTGTAATGACTTCCCCATTCTATAAATTAATACTTGGAGTAAAACAAAAGAGATATAAATTTCCTTTTATTCCCTCCTCTATGTTCTTCCATATCTCACTATGTATATCTTTTCAAGAACATCAATGAAGAAGAAAGGAGTTTCGACCTTTTTGATGAGAGAATTTCTAAAACTTTGTGTCCTAAATTCTATCTTGTTTTGCTATTAGTAACAAAAAAATTCCTTTTATATATGTGTGTTGAATTAATTTGATTAATTGATGTAGGAATATGATTTTATATTTGCAATATTAATCCCCCATTCCTTTTCCCCACTCCCTTTTCTACCTTCTCATAAAATTCATCCCTTTGCAAGTAATTGCAAGAGTTTTCCATAGGTTCAGTGGAGTGTTCCTATTAGATACCAAACCTCTAGGCCACCATAAAGTTTAATTTAATTCATGCGTAATAAATGGAGCTACACCATTCAAGCAGAGGGACCTAGAGTCTCAAAACATTGGTGGATACCGACCAATTTTTACACCCTGAAAATTTTTATCACCAATAGAAAGAAAGATTTTATATGATACATGTGAATATTTTACTTTTGTGATATAAAGTTATTGATTTAGAAAAAGATTTGATTGCTACACATGTTATATAACCCCCTTCTACTTCTTTTACTACTTCATTGTCTAAAACATTTTCTCCTTTTCCATCCATTGTGCCTCCTACATAGTCATCATATCCTCCTCCACAAGCGTCTTCCATCCCCACCACCACCTCGACATACACCTAACTCTTCTCGACCTCCCACTCCGACCCATTAAAATTTTTGAATGATGTATACAACATGATGTATTGCATGCCTTAATTTATAAGCTAAATTTTTTTACCTTCCAATCAACATCCTCCTCCTCACCAATTGCATCGCCAACACAATCACCCTTTCTATAATTTTCATCGCATCAATGGCTATCGTGACAATGATTGCTATGATCTCCAAGAAAAATTTTAATAATTAGAAGTGAAAGTGTCATTGTATTTCACTATCTCTCTTATCTCTCTCTCTCTCTCTTCCACATAAGTAAGCTTTCTACTCTCAATTCACTAGTATTATTCACCACCTCCTAAGGTTATCATTTTCCCACATCCTAATGTCATCATTCATCCACATCTCTTCTCTCTGCCACATATATAGCTACTACATCCCATCCTCCTCCTCATATTGTTATTTCCTCGCATTGTCTTCTTAATATTTTGACATCCAAAATTTATATCGCCACACCTCCCATCATTGGCACCATCTCCTCTTACATTCACTTTGACACTTATTCTCATGTTGTAACCACTTCACATGCTTTTTCCACCCCTTACAAGCATCTTCATCTTTGGTAGATGATTTACACTTTCTATCTCATTACCCGATGACACACTCTTGTGTTATAGTTCACACTTTTTGTTGAGGGAATACTACATCAAAGAACCTCCCATCTCATGATTTTGACTTTGTACTTCATGATATATCATTTCTATCCACTCATTGCATGTTACAAACCCATTTCCCGATGACACACTCTTGTTTTATGGTTCATTCTTGATTGATGAGGGTAATCTATATATGAATCCCATTCTCACACTTGGGAAATATATCTTCTTCCCCTAATTACTTCAATGTCACATGCCATCATCCAACTATCAACTCATCATTATTATATATTATTACTACTTCTACTTATCTATCACATTACATCATATACATTGTACACTATAATCTTCATTCTCATCCAAATAAACATCCTATTTTATTCACTAATTATCTATTCTATGTACATCATCACACATTTCAACATATAAAATGTCAAAACAACCATTTTATCGATGCATATTGAATATAACAACCAAAATTGCATATCAAAATAATCATATTAAATTCCAATACACATCAATAACACATATGATACTAATATATGACTATATATACCATTAAAATTATCATTACAAAATAGAATTGTTGGGAGGAAGGCTCTCATGCATCAATACAATATATCCAATGTATCAACTATCATCATCACCATCACTATTAAAAATTGTGAAATCTCTACACCAAGAGGCTTCACCATTTAATTTGTGCCACTATTCTCAACATCTATATCTATCATTCGATTCTTGTAACACAACAAGATGTATTTTTTTCTTTGGATATCAAACTTTTGGCTCCACATATCTTGAAAATATATCATGCACTAGGTATCCTCCTCCTATAGATTCTCTTTCTCACTCTGCCTCTACATCAGCATTATCGTGCTCACTCAACAACATGGCAGACATGGATGATACTATAGCCACAAGTGCAATCAAATGGGCATGCTCGCATGTAATCATGTCTACTTTTTCTAGTATCCCACCTCCCACACAGAGAATTTGGAGGCATATTTTGTGTCAACGTGCATATCAAGGTATCCAAAATAGTGACTAATAAAAATCACCTAGAATATTACAACCAAAATTAGTTATTACATACATACATCAATCGAGAACCAATATAAAAATCACATACAAAAATACTTACGCTTCGTTTGTGCCATAGATACATCATCTACATAGGGGTAGGTGTTTTCCCATCGACTCATCCAACTATTAGCCCACCCACCGCATTCACCACTACAGGGAATAACAACACCCATCGATGTGTCCCCCACTACTCCCTGTATGCCTAGGTACACCCAACATCATCAACCTATATATGCTCTATCACTACATCTACATCATTTGGACCAAGATGCACTAGTTATTCTCCTGTGAGGATTGGCCTCGGCCCTACGCTCAATTTTCCACCCTAGTAGATTTTAACCTTATATATGGCTCTGGGGGCACATCCTAGGCCATGCCAAATTGTCTAGATACTCACTCTTCCTAGAATAACTCTATCACCCATGGAAAGATATCCTCTAACCACATGGTTTGCCGAATGCTCCGAGCTCCACACTATCGATCAACCAACCGCCATAGTCTATATATGGCCTTCATATGATGGCACTAGGATCCATCGATCTATCATCGACCTATAGGTGGTCATATCCATCATCCTACTATGGGTGCCTACCCACCTCACCTCAAATATCTCTAGTTGAGCCCAATCGGTCCATGGCCCACTAAGTGGCATCAATATTACTATATGTTTATACACCCATACGTGTAAAAATTTGTGGATCCTAGTCCACCCCCATGATCCTCGTGAGTAAATCTATAGAAATATCTATACAAGTGGGCCAATACACACCGCACCCATGCATACCTAGTCCCATGTTCCTCTATCCTATGAAAAATACCATGCCTCTTATACAATATCCCAAATCGACACCCTCTACCGCCACCGATGATGCTAGGATCACTTTGAAATAAATTCTGTAACCATGGAAAATTAGATCTCAATATCACATCTAAAATGATATGAATCTTTGCATGTACTCATGTGCCTAGTAAATCCCACCTTGCTTCCCTCATCGACTACAAGAATCCACTATAGTCATGACCTTTACTCTCTCTCCTATAATAGGAAACCATAATATCTAGTATACATCCTCTAATGTCACTGTCATCTCGTCAAGAGGCAACCATAATGTAAAAGTATCCATGCACCATATATCACATAAAGCAGTTAACATAGGCATATTATGGGGTACCTATCTTAATCTAGCAATGTTCCACTAACTAACATGGTCCAATATATCCCACTCAACATCTAACAACCCTAAAATAAGAAATGTGCTAAAATGACAGCCCGCCTAAAACTCTCTCGAGTGTATATCCCTCTACAAAACAAAAAAACAATAAAATAATTACATTATCACACTATAAATACTAAAAATCAATAATATTAGAATCAAAATTAATCAAAATATGTGTATTCTAGTAAACAATGCCAAAACCTTGTTTTGGGATGCTAAGCACACCAAGAAAAGGTCATGACACCCCAAATCATGTCACTAGGGCCAAAAATGGGTGCTAGTTGTCCTTAGGGACAAAAAGACCATGAACGCGTCTATTGTAGTTAGCAACACCCAAAAATATGCAAACATAAATTTTCATAAAATCGATAATAACAAGCATATTGGACAATATTTTCCAAAATTCATAACAATTACCAACTCATCGGCTTTTCTATGAAGCCACGACTACCGCTACTCTCTCAAATCTACTCAAATTCGGTGCTCTAACACATGACATATTCATAGCTTAGAGCTCCACATCTCACTCAATATTAGTAAAAATAAAGTTACTATTCAAGTATACATATTACTATATATAGTCAAATCCAATTTACCCTATACTATAGCTACTATCTACAATCATTTTTCCAATTAATACACGACACAGTTTTGCCCATATCTTTAGCCTCATTAATATTTTTTCCTCCCCGTTCGCACCATCTAGATAAAAATATCTACTAGCATCATACTATACACTTTTTAACATTCCATATTCCAATCTAGCACGTGTAAAAATCAATACATACGCATACTTTGTCAATATAAACTACCTCTCATTTACTATTACAACATCTTATACGTCTTGATTTCGGGTCAGTGTTCATTTATCTACCCTTCACCCTTTCACCAAAAAGGGGTACATATAATCATGATCATCCTATAATCCCTCTCATTATATAAAAGGATTAATCGACATTCCGAGCAAATTATTATCAAAATTTTCTCTGATCTTATTCAAACAAAGTTTTTAAGCATTGTATATGACATTCAATAATTTATACTATTTCAAATCTACTCCCCCAAATGACCTAATTTGGGGAAAATCTCGATGAGTAATTTACTAAGCACATCCTATTTTAAGAAATATTCTATCACTTAAAATCAAATTGATAAATCATTATAATAATAACATTTACTATATCTCCCAAATGACCAAACTTGGGAGCCACATTACATTACCATCACTTCTAGATGACCTAACTTGGAATCCATCTAGAACTATTCAAATCAGAACACTTGTTATTGTAGGAGTGGGGGAAATGATACGTCATTTCCTTTCCTAGAATGCTCCTATGTGGCTTCTTCAATCAAAACCAATCAAAACTAATCGGAACTAAATAAGAGCTAAATCTAGTCTCTATTTGTCTATAACGATTTTACATTTTAGAGATGCAGTCATAGATGGAGAGTAAAACTATTTCTCTCTCCACAAGACTCTTCCTTTGGAAACATTGCAAAAAAATACTTCCACTTTCAAAAAATAAGGTTTGTAATTGACCACTCCCTTCCTCTTTTAATCTCTATTGGTGATAATTCAAAATATCCAAATTATCCAAAAATTGTTTCAAGTATTTCTCCAAGTGTTCCACACAACGGTTTGCTTATCTCTACTTACACCACATAGGTCAACATGTTGATCCATGGTTTCGCCATGATACTAGCTTCTATGCACACTCTACAACATGGCTTCTCCGAACCTATACGGGTATGTTCCTTACATCCTTTACAATACTTGAATTTCATTCAAATAGCATATAGGGGAAAATGTAGACAAAACATCACACAAATATTATTATTTTACTATACCATTAGTATGTTATTATATGCATGAATCTTAACCAATAAATTTTTCACTTGGTGATAGAATCCCTTGTCCATCTTTTTGTTTTGATTTATTTATATTGTAGTGTTCTTCTACGTCTATCATTTCTATACCCAATTATGGCCTAGTCATAGGGATCCCTAATTTTTTTGTCTTTTTAGATTTGTTTTCATTTGCCTCGGGACACTAGTGCCCATTCTAGACACTAGTGCCTAGGCACTATGTCCATGCGGGGCTTCTATCCTACTTATTCTTTTCACTTATTTTGACATTTTTGGTCAGAATTTTTCGTTTTTTAATCCTTATCCCAAACTCATAATTGACCTTTTGTGTCACTAGTGTCAAAATTAAAATAAGAGATTCATATATATAAACAACATACATATTATTATTTTGGATGGAAATTCTAAAGTACAATCACATCTACATAATATCACTACTATCAAAGGGACTACATTCTAGGATGTATAGACTACATAGAAAGGGGAAGTGCTCAATTCCATTCCACAATTTTTCATCAAAGCTAGATATAGACCTTTAGCCACGAGGGAAACCTAAGGACACTATTTGACACACAAACACATAGAAATACATGGAGTCTAGAATGTAGTCCAAGAATTGTTCATAAGTTCACTCTTTGGGTAACCATTGGGATCGATCGACTTCACATTTTTCATATTTTGTGTTTGTGATCTTGTGTAGGTAGGTAGGGTTTTTTTAGGTTACACGTACATTCAATGACTAAAGTGTGAATATCAAGTGAATAACAGGAATCAAAAGCGAAATCCTTACAAAATGGTAGAGAGCGTATCTTGACAATTTACATAGTCACCAATGCCCATATCTAGTCACTAGCACCCAAGCATCCCGGTCCTACTCTAGGCACCTATTTTTGACCTCATTGTAGAGTTCCAAAATCTATAATGAGCTCTTATGGTATCGTTTCTAGCCAGATCCAACATAGACACAATCCTAGACATCTACATATTAAATAGAAATTAACTAAGTCACTGATCTCTCTCATTTTGTTACGATATTGCATTGTTTGAAGTTCTTAGCATTTGTATTCTAATATATTTTATAATATCATTTACTCTGAAATTATATTTAACTACATTTTTGTTAAATCAAGCCATTAAAATGAGAAATCCTAGAAATCATCATGACTTCGTAAGGATTATTTAGGAAACTCTTGGGTTTAGGGTAATACTTTAGGTAAAGGGTGGGAGAGCGGTGTAACACCATTGAAATTGGAGAGGAATAGTGGATTATGCTAAGTGGGATTAACATTGTAAGGGTTTAGGGTTATATGGATCTAGAAAATGGGGGGAAAATGAGCGCTAAGATAAAGTTGTAGTCATTATAATTAATCAATGGGTACATTATCCCGCTTTAAGAGTAAGATAAGCCTTAGGGAACTCCAAAAAAGGGGAAAATATCAATTTGGGAAGATTTAGGAGAGGGTTGAGTACTTTTGGAATGATATTTGCAATAGGAGTTTGTAATAATGCCAAGTAAGTTATAAAATGGTATCGACTTGCTTATATGGAATTTTGTAGGTGAAATATTCTAATAACTCTGACTTTAGGAAGATGAAATGACCTAATTAATATATTCAAATGAAAAAAAAGTCAGAGAATATAAAAGCATAGGACAATAAAAATCATCCAAGGTGTATACTTCTAGACACTAAATCACACATTTGGGTACATTTCTAGGTCCTAAAAGCATACTAGCATTTGCATGATTTATAAGCAAGGAAACTAGTAATTGACAACTAACTTTGGAATCTTTTGCTTGTTTCTTACTGTCTTTCTAGTCTTTCAAACCCTACATCCCGGTTGAGATTGTACTTGTCTTTGGACACTAGTACCCAGATAGGACATAAGTGCCAGGTGCTCCCAGGGATAATTTTAGTGGCGAATATTCCATTTTTGAAAAATTTGAAAAGGTGAATTTTTTGGCATGGATTAGTGACCTGTTCACCTAAAAATTACAGTTTAATTTTTTTTAGGGGTCGGCTTCGCCTACCCTTGAAACTATCCCCTATATAATCCTAGATTAGTTCTAGGTAGAACACTACTAGCTCACGCATACCACCTAGAGGCATATGTATTATCGAGTATAATAAACTCACGACAAGAGGCCGTAGAGGCTACAGAGGTGTGACTGAGATTTTGTTGATCCGTGTTGGCGCGTGACAAGAGTGTGGAGGAAGTAGACACATGACACAGAGTTTGTTGACGTGTGAGATGGATATTTTTTGTCACGCGACAGAGGGCGGAGGCTATAGACACGTGACAAAATATTTACTATCACACATCAACAAGGTTGTTGTCACGTGACGAAAGAAACCTCTGTCGCGCATCAACAAGGTTGTTGACATGCGACAACAAACTTGTTATCGTGCAACAACAACCTTGTTGATGCATGTTAGAGAGGGTGTTGTCCGAATGCGTGACAACAAATATCTTGTCGCGCATCATCGTAGCCTTCTTTCACATCACTTGAAAATTAGGTAAAAATTTGCATACAACCCCAAAAATTTTCCTTCCCATGAAATTGGTTATGGGGATATTCACCAAGTATTTTTCACCTCCGATTCCCAAGATGTCTCTTAAAATGAACCCTGGGTGCTCCTGTCCCTTATGGGCTCCCCTAACTCTTTTTTTTCTTACTCACTTATTTTGGGTCTCTTTTATATTTTGGGAATATTTCTTACTTATGGGTCGGTCGTCTAGTTATGAATTATGAAATTTAAACAAGGTCATATGAATACATAGTCATGTGATCAAAATAAAGGACCAAGCTCTAAGCATACTTACTATCACCTATGCTTGCAATCAAAAGGCACCTAAGACACTTTAAAGCATCCATTTGAACACGCATCCTACTATATTACTACATTCTTGTTACATCTTGTTGTCATCAATGCAACTTGCACTAGGGCTTCCTAGGGCATAATTTCTACAAACACTCACCATAACCACATGGAGTCTAAGATGAAGTGTAACACTCGATCATAATTTCACTCTATTGAGTGACCACCAGGGTTAGTTTGACTCCTCATATTGCATATTTCTTTTTGGATTTGATGTTTTTTTGTGGGTTTTAAAGGTGAAATTTTATCTTGTAGGTTACAAGTATCATCATTGATCATAATGTGAATATTAGGTGACCAATGATGAACAACAACGAATGTCCAACGACACTCCAAAAATAAGGTTCTGGTCATTTTCGTAGTTACTGGTGCCCAGTACTAGTCACCAATGCCTCAGGAACCCCTTTCCTGTTGTGGGCACCCATGTTTGACCTTGATCGTGAGTTGTAGAATTTATCATGAGCATTGAAAACATAGATCACCTCTTGTTCAATAGTTTTCCCAATCTGTACCAATATCAGATCAAGAATAATTCAACTAAGTCCTTCTCTCTCTCTTGTGCTTAGGGTTTCATATTTTACTTGGTTATTTCTTGTGTTATATTATACTTATCATCAGTTGTATATCATAAATTACATTAAGTTACTCTATTTATAGATTTAACAACAAATTTATTAAATTATTAAGTGAACCCATCGATCTAATAATTTCTTCTTTTTTCCGTTACATGTAGTGGTAGATTTGGGTCTTTTAAGCATATTGAACTTCCTCTATCTTCTGTAGGGTTTCTAAATCAATTATTGAATTCGATAACCCTTTTGCCAACTCAGAGAATATTCCTATTGAAAACATTAAAACATCTGATCGTGAACAATCATATGATGAGGACACCAATGTTGACCAAGAACAATTATACAAGCTTACTAGTTTTCTTCAAGATTTGCGTAAAAATCCGACACATATTCTGCATATTCTCCATGATTTACTAACTACTAAAAATCTTGAGATGCTACTTATGTACCTATTATAGGTTCCTCCCGGGCTGTTATGGCCTCTGCATGACCCCTTTGCATTCCTACTTCCATTGTTACTACAACCGCTCCACTCATTCAACCCAATGCTTCTAATGCAAAACCTGAATCTTCTTCAAATAATCCTGATTTAGCATATTTATATCAAGATCTGCAGATTCAAATTAATCAACTTCGTAAAGCCACTTCCTATGCATGTCCATCTCTTGATCGCTCCTTGCTCCTTCATACCCATTTTACACTCACCATTTCCGCTTATCCACTTCCTCCAAAAGTCATCACCCCTAAGCTCCCCACGTTTAATTTCCATGGTGACCCTCAAGAGCATCTTCGATCTTTTCATGTGGCATGTCTAGATTATAAAAATGATCACACTTTTCTATCAAAGCTATTTCGAACGAGTCTTCAAGATTATGCCATCCGTCAGTTCTATGATCTACCTATTTATTCAATAACATCATTCACATATTTAGCTGATGCTTTTCTTGCTCACTTATCAATCAATATTGACACCAAGATCTCTTATGCTCAACTCACACAAATCAAACAAGGATCTAATGGGTGCCTCACAAACTATGTCTTGTGCTACAAGAATAACCTTACTTAAATGAAAAATGTACATGCTGATTAGGAATTACAGGATATTTTTTTCCAAACTTTCTTATCTCCACTACAAGAGAATGTCATCTTTGAGACCTCTCTTTAGTTAAATCAATTATGCCATACACTTAAGCTACGTAAAGGTAAATTATTATCTATGGAGAAATTCAAATATCATGATACATCTTCTTCTTCATCGGTTAATAGATTTCAGGATAAATATTCTTTCAATCCATCTCTAAAGCCCACTGAGGTTAAAGCTACTTTCAATTTGGTATCTCCATCTAACACACTACAAGTTCAAACTCGAAGCATACTTTCACTAAGATGCCTTATGCTACTCATTTTTAATTGCCAAGACTTATCAAAAGAAATATTATTATGCTTCCACCACCACTCAATCTTGATCCATCTCATCCTCGTGGCCATAATTATGATGAAAATGGTAAATTTAACTATCACCAATGCGTTTGGCATTCAACTAATCGTTGTTTCAAGATTAAGCATATTATTAAAGATCTCATCGAAAACAATGCAATTGAGATCCTAAGGATCCTATTTCAACACACCATCAATGATACTAAGAATCTCAAATATTTAATGACCCTTTTCCCAAGCATGAAAAACAAGATACAAATTATTTTTCTAATCATACATATCATGTTGTGCCTACCCCTTTATTGGGGGATCTTGATTTCCTTATCGCTCACTTGATACATCACCATTAGTTATTACTTTATTGGATCATGATTATGATGTTGTTTTCTTTGATTCCTTTCATATCAATGCTTCCATTAAGGCCTACAATATTAATAATATGATGATCTATCCATTTTATTCAATTAATATATGCTCTCTTTCACTCATTTATGCTCTCAAATTCTTGATCTCTAATATCTCATATCTATTTACAAATTTGTTGGGCCCCAAAATAATAGATAAGTACAAGAAGATGCGTGGGCATGCGTGACCTAGTTGAAGAAGGGAACATAGGTTAAAGACATACAAGGAAGGGTTCTGGAAGGGTTTTGTATAACACGCCATGTGTGCGCGTAACGTAAAACAATTTTTTTACTTAGCCACATTCGGCATCCCAGGAAGCACATGAGAAAAGTAAGAGCCTTGTGGATAAGGTGACATCATGGCGACCATGGGATAAAAAAGGGAATATACTAGGAATACGATGGAAGGTACTAGAAGACATCATTGCAAGAAATGGAGAGCTTGGATCTGATAAGGCATGCTCCTATGAAGGACTACTTCGACACTTGGCAATCGATCTGTAACTTCTGAAAGGCATGGCGGTGAGTGCTAAGGTTATAAATACAAGCGCCCGATAGAAGAAAGATATAGTATATTGTATGGAGAGTGTGGAGGAGAGAAAAGAGAGGCAAAGCCCTGTAGAAATAGAAATGAAGGATGTTATGGGTTAGGGATTAGGAGAGCTCTATAAGTAATGACACATCTAGAGGGATGGGTCTGCATTCTTTTTTTTTTTTTTTGCAATATGGTGAGCATAATGTAGTTCTGATGCATGACTTGACTCTGCATTGTTATATAAGGGTTTTCATGACCTCAAGGGATTGTAATGTGGTTATTAAATCTAGTAAATATGAATACAATGCTCTATTATAAATCATCTATATGTCCAAGAGTATAATACTTATGCATTTCCTTTTTGTATGAACCATTTCCATATGTTGCTTGTTATTTCTCTTTCTAGATGCAATGAGATAACAACTCATTCTAGGTTCTTAGAATGTTGCATGGTTCTTTTCTACTCATTTCCATTTGATTATTTGTTATAAGATGGTGCATTCTCACAAGACTCACATAAAGGAGAGACTCGGTACCCACGTGTGCCTCGGGTGAGTGCCCAAAGTGCCTGTTGGGTGATAGGCTGATGCGCATGGGATTAGACTATTGGTCTAAGGGTATAAAATATGACTACATCTTGGAAGGCTTCACTTGTCGAAAATGTTTGTAGACTATACCTCTAATGGAAGCCAAATACCTTGTCTTGTTTAATCCAAACAACCACCACTAAAACCTAACTTTTCAAGAATAACTGCTCCTATAAAATATCTTTGTTTGAATCCATTAGTGAGACTTGGTTTATATGTGTTAGGGGGATTGTGTAATTCCTTAGAGGAATTTTTATCGTCATTACTTTCCTCTCAAGGATTCTCTTGATTTCACAATTTGTTGAAATATACATCTTCTGGAATAGAATCATAGTCTTCTACAGATTTTGGATGGCCTAGGTCCTGCCTCATAGACCAAAAGGAATCAATTTTTGACCTTGTCCAATTTTTATCTTGTAATTCTTGATGTAATTCCTTTGACATGCTTTTAGAGGAATTTTTATCAGGTTTTGCACAAAGATTACTAGATTGAAAATACTCTTCCTTTTTTGTGGAGGCTCAGGAAATCCAAAATTTTGTTTTGACAACTCTTGAGAGCTAATTCCTTTCTCAACAACATTTTCATTCATTGTTATTTCTACTTCATCCCAAGATTTCTTATTTTTCAAATTTTCTATCAAGGGTTTGCTTTCATTTTGAATTTTAGTGGAAAAGTTCTTTTTGCCACTACCCTTGCTTTAATCGCCTCACATGGGTCATATACCCAGTGAGAGTCAACATCAAAATTAAAAATTTTGTAAGATTTTAATGATGTGTCTAGTGTTTCTTAAATTTTTTGGTGTTCATGTGATAAGGTAGGTGAATCATCTGGAAATGGAGAGCTTGGAAAATAGGAAATGAAGGACATAATTCAGACAAGTGATGCAAGAAAGATAAAATCATGTCCTCTGGAGAGGAAATATTGGGAGATCTAGCCCTAGTGTCTGGTATGTTGAGAATGTGGTAAACGAGGGCTTCATTCAGCCCTTTCAACTGGAAACACTCACCCAAATGGGTGATTTTTTAATTAAAATGATTCAATTCTATAGATGAAGAAGACATGGACACATGATGGTTGATTGAAAGTAGATGGTGGAGGACACTTGGAAAAGTTATGTGGTAAGTTGGTAACATGTCATCACTAGGTTTAAATAAGCATGTCTTTTGAGATGATGTGTGAGGGTTAAATCATTTCACCATTAATGCCATATCCTCCAAAAATTGATAGCCTTGACCCTCCACCTGAATTTTAATCGAAATTAATTACCTATTCATGTAAAGCGTTCCATTAGAGATTTAATCAACACCCTCACACTTAATAAATGTCTTATCAAATTTAATTATTGGTCACGTTTTATTTTCTAGGATGAAGGTCCATGAAACAAGATATCTAATAAATATGGAAAAAATGTTTTTCATAAAAGCGGCATATTTAATAAATATGGAAAAGAAATTTTCCATAACTTTAGTCTTTAAAGTGATGGCTTTAAATTTTATTATTTTTGATGTGACACATTTTATTGACTACTTTTGTATCAAATATTAAGTGATAAATTGGCAAGTACTAGTCCCTATCTTTAGTACTTACATCTACCCTCACCAATACCATTATAATTTATTGGTCCATACTTGACGATCAAATCCTCTCACTTAATATATTTCTTGAATCTCGATATGTCTATCCTTAATTATATTTTTTCATCATGATTAAAGGACATTTAACTTTAAAAGGCAGAGGAACGTGGGATAGTGACGTCGATTTAAAGGTGAAAATTTCACCATAACCCATGATTTACATTTAATATTAACCATCAATACATACTTGGGTTTGGTGGACATGTTTCAAGGTCTAGTCGAAGAAATCACTTGGAAATTATAAATTCAAGGCCCATGGTAATTTTACGACACTTAGTTTCTTTTACAAAATCATGGGGGACCAAATTGAGTGCATCGAACCAATATCAAGCCATGAATATGTCGTGGTTTCTTCTAGTTATGATACAAACTTAGAAAAGGTTATTGTTGGGCAATCCTTCACCCTCTTTGCTTCTAGTTCTCCTTTTGATGGTTTTTCCACCCCCACTCTTCTAGATAGTTTTCTATTGCCACTGTTCCACTTCATTCTCTTGGAACTTATCCTGCATATCTCTAACTAGATTCCCTGTCTGAGCATCCAATTCCTGAAGTATTATGGGAACTCTCTATTCTTTATCCATAATCCATAGACCCAAAACCTATGGATTCTCCGAATGTTGCTACAAAATATGTGGATATGGAAATTGATAGCAACCTGAATCAATCCCCGACGGCGACCCCTTAGATGGACATTCATGTTAAATGGTGTCTTCCATTCTTGCAAATCTACAACGAGGTTTTAAAGTGCTTAAAACCGGAAAGACTTAACGAAACCAACATAACTATCATTAATAAAGAATGTGTCGGGATAATAACATTGTTGACACTCTCGTGGAGAAGATTGATACCGATGTAGTTAGGAAAATAGTACAAGAATCGAGAAATATATTATGATATGTAATATTAATGTTAAAATATAGTTATATATTTTTGGTATGCCTAACGTATGATCACATTTATCAAATATGGTGGATGTGGAGTAATTTGCCTTTTTTGTGTTTTCTTCCATCCACCATATAAAACAATGAAATTATTGAGATTTTATAGTTTAAAAATTAAAAAAATCAAAATGTGCATACTCTTGTTTATGTTAAAAACAAAAAACAATTTTTTTGAGATTTTATAGTTTATAATATCTAATTTTTATGTAATGTAATGTTTATGTTTCAACAAATATATGAGATAATCTTGTGGATACTCTTGTTTATGTTTCAAAAATATATTTTTCCTTTTCAACACTTGTTCTTGTGGATACTCTTGCATTGTTATAGTGTTGTGCCTTTTGATTTGTCTTCTCCTTCTTGAAACACTAGAATTTGTTCTTCATTTTAGTTTATTTCCAATGCAACATGGAAATTGTGTTCTATGGGATCATTCACTACCTCAAGATGTTTGGGAAAATGTATTGCTTTGGCTTCCATTAGAATCCATATGTAGGTTCTCTCTAGTTTCTAAGGAATGGAAAGCACTCATGACTTCCACCAAATTCTTCAGGCGTTATAGTGAAACAAGGAACAAACATCCATGGATACTTGTAAATCAGGATCATGGTCATCATTGGATGAGATACTAATTTTATAGTAGAACATGGAAATTTCTCAACTTTTTGTAGTTATCATACTTTGATAGGGTACATTTTGAAGATTCACATCGAGTGATAGTATTATTTTGTTCATGTGACAGTCATGTTTCAAGGATATGTAATCCATTGAAGCTAGGAATCTACTTCAAGCTTCCTCATATGTTATCAACTCAAATTAATGGATGGAATTGTTGTATTTATGCATGGGGAATTCTGTTGGTGGATGACAACAAGGGGTACAAATTGGTTTAAGCAGGTGCTAATAGATCTAGAGTTAATGCAGGAAATGATACTATACAAATTTATGATTCTTATATGGGGACTTGGAAGATTGTGTCACGATTGAGATATTGTTTCTTCTATGGACCCATTGTCTTCAGCAAAAAAAAATCTTCTTAATGTCATATGAAGTTGTGTTGGGTGTTAGAATTTATAACAGTCAAGATTATGGTACTTGTGTATTTTGTCTAGTATTATAAGATATGGAAGAGACAATTTACCTCACTAGAGACCAAGGTTAGTTGATATCGAAGAAAGGGTGCTACTTGTATCACTAATTGTAAATGGGGACCATTTGAAGGATATAATTGTGTTTGAGCTTGAGCTTGAGTTTGGGGAGGAGAGGCAATGTTTGGTCTTGGAAATAAATTCTAAGGATACCCCATGCAATCTTCAATTATTTCTCCGTGAGGAAAAGTATGTTCTTATTTAGTTGCATTGTGGTGGGAGAGTTCTTGTGTTTCACAAAGGTGCTTTCTTGAAATATCTTCATCCTTTTTTTCATTTAAAGCAAGGGCTTTGGTCATGGCTGCCATAATATATAAACAAAAATGGCATGTGTTATAACAGTGACATTGCCTTTGATCCTACGTTGATTTGAGACAACTACTTGGCTCCTACTATATATCCATATATATGTATGTATTAACATCTATAAATATATATCGAACATTATTTTTGTCTTTGATAAATATTATAAGCAAGAGTAATCAACTATGGGAATACCACCATAGAAATAATCAATCACAAACATTAAATGACATGATCTTAAAACATGATAAATTTTCCTCATAATCAGTCATAATCTTACTACATGTTATTTCCTGTGAGATCGCGAATTGCTAATGTGTTCCTTTGAAATGAATTCATCTTCTTGGACTTAACTTAAACTTACGTTTCAAAATTAAAAATATTGATCATGTTTCTTGGCACACACATGTACAAATACCAAGGTATAAATATGCTTCACATTTTGCGAGCACTAATTATCCACATCATTACATTTACCCATTACATGTTATTAAAAAAACATTCTTACTACTGCACATACCAAACATAAAAATAATAGCAACCAACGATGTATCCTTGATTATTAAATATAAGTTATTTTTTCCTTATTATTAAAGTTATCAATCCTTCCCTACCCATAAGACAAACACGTGGCAGGATTTCAATCCTCTCCAAGTTAAAGACATTCGTCAAAATCCAAGCCCGTGGAGTGAGATGATTCAATAAAGTTTCGGGTCCATGGTGTCGATGAGGCAAGGTAGAGTGGCAGTGAGTAATCAAAAGATACCACGTGTCATTTTCCTATTCCTCCGAGTGGCTAAGTGTCGCACATTCCAAGAACTTGAGCGTAAAGGTAAGGCATGCAAAAGAAATGAAAATTTTTGGGCCTTATTATAGTCAAATTCGATAGAGGGTATTCTCCTAACAAATTATAGGAGATTCTCCAATCGGATTCCAACTATTTTCTTGTTTTTTTTTACCATTTTTTCTGAAATAAGGAAACATGTTATAGGGATATTCACAAAAACCATGAAACATGTTACAAATATATTCGCCAAAACCAAGAAACTGATTGGAAGTTCATTCACCACAATTTCTATAAGTTTTTTTTTTAGGAGGGTTCCTTAAAATTTTCCCTTTTATTAAGTTTCGAATCAATTCTATCTTTAAGGGACCTATGGTTGGTCTTTAAGGTATTAATTAGGATGAAGGAGGTTGAAATATATTTTTAAATAAGGATTTTAGAAATTTTATCGGTGGTGTTGTCATAAAGGGTAAGAGGACTTTATGATTATATTTAGGTTAAGAAGGGGTGGAAGGAGGATTGAAAACTTTACTAAAAGTGTTAGCAATTTTATTATTAATATAATTTTAATAAAAAAATAGTGCGTAAGTGATTAAATTCATTAATAACAATACTCACTATCTGAGATTTCTAAGGCTTTGAATGCTAAAGTTCTAAGAACACCATCTTTTTGTTGAATGTTATTCTAGTATTTTTCTCTCAAGTAACAATTAGTATGTATTTTCTTTCTAAATACCCCATGAGAGATAGATCCATTATCTTTCCTCCTTAACAAGATATTAAGGAAAGGATTAGAATTATCAACTTTTGTTCTATGATGAATGGGTTATGTGGAGAAATGTCGTTGAAGTGAGAGAAATTTTTATTTTGAAACTTTTTAAAAGTGAATGTTGGGAAACTTTATATTAGTGCTCACGTTATTTGTATAAGTTAGTGTGAGATTAAATATTAATGTGAGGTGTATGAATTATAATGTAATAATGTGATTACTACTCACGTTAAATAACAAGTAGATATTTTAGGTGAGTTTTTAGTAATACAACTCACATAAATATGTTTTTTGCGAATAATATAACTCAGATCATATATGATATTCATCACATCCATGATTCAAATTCACCATGCATCAACTTGTACTTGGATCATTAGCATTATGGTGCCTCCTATGTGCATTTTTCAATATTTTTCCTATTAAATCATTTCTTTAAATCATATCTATGTAGTCATAACTTCTCATCTTGTAATATACCTTCCACTTCGTGCCCATAAGTCATCATGTAATTATTTATTTGAGCTTTGTGATATACTTATTTCAACTTGGATATTTTATTATTTTACGTTGCACATTCCTCCATTTTCAATGTTTTATATCCTCTCGATGAATTTTTGGTTTCATGTCTATCATCTTGTGATCTTCTACATGTGATAGAAAATTTCTTAGATTCATGCAATCGACATGAAAACCAATCTCAATGAGCTAACAAGTGTTAGTAATTTATCTTTCTCATTGGCCAACAACAACACCGTGATCAACTTCTATCCAACCTTTTTGTGTTGAGATCTACTAGCAGATCCTCTTCATCATTTGCATCCATGTAACTAGATGTAGCTTATTTAATCACATTGAATTCTTTATATCTATCATTGTAAACGGAGTTTTTTTGTTGGATTCAATTTTCTTATGTTTGTCAATGTTTAGTGTATAATTTTGTCATCATTTATCGGCTTTAAGTTATAATATGGTCGTGCATGTTTAGTTTGTTATTATATTTATGTTATTCAAAAATTTAAGGTAAAATGTGGTTGATCAGTAAAGAGCACACACAAAATGATGTGGCTCTTTATGGTCCCACAACTAAACATAACCCGAGCCAAACTAGAAATCCTATAGATCCCATTGCCCACACCATGGTGGAAAATCTCATCATCTTTTGCTATCATGATTCACATGTCTATTGTAGAGCACCTTTCAGGATGAAATCAATAATTATTTAATCTTTCCATTTTTCTTATTATGAGTTCTGCAGTAGTAGTGAAATTGAATGTCCCCACCTTGTTTTAACTCAGAAAGTGATAAGATAAAGTCTAATTCCTCCTTACTTATTTTTCTTATTGTACCATATGTCCTCCAAGGTAAAATATTCTTAGAAATGTGTCATGTGAAATGATGCAAAATTGTAAGAGAAGTATTAATGGATACCTAAAGCTATAAATACAGCATTCTTCATCCAAAGAAATCATCTAAGGCACTTCTATGGTGGGATAAATCTATGGATACATAAACATGAAAATACCTAGTTGAGGGAATAAAATACCTAGATATGAAGCTTATAGATATCTTGCTACCTTTATTTTTCTCAACCTCCATATTTCCCTTCATGAAGCCATAATACTCATAATTAAATTTAAGGGCTAACTATAAAGAGCACGTGAAATTGAATGTCCTAACCTTGTCACCTAAAAAATTTAAACATTTTTCTTGTTATAAGAAAGGTTTTGGAATCATAGGGGAGCATGAAAAAATGAACATAAATTAAATACAATTCTTCTCCTTCTTCTCCCCTCTTAAGAATACAATTAATACATGCAAGAATAGAGTAGAAAGTCCTCTATTCTACCTAAATCAAGCTCTTTTTCAGTTTTCTATTCTACATCATTTGACTTGCCTTAGCTGCATTATTATAAGAATTGACGTGAAAAATATTCGAGAAAATGTTGAGGAAAAATGTTCAATTTAAATGTGCTTTCCTACTTTTTCTATGTTTGATTGTAAAGGCAGCTTTTTTGTTAGATTTTGTCATTGAAAATACCCCTTTTATATATGTATGTGAGATTCACACGAATTGTTTGATAAAATTCCTCATAAGCCTTTTAAGATGTGGAATGCGAATATGAACAAAATGGATTTTCTATAGATGTTCTCAAACTCTTTACAATTAAGTTGTCTTCTTTCCAATTAATTTCTCTCCTTTTACATTCATAAATATTATCTTAGAAGGAGTTTTCATTTGTCATCGTTCTTATTCTTGATTACCGTTTTTTCCCTCGTACTCAAGTTCATTGCAAATGTGATTACCTTCTCTTCTGGATTTCCTTTATTACTATCACCATTACGAACATTTATATCATTTATATTCTCTTTTAATTGCATAAAATTTCAATTTTTTCAGTGGTAAATTATAAAAAATAGGATTTCTATTTTTTTTCTATTTATTATCATTTTACACTATAAATTCTTAAATTATAAACACTTCCAAGATGTAATATTCAATAACAATTTTTTAGCTTTTTAAGCATCATTTAGAATATTTTTTAGCAATTAGTGGAAGATTAATGATAATGTATTTATCATATTTTTATGATCAACCACCTTTTATCCATATTTGAAAGGTGTTACCTTACTTGCTTCCATGAGTTCAACTTCTTATTGTAACTTATGATATAGATTCTATGTAGCGTTAAAACCTTAAAGCATGCTAGGATTTTAGATTCTATTTAATGTTCCACTAAAAGTTTGAACATCAAAGCATTGTTGTCTCTCTACACATAGAAAACGTTATTGATTGGCTACCATAACTAACTACATAAAATAAAGTAAAGGGGATATCTACTTTTGTTAAAACCAATGTAGGATTAGTTATGGTAGCATCATCTCACATGTTACCACAATCCTCTCGTTCGAGAAAAAAATAAAATTGATGGTGTCTGTATGTACCCAAAATTGTAAGGTATTGTACTACCAGAACAACATGACACGTGCCCCAATGATGATACAGGTCTCCTCGCAAGGTGTTCGGGATCCGGAAAAGATCTCCAAGTGTGCGTTAACATCCCACATGCCCCGCTTAGCCTCCACGTGCTTTGTTTTCCCTTTTCCCCTCTTTTCTTGGCCTTTCGCTCTTCGGATTTAAATCGCCGCCGCCGGGCGGTAAGGCGGCGGTCTCGTGACCGCCACCCTACTCAGAGCGGCGGTCCTTTACGCATTTTCCAGAAAGCTCTTTTAACATGACTCACATAATTTCAATGTTTTACCAGCTTTCTTTCACTACCATAAGCTTGCATTTATGATTATGGTTCCCTGGAATAGTGTTTTGCCATTGTTTATAGTTTAAGAGTTCTATTTGGTTTTTACCTTGGGTAAATGCAAATGCTATAAATAGTTGGCTTGTGCTCAAGCAAATGGCCCCTCAAAATTTGCCTCTGATTTCTCTTTGCAATAGATTTAGTTTTCCTTTTGATTAGAATGCTTATTTTCTTTCATTGCATGCTTACTTAGCATTGTTTTACTGTTGGTAAGCCACATATCCATCTTGTACAAGCACTGTTGTTATTTCATCCAATCCATTGGAGTAGAATAGCTTATGAAGCCATTAAAGTTACAGGTTTTTCTCCTCAAACAGGATAGTTTCAGGTTCTGGACGCTTTATGTTGCATGACTCACAATAGATCCCGCTAGGAATTGCATAAGCCAAGCTCTGTACTCTTGCGCTATCCCTCTCCTACTCGCATTGTATTCAGTCTGTGTCTTGAGCTACCTTTGTCCCAATATCTACTTCTGTTGATGCTAGTGTTACACGCTTTTCTAGATCCACGTGAACACGAAGGAACAAGGAGATCACACTGAGGGGACAAGATCACACACACCATTGGATTCGCCATTATTCTGTAGAATCCAGGTTCTAGTTAGAATCATATCAAATAGAGTAGTTAAATGCTTTATTTCAAGTAAATTCTATTCTCGATATTGCAGGAAGTTGTGGGGATTGATAGTTTCTGAGAAACTATGATTCACTCCTCACTTCTGAGGTAGGATTGAGAATCTTGCAAATAGATTAGATAAGCTATTTTATTGTTTAGAATAGATCTACAAATTGCACAGACAAATAGCTACACTCGGTTATTTTGTTTGTTTTAAATTATTATTTTAGTTGTCATTCTAGATATTTTAAATAGTTGTTTTCTTAAATTCATAAAGTTCATCAGAAAACACAAAAATAGAGAAATCATATATAGATATATTCGACGTAATTAAATTTCATTTTACTGTAGTTCGTTTTACATTGTTGCTTTTGTATGACAATCACGGGACCTAGAGAGCCCAGGGAATACATATTCGAGCCAATCATGCCCCAACCCAATCTCATCATGGAAATAACTGATATAGATCAAAATCTTAGGATTCAAGTCTTCCGAACAATGGTAAGCTTGCAACAAATCAATTCCCAGTTGAGCGGGTTAAACATAGAAGACGACCAAGCACACACGTTTTGGTCAAATCAACCGAACTACAGATTACCCTAGGCAACATTCATATGACTGTAGAAGGGTTTGAAAGAGAACAAACCTTTGGTTGTGATCCTTTGGTCCCACAAGCTAGATGCAGGAGACACTCTTCTAGATATAGATACCAGCCTAAGAATCCAGGTTACACGAATGCCTGTAGGATATTCTGAGAAAATCACACAGTTATTGATCCTAAATATAGAAGCTGAGAAAGCATACGATTACTGGATATTAGGGATTAGGACTTGATTTCACGCATGACCATAACAGGTCCACAACAACTAAGAATCTACGGTTGTGACCCATAAATCCCGCAGCCCAACGAATCCATAGGAGAATTAGACATAGACATTGGCCTACGCACACTAGTATTGTGGTACCCCACTTCCACCTATCATCATCGAACAATTATCCTTGCTAGACACAGCAGCTAACAGAGCTAGGGAATTCTGGACTAGGCCAGAGAATCGTCCATAGAATTGACTACATTTACCATCCACCATATGACCCTGTCCGGAGAAATACACGAAACTATCCGGGTCATTTTCCACATATTCCACAACCTATAGATTGAATCACGCCAGAGATCGATATTGATTGGAGCCTCCGAGCAGTCATCCTTGCTGACCGATCTATCACACTAGTTCAAGTTAGGAGGGCCTTCTTTGCCTTAGACTCGCAAATTCCGCTAGTGCGTATTGAAGACATTAGATTGCCTAACTAGTTTGTCTGCATCTCACACATATTCCATACCCACCGGCTGTCTTGGCATGACCTCGGGAGGTCGGGTGCGAGGAAGAGTCACTTGTAGATTCCCATGCTCGCATGTCACTTTTCCATCGTACAAAATTGGTGAACCCGACGTGAAACTTCCTACTTTCTAGTTCGGAGTCATATTATTACGTGTTCTTCCAAGTTAGTATACTTTTCATCTTTTCCGCCTCATTGGCTTTCACCATCACCTTCGCTCCTTCCCATTATTCTGCGGGTATTCATATACCCCCGAATATGTCGAGGATTCGATGCATATGGCAGACCCCTCTTGGGTCTTGAGGCATACTATGCCTAGCAAAATAGGCAATCATCACCCTCACTCTCAGTATGGGGTGACAACTACTCAACTAACCAGTTGTCAACACAAACTCTGAGAATCAGATATAACTCGTCATTTCAAATTGAGGAGTTAGATCAGCTCGCTCAAACGCAACAAACAGAGCCTTCAGGCTCAAATAACATGACGTTCACCGGAGAATCTAGTTCATCTCCTCAGATGTTGCTTAGACCACAAATTAGTAGACAATCAGACTCATACCAAGGTTTAGACGATGAATATTCGGTACGTTATGCCAGGAATGACCAACGTTCTCGAAGTATGTATCCCCCGTAAAAGGTTTACAAACACAACCCGAGGTTTCTTTTCAAGAAAATACCTCTGTATCATTGCATATAGGAAATACTCTCGGAGAAACTTGGCACGATAGCGATTAGTTCATAACAGGATATCACATACCTATACAAGACCATGGTATACAAAAACACCACTATGGAAAAACACCGTGACTTCACCAAATGAAGTCATTTAAACTCTAATAGAAAAGGTTAGAGGGTTAGAACTTGCCCAAGCAAGTCA
Source organism: Taxus wallichiana var. yunnanensis (assembly GCA_018340775.1). Lineage (NCBI taxonomy): Eukaryota > Viridiplantae > Streptophyta > Pinopsida > Cupressales > Taxaceae > Taxus > Taxus wallichiana. The sequence goes on along the minus strand of CM031237.1, from coordinate 898,090,714 downwards.
AAATTCACAATTCATGCAAGCAGGGAGTTCCAATCCTCCACACCATCCTAGCCAAGTATATCTCCTCACAGGAGTAGGCACATTAGGCATGACTCCATAGTATTCACAACAAACACCAACTAGACCCACCATCTCTAACACTGTTCCTCCCGGTCTAGTACAGAACAATCCATTCCTAGACAGTACCCCGTCATACTTAAACATATACTCCAAATCACCACAAGGGGATATTTTCTCCTCCCCAAGCATGTTTACTCAATCATAGGGGCTTCCTTATGCCCCGCTAACGCATACGCAACGTCATATCAACAACCCATTCCACCACCGCTCCCTCAACAGGCACCATCAATGGTCAAAAAATATGTGATAGGGACTTACTCAGAATATTTGAAAGAGCCCTTAGATTTCACCATATGAAGCGTCATGCTTCCAAGACCTCTTCCCGATTTTCCCAAATACAAAGGTGAAGGGGATCCAAACGCACATATCAAAGCTTACGCTACAGCCATTCGAGAACTACTCCCATGGGATGGGGTTGTTGATAAAATATTCCCAAAAACCTTGGAAGGCATCGCTCTCGATTGGTATTATAGAATACCTGAGGCTTCCATCCATTCGTTCAAACAACTCGTGTCAAAGTTCATCAAGGCCTTCGACATGAACAAATTATTAAGAACAAGAATCAGAGAGTTCTTACACATCAAACAAGAACACAACAAATCTGTCGCCCATTTCATCCAAAGGTGGCGTACAGTTCTTTATTCTTCGGCAAGTGCTCCAAATATGGATCAAATGGAACTATGTGATTTATTCCTTCATTCACTTAGTAGAGAGGTGAAGGAAGAAGTCTAGAAGTTCCCATTAAGAACTTATGATGAAGTACTTGAGAGCGCTCTTCGAATAGATCAAGCGGTAATTGATAGTGGTCGCAAAACATATGGAGCAAATGGGAGGCTAATCGCCCAACCAGAACACTACAACTTATCCTACTACCACGAACGTCAATCAAGGACCTAAAATCCTTAACAAAAATCAGGGTGTAACAACAGATGGAGTAACCGACCAGCCTAAAAAGGTAAATGTTGTCAATACTCCATCACAAACTTACAACCAACGAAATAACAACTTTACCCCGACAATCAATACAGTGGATTTTAACCATCCACAACAACAACAACAACGGCGAAATCCCATACAGGGTCCAAGCCAAAATTCAACTAGGTACCAAAACCAGAATTCAAACCAAAAACAACAAACACAAAATTTTAATAGACAACGGTTTGATCAAAATTTTGGGCCACAATACACATCAAACCAACAAACTAGGAATTACAATCCTAATTCGTATTGTGGTTTCCACAAAATTCGGGGCCATGACACTAGAATGTGCCATGACTACAATAAATTCATGCAACGCTTTCCAGATGAACAAAAACAACTTTTCATGGATATGTTCTTAGCAGATCCTACGTCACCAACGTCAAATACCTTTTCAGGGGTAGTTTCCCCTCAAAATGCACCCCTGAAGATCTTTAATGATCCACTCCCAAATCACGATAACAACAGGCTAAATCTAACTAGGACGAACAAGGGTGTAATGACAGGAAACAATGATCATGAAGCCTCGACCTCGCTAAATCCATTAGTTGCGCCACAACTAGGAAGTCAGCCACGACCTAAGGTAGTCGGTTTAGTAGAGTTAGACGCTGAGCTACCCATCGAAGCTATAACAAGGACGCGAGAGTATTTCTCTCAGCCAAGTCCAAGCCACCTGCCAGAGGTAGATGACATCCAAAAAATCGTAGTAAAACTTGTGGGAGCCTATGATTTGATTAACGACCTAACAAAAACCTTCTCGCACATTTCATTCTTAGACTTACTAAAGAACTCTCCTGCCCACAGGGCTGCTCTTTTAGAAGCATTAGGTTTAGGTCATCTAATTAACATCACTCCACCACCTGAAACACAGGTAAATCATGTGGAATTTGATGTTCATCCTCCAGGGCAGGCAGATAGGGATGTCGAATTCATATTCGAGATAAACAAAATGCCGACAGATGCTGAGATCGCACGCCGAGGTGATCCAGCCTTACATTTGCAAGTATGGGTTTATAACAACTATGTAAAGCATGCAATGGTTGATGATGGGGCAGCAGTTAACATAGTCCCCTTCTCTTTCCTCCAAAAGCTAGGGTATGGAGAAACCAATTGTTCCACAACTCGAAATACACTAAGGGGCTATGATAGTCTTAAAGCCACCTCGGTTGGAACTATAATATTACCGGTCACCTTAGGACCCAAAACCATCTTGACTAAGTTTTATATTATAGATCGGGAAACTAACTATAATATGATCCTCGGCTGACCATGGATACACCGCATGAAGGCAATCCCTTCTACACTATTTCAAGAAGTAAGGTTTTTACATTTAGGAAAGGTATTCGTGGCCAAAGGTGATCCAAAACCATTTGATGTACACCTAGCTGACTTAAAGAAAAGACCAGGCGTACACTCGGAGTTTGAGCTCCCAACAAACCAACTTAATAAACCTACCGACGCAAAAACAAAAGAAAAGTTGGTACCTACGACAGATCTTGAAACTATGAGCCTAGCCAAAGTAACCCCAACCCCCAAAGATGAGGCTAACACTGTAGAAACAGTATCATTAGGAACTACTGCAAAGATCATTGAACTTGCTAGAAAATGATCTACCAATATTCTTACCATTCGATTCAGTAGGCATAGGATATTCCCTAGGCATTGGCTCTCTTCCAGCAGAGGATCTCTGTATGGTGGAAGTAGAATATACAAACACAACAGATATCCCACCATCCATATTCCCAGCTAAATATTGGACACTCCATTTTGATGGAGCTAGATGCCATTACGGAGCGGGGGCAGGTGTAATCTTTACTTCCCCTGAAGGAAAAGTCTTACCTTTTGCCTTTAAACTAAATTTCGAGTGCACAAACAATGGCACTGAGTACGAAGCCCTCCTCCTTGGCCTCATCTTAGCTAAGAGAATTGGTGTTGATAACATCAGAGTCTTAGGAGACTCGCAATTAGTAGCAAACCAAGTCTCTGAGGTATATGAAACCAAAGCCGAGCACTTACAACTTTACAAAAAAGTTGTATTAGATTTAAGCAAGGAGTTTGACTTCATATCAATTGAAGCAATCCCGTGAGAGAAAAATCTTCTCGCCGATTCAATAGCAACTTCAGCATCACGTTTTACTCCAAGCAATGAGTTAGAGGATACCTGTTTCATGGTATCCCTTCGTGATGAACCATTGATAAAGACAATGACAAATTCTCTTTTAAACGGAAATGAATCTACTATCCTAGACCATGTTGATAGTGATATGGCCACTTTGGATTACTTAAACGCCTATGCGGCACTACATCTCTCCTATCATATGATAGATTTGTCCTTAATCCCACATTCGTCTTCCTACTTCGGAAATCCCATGGTGGATCTTCCCTCACAAATGGAACCTAGCATATGCACAGTAGAAAATGGGGATGATTTGGATTTACCTCCAAAGAGCACCACGAGTTTGAAGAGGGTAACGCCTCTTTGATCGAAGAAACAATTGATATTAACATCAGAACGGAAGACGAACCAAGGATATTGAAACTAGGGTCCTCGTTAACCCCAGAGGAAGTAGAAATACACACTCGGATCCTCAAAGAACATCAGAAGGCATTTACATTTAATTATAAGGAAATGACAGGAGTTGCACCCCACATCACGGTGCACAACCTCGTCACTAAATCTGATGTAAAGCCAGTTAAACAAAAATCGAGACCCATGAAACCCAAGGTAGCTCTCATGGTAAAAGAGGAGGTAATAAAACTCCTCCAAGTAGGATTCATCAAGCCAGTCGATTACTCCCAATGGGTATCTAATATCGTTCTCGTTCTCAAGAAGAATGGAAAGATACGCATCTGCATAGATTTCCGAGACATCAACAAAGCGTGTCCTAAAGATGACTTCCCGTTGCCATCCATTGATGTCATTGTTGATGCAACAACTGGGTTTGAAATTTTGTCTCTCATGGATGGATTCTCGGGATACAATCAAATCAAAATATCTGAACAAGATCAAGCTAAAACCACATTTATAACTCCTTGGGGAACTTATTGCTATGTTGTCATGCCATTTGGTCTCAAGAATGCTGGTGCTACATACCAGCGAGCTATGACATATATATTTCATGATTTAATTCATAAAATCATGGAATCCTACATAGATGACCTGTTGGTTAAGGCCAAGAAGCGTTGTGATCATCCGGAAGTACTCCGCGTCATTCTCTCATGTCTGATAGAATACGGAGTCACGCTAAATCCAGAAAAATGCGTCTTTGGTGTAACAAGAGGGAAGCTCCTAGGTTACATCATATCGTCACGAGGGATAGATGTTGACCCAACCAAAATTTGGGCTGTCCTCGAAATGGTTCCACCTTCGGATGAATCTAGAATCAGGTCATTTCTCGAAAAGCTGGGTGCAATCCGAAGATTCATCCCGGACTTAAGTTTCGCCATACATCCAATCAACAATTTACTCAAGAAAGATTATAGCATTGATTGGACTGAAGACTGCAATAAAGCTTTCAACGCAGTTAAGCGTTTCTTGTTGTCACCACCTATGCTAATGCCACCTAAGCTAGATCGCCTGTTAATTTTATACTCACGAGCTACCAATTTCTCGCTAGCCGCATGCTAGCTCAAGAAGACAATGACAAGAGAGAACGCGTGATTTATTTCATTAGCCGAACATTGCTCGACTATGAAACACGTTATACACAAGCAGAACGAGAATGCCTCGCCATAGTTTTTGCAACCAAACGCCTAAGACATTATATGCTAAATCAAGAAACAAGGGTCATGGTAAAAACGGACCATTTACGAACTTTCCTCACACAAGGGTCCTTATAACCTTAATGGGAGAATTCGAATTAACGTTTGTAAATCAAAATTCGGTTAAAGGACAAATCATCGTAGATTGGTTAGCTGATAACCCATTAGATGGAGGCGATCTAGTAGATTTAGATTTTCCAGATGAGTGTGTATACTACATCGAAACCCGACCCTCTATTTCTGAGTGTCCCTGGTACGCTGATATCATTAATTACATCATAGACCATACGTATCTAGAAGGAGCTACACCGCAACAAAGAAGGTGGTTACGTATTATCGTAGCTAAATACATCATTATAGAGAAAGTGCTCTATCGGAAAGCGTTCGATGGAATGCTCCTAAGATGTGTCGACACGGAAGAATCCAAGAAGATTCTCCATGAATCCCATAGTGGAATGTGTGGAGGCCACTTCATACGTAGGTGTCATAAGTGCCAAGAATTCTCCCATGAGATCCATATGCCGGCACAAGCTCTGCAACCAATCACTACTCCATGGCCCTTTTCTACATGGGGCCTAGATTTAATAGGGAAATTCTCTCCCTCATCCACAGACGGCCATAATTTTATAATCACGGCCACCGAATATTTTACCAAATGGGTAGAGGCTATGCCTCTTACTACTGTACCTGGTTCTGTAATCGCCAAGTTCATTTTGAACCAAATCATTTGCAGGTACGGTATCCCACAAATCATTATCTCCGATAATGGAACTTCTTTTAAGAATGAAGAGGTTCGCGAACTATGCAATAAATTTAAGATAAGCCATCATACGGCTTCCTTGTATTACCCTCAAGCCAATGGACAGGCTGAAGTGATGAATAAAACACTAAAAGCCATTCTCCTTAAAACAGTGAAAGAAAACAAACGAGATTGGCACTTGAAGTTATATCCGGCCTTATGGGCCCACCGAACCTCAATAAAAACACCAATGGGAGCAACTCCTTTCTCACTAGTATTTGGGTCGAGGCAGTTCTCCCACTCGAGGTTGAAATACCCAGTCTCTACATTTCATTACAAGGGATTCTAGATGAAGATGCTTACAGGGAAGCACATCTCTCCCAATTAGAAAGCCTAGATGAAGCTAGGTTAGATGCTAAACAGCGGCACAGAGTCTATGCTGACTGGATGTGCCGGCAGATAACAAGAAAGTCTATGAATGTGACATATATGAAGGTGATCTAGTTCTAAGACTAGACAACCGGATCGACAAGAAGATTGGCGAAGGAAGGAAGTTCGGCCTAAATGGTTGGGCCCATACCGAGTCATGAAGGACTATGGAAACGGTGCATACCTCCTATGTACGTTAGAAGGTGAGGAATTTGGCGAAACAGTCAATTCCCTGCACCTCAAGCGGTTCTACGCGTGAGCGGCTAGCACTACTTATATATCTATCTACATTGCATTTTCATATAGATTAGGATCATATTGTCTGCTTGTTTTGTACACAAATTGTGATCAAGGAATCTATTCTCAAAGCAATTCATTACAAACTCATGATGTTGTTGGCATAAACTCTTTAATCATACTTCTCCATTTTCATGATATCATCAAATTATCTCGGAATCATTTTATCAAATAAATCTAGACATGACAAAGTCTTAACGGTAACCATACCAAGATCTGCAAGTTTATTCTCACTGTTGGTTTCTTCTTAGGGTAGGTGTCTTGCCTATGGTCTGTTCTAGAAGCTTCATGGTGTCACATCTATCCCATATGTATATCTCTTTGGAAATAAACACATACTAACATTTTACTCAAGCAAACAAGTCAAACATTGATCAAACAGAAAATTTTAATTTTACACATTTCCTTGCCCCACCAACCTTTGGTGATGAGCTTGCGTCTCTTACTAGTGACGTAGGGTTGGGAAAGGATGGAAATTCCCTTACTCGCCTATGCTTTGCCCACGGTGATAAACCCACGCTTCTTACTAGTAGCATGGGGCAAAGTGTAGGGGGTCCTCTTGACAAATAAATGCAAAAGGTCATACACAAACAATTCAAACTTTGAAACTTTGAGTCAAAAACAAATGAATCAGATGTTCAAAATCCCAAGAGAGTTAAAATCCTAAAAACCCATATTTTGTCTACTATGTGGCCATCTACGGGTCTAAGTCTGGATAAACCGCAAAGCAAGTTGCATCCAAAACTATGAAGTCACTCGAGTGGAGTAGACTTGTGGTGTCCTAATTTGGTTCCGCCAAAGCTTTGTCTATCTTTCATCACTATCATTTCACTACACCTCATAACTTGCACCCTTCCCAACTCTTGGTGATAAGCCCTCGCATCTTACTAGTTGCGTGGAGTTGGGGGTAGGGGCAGGTTTATCTGTTCATCATACTGGTTTATTTTCATCACTTTGCCAAAACAAACATGAAGTATCCAAAATTGCTTACAGAAACTAAGATTCAAAATCACATTATATCTACATCATCATATATCAGCATCATGAAACACAAAAGGAAAGTAAAACACTTGCATCATTTGTTCACCATTGCATATATTCTAAAAAAGGCATATAAACATACATCATAGTATAGGAAACTGGAAATAGAAAGTAAGCCATGAATACCAAGAGTTTGATCCAGAACAAAAATACATATATATAAATAATCAGCGTTTATATACAATGCCATCATGCACTAAGCATGGTCAAAATGCTCAAAGAGCCGGGATATACAAAAGAATATATAGTACAAAATCTATGAGAGCCAAGTGGCTTCTCAATCCCTATGAGACCCCTCTGAAGGTGCATGCCCACGCCTAGGACTCCGGCTACATCCGGCGCTCTGAATGCATGGAAGACTCAGGATCCCGAGGGGCAGCCGCAGTCTCACCATGAGAATTTCTCCTCATCAAGCGCTCAGCCATCCTATACCCCGCTAACTCTGTGTGAAGGGTCGATACCATCCTAGCCACATGCCAGACTGGAGCGAAGACGTCGGTATGTCTGCTGGCTACTGAAGGCTCCCCAGCATCCACGGATAGCTCTGCGCGGGTCCTCTCCATGGGGATCATTAGGGTATCAGTGCATACCCTGCGAATCAAGTCCCGCCACTCATCGGTGGTCTCTGCAAACCAAGGAGAAAAATTAGAAACCAAATAGGAGATTAGAAATCCAAGATAAAACACAAGGAGAGATAGCAACTAAAATGATCTTAAATTAAACAAACACTAGAAGGGAGAGAGGGTAACTTACTCGGATCACCAGGCCTCCAAGATGGATCTATGGGATCAGCGCCCGCCACGGATGCCACTGCCGACTGAGGGGCTGCTCCTGTGGCTAGAGCAACATAGCACCCCACAATGGACTCATCCTCCCCATGGCCCTGGGAGAGTGGCTCCTCTGAAACAAGAGTCACCCTCTCTGCACTCTGCTCGGCCCTCTCCACCTGCATGATATCCTGGGTATCGTGCCACTCAGGATCACTGTCCTCGGTCTCCTCCTCTGTCTCCCCCGTAAACTCCTCAGACTCGGAGTCTACCTCAATGGGGTCATCGCTGCTATGGGCAGGACCCGCGGCAATCTGAAGTAAAGGTGCCTGAGGCACACCGGCTCTCCCTCTGGCACGAACTATCCTCCTGGCTACAATAGGAATGCCAGGAGTAACCACTGTCCAACCCCGGCCTCTAGGCCCCCCTCTGGCCTCTCGGACTGATCTATATACTGGCGCCACTGGGGGAAGCATACCCATGTATGGTAGGCCAAACTGCTGAGGAACTCGGCCAAAGGGGTGCATCTCCACTCACCCCACTCTATCAATAAGTTGCCCTGTCGTGGAGCAGGAGATCAAGGTAAGAGCCTCCTCGCCCCATATGCCTGCCATAGTCTGGTATGGTGTGGCCTCCATGTTGGCAGTAGTCAGGGAGGCAACTGGCTGATGAGGTGCTCTAAGCACCGACATGTCTGTCCATCTGGCTGCCCTCACAGCTCCAGGATCTGCCACCTCCACACCCCTGCCATAAGGGATGAAATGCTCATAGACCCAACTCATGACTAGGGTCGGGTGGCTCAATGATTGCCTCGTAAACGGACCACCCTGTATAAGTCGTGGTAGGTGGTCCCAAGAATGTCTGCTCCCCAGGCATATATCCAACCATGCCCCTCTATCTGTGCAATAATGGGGGACCAGCAGTATAATAATGTATCTCCTCCCTTGTCCCCGATCAGTCTCGAGGCAAGGATCCCCATGATGGCCTGGCGAAGTAGGGGGATGGGCAAAGAAGGAATAGATCGAACTCTCACCCCCTTCTTCGACCCCATAGAGATGACTGCATCTCCCATATATGTGGCCCACTGTGCAATCTGTGCCCGTGAGCCTGCTGTCTCTAGGGTGAGTCGTCTCCCGATGATCGGGACCCCCAGAATGCGATAGACATCCTCCAGTGTAATAGTCCACTCACCGCGGACCCCTGGCAATCGGAAGGTGTTCGATCTACATCCCAGTATGAGAACAAGTCACAAAGGATGTGACTGGATGGTGTAACATGGGGCACACGTGAAATGCGCAGTATCCCAGCCCGCTGAAGAGTGTCCTCCTCATCCTGTGAGAGGGCATCTAGTACCCCTGGGAGCCAATCACACTCCCTCTCTCGACTCCATCGGATATACTCCTCTCTCACCTGCATACACCCAAAAACACACAAAACAAAGCAAGTTAGCATCCAAGTAATACTGGAAAAATCATGAAAGCACGTAGAAATGCTAAAAATACAAACACAATCTCAAAAAGATGTTCCTTTTGCATTCTGTGCAAAACCGCCGCCTTGAGCAGGGGGCGGTTTTGTAACCGCCGCCTTAAGGGCGGCGGTCATGTAACCACCACCCTGAAAAGGGCGAAGGTCATGTAACCGCCGCCTGGGCAGGGCGGCGGTCGTGGTCCGAAAACCCACGCGGGTTTTTAAATTTAAAAGGCCTAAAAAGTGCAAAAAAATGACCATTTTACCTAAAAACAAAGCCTACCCAGTAGGCGCCCCCTAGGTGGACCTTTTAACACTAACATTTTCAAAAATTACCCCCCCATAACAAAGTATTTAGCATTTCAAATTTAAAGGGGTAAAAACGATAAACTAAAGAAAACTAACCTGTGATCTCACGGGTCGATGTTCCGCATGTGGAGGCATGATCGCTATGTCGTCATGGACATTTTGACTCTACTCACACAAGAAACTGTCACCGTGGGTCCCAGAGCTCAAAATCAATCAAATCGACTCACACAAATGAATAGGAAAATGGGCCCACTTTCATATATATAGCACCTGGTTCGTTTTAAATGACTTTTTCACAGGTTTGGAGCGCCGACGGAGGTAAGTTCCTATCCCCGCACAAATGGTACGTTCTCATTTCCCTATTATTTTAGCGTTTATTTTTCAAGCTATTGTGTCTATCTACACTTGAGTTCTCTTTTCGTTTTGCAGGTAGCGGGAATCTTGGACGGCGTCATTTCAACACACGGATGTATCAGGTATAACTTCTAACTTCCCATTTCGGGACCGCCATACTCGGACCCACCATTTTACGCCTCTTCATGGCTAAAATGCTTCTCCGAGGGGGCAATATGTACGTACCCAAAATTGTAAGGTACTGTACTACCAGAACAATGTGACACGTGCCCCAATGATGATACAGGTCTCCTCGCAAGGTGTTCGGGATCCGGAAAAGATCTCCAAGTGTGCGTTAACATCCCGCATGCCCCGCTTAGCCCCGCGTGCTTTGTTTTTCCCTTTTCCCTCTTTTCTTGGCCTTTCACTCTTCAGTGACGAAACCGCCACCCCTGCCTGGGCGGCGGTCTTGTGACCGCCACCCTGAATAGGGCGGCGGTTGTAACCGCCGCCCTACTCAGAGCGGCGGTCTTTACGCATTTTCCAGAAAGCTCTTTTAACATGACTCACGTAATTTCAACATTTTACCAACTTTCTTTCACCGCCATAAGCTTGCATTTATGATTCTGGTTCCCTGGAATAGTGTTTTGCCATTGTTTATAGTTTAAGAGTTCTATTTGGTTTTTACCTTGGGTAAATGCAAATGCTATAAATAGTTGGCTTGTGCTCAAGAAAATGGCCCCTCAAAATTTTCTCTGATTTCTCTTTGCAATAGATTTAGTTTTCCTTTTGCTTAGAATGCTTAGTTTCTTTCATTGCATGCTTAGTTAGCATTGTTTTACTGTTGGTAAGCCACATATCCATCTTGTGCAAGCACTGTTGTTATTTCATCCAATCCATTGGAGTAGAATAGCTTAGGAAGCCATTAAAGTTGCAGGTTTTTCTCCTCAAACAGGATAGTTTCAGGTTCTGGATGCTTTATGTTGCATGACTCGCAATAGATCCCGCTAGGAATTGCATAAGCCAAGCTCGTCTCTCTTTGCGCTATCCCTCTCCTACTCGCATTGTATTCAGTCTGTGTCTTGAGCTACCTTTGTCCCAATATCTACTTCTGTTGATGCTAGCATTACACGCTTTTTTGGATCCATGTGAACACGAAGGAACGAGGAGATCACACTGAGGGGACAAGATCACACACACCATCGGATTCGCCACTATTCTGTAAAATCCAGGTTCTAGCTTTCAAGGTTCTAGTTAGAATCATATCAAATAGAGTAGTTAAATGCTTTATTTCAGTAAATTCTATTCTCGATATTGCCAGGGAAGCTATGGGGATTGATAGTTTCTGAGAAACTATGATTCACTCCTCACTTCTGAGGTAGGATCGAGAATCTTGCAAATAGATTAGATAAGCTATTTTATTGTTTAGAATAGATCTACAAATTGCACAGACAAATAGCTACACTCGGTTATTTTGTTTGTTTTAAATTATTATTTTAGTTGTCATTTCTAGATATTTTAAATAGTTGCTTTCTTAAATTCGTAAAGTTCATCAGAAAACACAAAAAAATAGAGAAATCATATATAGATATATTCGACATAGTTAAGTTTCATTTTACTGTAGTTCGTTTTACATTATTGCTTTTGTATGACAATCACGGGACCTAGAGAGCCCAGGGAATACATATTCGAGCCAATCGTGCCCCAGCCCAATCTCATCATGGCAATAACTGATATAGATCAAAATCTTAGGATTCAAGTCTTCCGAACAACGGTAAGCTTGCAACAAATCAATTCCCAATTGAGTGGGTTAAACATAGAAGACGACCAAGCACACACGTTTTGGTCAAATCAACCGAACTACAGATTACCCTAGGAAACATTCATATGACTGTAGAAGGGTTTGAAAGAGAACAAACCTTTGGTTGTGATCCTTTGGTCCCACAGCCAGATGCAGGAGACACTCTTCTAGATATAGATACCAGCCTAAGAATCCAGGTTGCACGACGCCTTGTAGGATATTCTAAGAAAATCACACAGTTATTGATCCTAAATATAGAAGCTGAGAAAGCATACGATTACTGGATATTAGGGATTAGGACTTGATTTCACGCATGACCATAATAGGTCCACAACAACTAAGAATCTATGGTTGTGACCCACAAATCCCGCAGCCCAACGAATCCATAGGAGAATTAGACATAGACACTGGCCTACGCACACTAGTATTCAGGTCTACCCCACTTCCACCTATCATTATCGAACAATTATCCTTGCTAGACACAACAGCTAATGAGCTAGGGAATTCTAGACTAGGCCAGAGAATCGTCCATAGAATTGACTACATTTACCATCCACCATATGACCCTGTCCGGAGAAATACACGAAACTATCCCGGGTCATTTTCCACGTATTCCACAACCTATAGATCGAATCACGCCAGAGCTCGATATTGATTGGAGCCTTCGAGTAGTCATCCTTGCTGACCGATCTATCACACCAGTTCAAGTTAGGAGGGCCTTCTTTGCCTTAGACTCACAAATTCGCTAGTGCGTATTGAAGACATTAGATTTCCTAACTAGTTTGTCTGCATCTCACACATATTCCATACCCACCGGTTGTCTCGGCATGACCTCGGGAGGTCGGGTGTGAGGAAGAGTCACTTGTAGATTCCCATGCTCGCATGTCACTTTTACGTCGACAGTGTCCATGAGTTGATGTTTTTCCATTGTATAAACAAACTATCCACACACAAACTAGGTACTTGCAAATTTGGGAGATTCATATTACTTTCCATTATAATGAATAGGTGGAGAAGGAACAATGTGACTGAAATGTCAAATCAAAAAACTACATAGGCCTCCACCTCTATCTTTTGATGATGCATTATATATTTCATTTTTGGATTATTTTATGCATCTCTAATAAGAGAAGGCATTGTTACAGGCCCATACAGATGTGTTTGGGGAGGGAGAGTGGTAGGCTAAAGTGCAATCACACTCAGGATCATTTGATTCATTCCTCTTGTATGAAACTTGTTATATATAGGAATGTGGACATTGATACATCTGATGAGCATGAACCATACTCGTAGTTGTATTACTATTATTTACATGATTTTCATGTGTAAAAACCTTAATTTTTTACATCTGATTGATTGTGTACATGTTTTGTAATAAGTTTACACTTTTGGTAATTTTTTTAATCATCTACTTATATGCCTAACCTCTAGATAATCAAATATATATCTAGAATATTTACATTTTGTCTTGATTCTAACACCTATTGATATTTAGTATATGTGTATGTCCAATTTGAGATAATATTTTATAATGGTTCGTGATTATGTAATTGGCGTCTTCGTAATTAATTTATAATTTTACATTGGGGTCTCTTGCATATTGTTTTTTCATATGACACAATGATTAACTCTTTCTTATTTGGTGTGTCACTTTCTTACTCTCTTAAACACATGTAATCATATAAAAGAGAATCTACTACATGTGGTTCTTAATTAATTTGCACTATTTTCCCTTCCTCTATTTTCTCTTTCTCAAATTTCTCATGTTATACAAGTTATTTGTCATGGTAGAATAAAATTCCTCAACCAAAAGAGATAATATTCTATTTTTGTGAACTTTCTCAAATGTACTAATATTTATTTGTAGTAGTTTCTTTTTCTTTATGAGAACTAATTGATCATTCATAGTATTCATAGATTTCTCTTTATTAAGAAGGCTATTTATTGATTGATCCTACTCTATAGTCTTATATATTACGTTAATTGGTTTCTCTTTCTTAGAAATATTAGAGACTTTATATGATAAAGGATTCCATTTTTCAATGTGTATTTTTTTATAGGATTAGGATTGCAGGAAGATTGATTTTGTTTATGGGAAACTATTTGGTCATTACATAAAAATAAATGCAATCATTGCGGATGTCAATAATCACTTCCATTTGTGTGAACCATATTTTTCAAGAGAGCATTGTATTCCTCATTGTTAGATAATACTTGAAATGTAGTAAATGTAACTTTTTCCCACTAAAATATGCATATTTATTTGTCCTTATGCTTTATAAGTATAGAATGTTGTAACTCATATTGGTCATAACCTTGTTTATTAATTAGACCTAAGCTATTTATGGTATCTATTTTCTTTGTATCAGTTATCTCCTTATTATGAATTTCACTATTGAGTGATGCTCGTGTAAAAAGAGATCAAATCACTTTTTATCATGTAATACCTCTATGAAAGAATCCTCTTTTAATAAATGTGGTGTATTGATTATTTTATTTTTAATAGGTGAATTATGTACTAGCTCTTAAATTTTATTACGATATTTTGGTGCCTATGATATTTTTCATTTGTCTCTTCATTGTTTGTAACACTCTAACAATTCAGATGTCATATTTGATCAAGTAAATTCCATATCTTTTAAGGTCGTGTCAATTAATGTGGTGATAATTGTAAAATTAACATCCTTGTTGTTGTATCAAGTGGTGTTATGATCTATATCATGTGGTACATGAAATAACAATATTTCTTTGAGGAAACTTGTAAAGTAAACTAGTTAGTGTAATGATGTCCATCATTTAATGTATGTCCATTAGTTGAATAAGATCTATACATAAAAACTAGTTACTTACAAATATGGGAGATGCTTCCATGATTAATGTACTGCACTCCATCAACTCTTCCCCATCATCAAATTTATTCCCGCAAGAATCACTCTCATTTTTCATCGATCATAATCATTGTGGCTCCAATCAAGAGAATTTAGGGATCCTTCTCCTTATCCTTTTGCAATGCCTCACCGCTCCAACACCTTATTAGAAGTTGTTATTTGTTTATGCAACATAATGTCACTTCCTTCGCATCTACTATACATACAACACCAGTAACATGTTTTTCTTTTTACCAAAGTGTAGGTAGTGAATGTGCTTTCTTTGTTCATGTGTGTCTCTTTTTATATGCATTTACCTTCTACATAGCCATATAATGGCTTGTTAAATAAAATTTCTATAAGAAAATGAGCTAGTAAAAGGAGAAGATGGCCAATGTGAATAAATTTTAATACCAAAATACAACATTTGGCAGCCTTACACAGACTTAGACTATACTATTTCACGCGTTTGCAAACAATAGGACAACGAGAGAACCGGATGGAGACGGAGAAAACCGTGAGAGGCTTTTGTAGAGGGACTGACGTGGAGCTCTTAGATCTAACGAGACGTCTCTAGGTGCCATGGAGTTTGATAAATCACATGTCGAAGATATGGCGTGTTTGGGCCTCAGGGCTCTTAAGAAACTACGCCTAGATGGGGTAGCCTGAAAGCACGAGGAATGTAGGGAACCAAAACGAAGCCTCCAATAGTGTTCACCATGCCACCTTAACATTTTTACGTAGTTAGTTTGGTCCCATGAACTTTGGTTTGAAAAATACAAAGATCTCGACATCCTTACACTGACTTAGACTACACTATTTCGAGTGTTTACAAACAATAAGACAACGAGAGAACCGGATGGAGACGGATAAAACTGTGAGAGAATTTCATAGAGGGCCCCAACATGGAGCTCAGATATCTGACAAGACGTCTCTAGGTACCATGGAGTCTGAGAAATCACATGTCGAATATATGGCGTGTTTGGGCCTCATGGCTCTTAAGCGACTATGCCCGGACGAGGTAGCTTGAAAGCACGGGAGTGAAGGGAACCGAAACAAAGCCTCCACTAGAGTTCACTAGGCTACCCCGATGTTTTTGTGTAATTGGTTTGGTCCCACGAGCTTCCATTCACAAACTACACTTCTCTGGCAGCCCTCTACACCGACTTAGACTACACTATTTCGCACATTTACAAATAATAGGACAACGAGAGAACTGGATGGAGATGGAGAAAAGCGTGAGAAAATTTCGTAGACGGCCCCGACATTGAGCTCTTGGATCTAACGATACATCTCTAGGTGCCATGAGTCCGAGAAATCACATGTCAAAGATATGGCGTGTTTGGGCCTCAGGGCTCTTAAGCGACTACGTCTAGATGTGGTAGCCCGAAAGCATGGGCAGCATAGGGAACCAAAAAAGCCTCCATTAGCATTCACTAGGACATGCCGATGTTTTGGCGTAGTTGGTTCGGTCCCACGAACTTCCGTTTGCAAAATACAACATTTAGCAGCCTCTACACGACTCGCTGATCGCACTATTTCGTGCGTTTACAAACAATAGGACAGTGAGAGAACCAGATGGAGATGGAGAAAACCGTGAGAGAATTTTGTATAGGGATCTAACATGGAGCTCTCGGATCTAACGAGACATCTCTAGGTGCCATGGAGTCCGAGAAATCACATGTCAAAGATATGACGTGTTTGGGCCTCAGGGCTCTTAAGCGACTACACCCTGGATGGGGTAGCCTGAAAGCACGGGAATGTAGGGAACAAAAACGAAGCCTCCAATAGTGTTCACTAGGCCACCTTAACATTTTTACATAGTTGGTATGGTCCCACGAACTTCCGTTTGCAAAATACAGCATCTAGCATCCTTACACTGACTTAGACTACACTATTTCGCGTGTTTACAAACAATAGGACAGCGAGAGAACCGGATGGAGACCGATAAAACCATGAGAAAATTTCATAGAGGGCCCCAACGTATAGCTCTCACATCTAACGAGACATCTCTAAGTGCCCAGAGTCCGAGAAATCACATGTCGAAGATATGGTATGTTTGGGCCTCAGGGCTCTTAAGCGACTACGCCTAGACAAGGTAGCCCGAAAGCACGGGGAGTGAAGGGAACCAAAAAAATCCTCCACTACCATTCACCAGGTCACCCTAATGTTTTGGCGTAATTGGTTCGCTCCCACGAGCTTCTGTTTGCAAACTACAGCCTCTGGCAACCCTACACTGACTCAGACTACACTATTTCACGCGTTTACAAACAATAGGACAACAAGAGAACCAGATGGAGATAGAGAAAACCATGAGAGGATTTTGTAGAGGGCCTCGACATGGAGCTCTTGAATCTGACGAGACATATCTAGGTTCCACGGAGTCCGAGAAATCACATGTCGAAGATATGGCATGTTTGGGCCTCAAGGCTCTTAAGCGACTACGCCAGACGGGGTAGCCCGAAAGCACGGGGAGCGTAGGGAAAAAAAAAGCCTCCACTAGCATTCACCTGGCCACCCCGATGTGTTGGTGTAGTTGGTTTGGTCCCACGAACTTCCGTTTGCAAAATACAACATTTAGCAGCCCTACATTGACTCAGACTGCAGTATTTCACGCATTTACAAACAATAGGACAATGAGAGAACCAGATGGAGACAGAGAAACTCACGAGAGGATTTCGTAGAGTTCCCTAACATGGAGCTCTTGGATCTGATGAGATGTCTCTAGGTGCCACAGAGTCTGAGAAATCACATGTCGAAGATATGGAGTGTTTAGGCCTCAGGGCTCTTAAGCGACTACTACGCCGGACGGGGTAGCCCAAAAGCATGGGGAGTGTAGGCAACCAAAACAAAGCCTCCACTAGCATTCACTAGGCCACCTTGACATGTTGGCATAGTTGGTTCAGTCCCATGAACTTCCGTTTGTAAAATACAGCCTCTAGCAGCCTTACACTGACTGAGACTACACAATTTCTCGTGTTTACAAACAATAGGACAGTGAGAGAACCAGATGGATATGGAAAAACCCACAAGAGGATTTTGTAAAGGGCCCTGACATAGAGCTCTCAGATCTGATGAGACATCTCTAGGTGCCATGGAGTCTGAGAAATCACATGTCGAAGATATGGCGTGTTTGGGCCTGAAGGCTCTTAAGCGACTACGCCTGGACAGGGTAGCCAAAAGCATGGGGAGCATAGGGAACCAAAAAAAATCCTCCACTAGCATTCACTAGGCCACCTTGATGTTTTGGAATTTTTGGTTCAGTCCCACGAACTTTAGTTTGTAAAATACAACATCTGGTATCCTTACACTGACTTAGACTACACTATTTCTCACATTTGTAAACAATAGCACAACGAGAGAACTAGATGGAGACAGAGAAAACTGCGAGAGAATTTCATAGAGGGCCTTGACATGGAGCTCTCAAATCTAACGAGACATCTCTATGTGCCATGGAGTCTGAGAAATCACATGTCGAATATATGGCGTGTTTGGGCCTCAGGGCTCTTGAGCGACTACGCCCAGACAGGGTAGCCCAAAAGCACGAGGAGCGTAGGGAACAAAAAAATCCTCCACTAGTATTCACTAGGCCACCCCGACATTTTGATGTAGTTGGTTCGGTCCCACGAGCTTCCGTTTGCAAACTACATCCTCTGGCAGCCCTACATTGACTCAGACTGCACTATTTCACGCATTTACAAACAATAGGACAGCGAGAGAACCGGATGGAGACAGAGAAAACTGTGAGAGGATTTCATAGAGGGCCCCGATGTGAAGCTCTCAAATCTAACGAGACATCTCTTGGTACCACATATTCTGAGAAATCACATGTCGAAGATATGGCGTATTTGGGCCTCAAGGCTCTTAAGCGACTACGCCCGGACGGGGTAGCCCGAAAGCATGAGGAGCGTAGGGAACCAAAACAAAGCCTCCACTAGCATTTAATAGGCCACCCTAATGTTTTGGCGTAGTTGGTTCGGTCCCACGAACTTCTGTTTGTAAAATACAACATTTAATAGCCCTACACCGACTCAGTGATCGCACTATTTCACATGTTTACAAACAAAAGGACGGTGAGAGAACCAGATGGAGAAGGAAAAAAATTGTGAGAGGCTTTCGTAGAGGGCCCGGAGACATAGAGGTCTTGGATCTAACAAGATGTCTCTAGGTGCCACGGAGTCCAAGAAATCACATGTCAAAGATATGGTGTGTTTAGGTCTCAGAGCTCTTAAGCGACTACGCTCGGACGAGGTAGCCCGAAAGCATGGGGAGCATAGGGAACCAAAAAAAAGCATCCAATAGCATTGATAGGCCATCCCAACATGTTGGCATAGTTGGTTTGGTCCCATGAACTTCCATTTGCAAAATACAGCCTCTGGCAGCCTTACACTGACTTAGACTACACTATTTCGTGTGTTTACAAAAAATAGGACAAGGAGAGACCCGGATGGAGATAGAAAACCCACGATATGATTTTATAGAGGGCCCTGACATGAAGCTCTTGGATCTGATGAGACGTCTGTTATCCAGAATTCACCCCCCCAGGGTAAATTCGATAACATGCATCAGGATGTCCAAATTCCAAGAAAAACGACTGATTCAGAGCAAAATCAGGTTTCTAGGGTCCCTTCAGGAATCTTTCTAAACTCCCCAGGCCAAAGAAGGAGGGAGCAAGCTTTGAGAAAGTGCGGAGAAGGTTGCAGAAAGCAAGTAGTTTGGGCCAGTAAAAGTGTGAAAATCGGCTAAGTCCTGGTCTAGCACAAGGTGGGACGAGTGGGACAAAGGTACGCGAACCGCCCGAACCGGCCGAAATGAATCCAGGCGGCCCACAAAGCAAATGGGACAAGTAGGACAGAAGTACGCGGCGGGCGCGAAAAGCCGATCCAGCCGAGGAAAAAAATTGGCTAACTGCTGAAGAGGGTAGCAATCGGGACGAGTGGAACAAATGGACGCTGAGCGAAATGGCCGAACCGGCCGGATCGCGTGCTTGATACAAAGGAGCCCAAAAGCAATTGGGACGCGCGGGCCAGAAATGCCCGAACCGGCCGAACCGGCCGAAAAGAGTCAAGTCAGTCCGAAGCAAAGTGGGACAAGCGGGCCAAAAATGCCCGAACTGCCCGAACCGGCCGAAATGAGCACAAAGGGCCCAAAATCAAATGGGACATCCGGGACAAATGGAGGCGAAGTACGCGTAGGAGCCGAATCAGCCGAGGACCAATCAGAAGCTGCCACGTGTCCTCACAAGAGAAAAGTCAAAAAGTCAATGGGCGAGTTTTCGAGCACCGATCCGAACCAATGGGATAGTGCCACGTGTCCCAGCTAGGGCCCACAAGGAAAATTCAAAAGACAGCCCGCCGAAAAGTAGAAGAGAGAGAATTATTCAGCGAATCAGAGCATGCCACGTGGCATCCAAGTGGCAGTGCGCGGGAAAATATTTCAAAATCCGTTTTCGCCTGTTCCGTGCCCTAAATCTTCAGATCGACATATCTTTCGATCCAGAGCTCGGATTTGCACGTTCTTGATATCAACGGAAAGCTTATGAGATTCTCTACACGTTTCCAAGGTCAATCTTGCATTTTGGTTCAGTTTGGAGGATGAAAATTGAGAAACGCCTCTGGCGCGAAATAACAAGCAGAGGTAATGCTTCAACAACCACTTTAATGCAGCAAACAACCCGCCGCTTCTGTTAGACAAACCGCCGCTTTGCCAGAACCGCTTCTGCCATGATGGACGAATTAAATGCAACCTAGAGGTGGTTGGGGCAGATTTGAATTCCTCTCTCTTTGCTCTCCCATTCTTCCTATAAATTGTAAGGAGGGGTTTCTTTCTAAAAAGGACATTTTTCCGCTTTGCACCCTCCCTTCTCTCCTATTCATAAGAAGATTTGTGGAGTTTTCAAACCTCCATATAGACCAGTAACACCGCTTTTTTGCCTTTTGGCCATTGCAATGTATTGAATCTATCCTCGAGCAATATATATATGTGTCCGTGGTTACTTCTAAACCCTCTTACATATCTATTAATGTCATTCTTGATCTTTCATTGCATTTTTGCTACTGTGCATGATGTTGTGTTACATCTACATGATCTCGTGTTAAATTTGGCAAAGCATATGTTCTTCATTCCTTGGTGCATCACCTCTATTAGCTTAGATTTATTTTATGCATCTTCTTTCCTTGTCTCCTTGGCAAATTAGATTAGATTTTGAGGAAACCCTCTGCGCATATTTCGTGTGCACCTGAACAGAGGAATAGGAACCATCCTTTCTCTGGAGATTCCTTTCTCACTCTTCAAGTCCCACACTTGGAGAAAGGATTCAATGTTATGCAATCACACTGGATATTAGTGATCAACCTAGAAATCTGATCAATACCTGTGGGGTGCTTTGTGATATTGCACTAACAGTTTTGGCACGCCCGGTGGGACTAGAGGTCTCATTTTTATTTTTGCAGCAAAGTTGATGTGCATCTGCTGCAATTTTCTTGCTTGAAAAGAGCTATTATTTGCATATCTGGCGACTCCAAGGGGAGGAATCAATCGGTTCCAGTAGAATCAGCCCTAAAAGCTTATGAGAAGAATCACAAGATCAAGAGCTGGAGAAGAGGAAGCGCTATTTGAATACCTGCAACTATCTCCAAGAAGAAGGCAAAGAGGAAGAAGGATTCAAAGGTCTCCATCTCCACCAAACAGAACTCTCTCAACTCCTCCACCTGAGCGGCCTTTCTTTCAATATACAAGGATTTTAAGACCAATCAGAATGGCGCAACCAGTGAACCCCTATGTCAACTTCACAGGCAGCAGCCCACTTGCTCTCAATGCACAAAATCCAATCCCAGTAGCAGCACTAAAGAACATTCCATACTTTACTGGAGAAAATCAGACCACTCCTGGCGATCATGTCAAGGACATTGCTAACATTTGTGCAATCCATGAGATTAACGAGATGCAAATAGCTGTCAAATTGCTGGCGTCTTCATTCAAGGGGAAAGCATTGCAATGGTTTAGGAGCCTTGAAGCTGCTTCTATCACGAACTGGAATCAGCTGTGTATTGCACTTCATAATCAATTCGGAGAGAAGGGAGACAACTTGTCTCTTTTGGAGCAGCTGACAACCATCAAGAGAGCTTCCAATGAGCAGCTAACTGATTTCAACTTCAGATTTCAAAGATCTTGGGATAGAATTCCAAAGAGTAATGTCGGACAACAGAAGGTGCTTTTCTATACTACCTTAAAGCTTTAAATTTGATATTTCTATATTGATTCAATCCATGGGAGGCACAACTATCCTCGCCGCTTATAATATTGCCATTAGAGCTGAAAATTGTCTCGATTCAAGGTGGCAAGCTATCTCCTAGACCTCCAATGCCATTATATCCAAGCTTAGAGAGCCCAAGTACTAGTCAGGCACCTGTCTTAGCTCCTTCTCCCATTCCTAGAAATCAGAGTTCAAATGAAGCTTCCACTTCATCTCCAAGTGCCCCAAATGAGCTTCAAGAAGTCATGAAGCAACTGCAAAATTTAGGTAATGAGCTGGTCACACTCAAGAGGCAGCAAGCTCAAGGTTTTAGACCTTCATATCAGCCTCAAGCTCAACCGAATAGGCAGCCATATCAGCCTCAAAGACCACCTAATCCAGCCACAAATATGAATCAAACAAGGCCTCCTGCCAATAAACCATTCCAGCCCTATAATCCAAATGCCATATCTGCCTCTAAGGCATTAGTACCAGCACAAAACAACATTGCCCAGGAGTATGATTGGTGTTTTCCATGTAATGAACCCCATAATCAATCCATGTGCTATAATGGTGCTCTAACCCAAGCTTTAATGGTAACAAGTGCTGGTGTGGAGGGTGAGAGTAGTCAAGAAAACAGCCAACAACAAGAAACATTCCAACAGCAATCAGCCCCAAATGATACCACGTTGGTAAATTGGCAAAGCGAGAGGATTTTGTGGCATGAATCGAGATAGTTTCTCGGTGGTGTTGCCAACACAAGGTCAAAAAGGAGAAATTTGGGTGAAGAAAGCCATTAGTCCAGCCTAATCCTCAACCTCCCACGACTCCACAAATGATTGGCAAGCAAAACCCGATTTCAAATGCACAAGGGCGGCACAAAAACAGCCCCTAGGCCAAATCAAATGCCATTGTTGTTGCCCATATTCAAGGGGCAAATGTGCAAACCAAGGGACAGCAGAGAGATCCTTCATCACCATTCAAAGATCATTGATCGATGAAGAAGACAAACGTCAATATATCTATGTGGGAATCCCTATCCATCCGGTGCCAAAGAAATCACTGCAAGCTGCCATAAAGGATTGGCCAACTTCAAATCAGCAGGTTCAAAGGCAAGACAAAGTGCTTACAAATGCTGCCCAACCTGAAGGAAATCATGGAACACAACAAGGTAAAATGCTGAAGCCCCCCCCTTTCTATGTTTCGTTAATTATTGGAAATCAGCTAGTGCATAACTGCATGATAGACTCTGGGGCAAGTAGCTCAGTAATGCCTAAACAGATAGCTGATCAGCTAGGGCTCCAAAGATGAAATAACATCTAAGGGAGTAGTGCAAATTTGGATGGGACAGCAATAGCAACAGTTGGAGTGATTAGAAATTTGAGTCTTACCTTGCATGCATGTCCAAATGTTGTTGTCTTACAAGATATATCAGTCATAGACCTTCCACCACTCTTTGCCCTCTGTTTGTCAAGGGACTTTACTGCCAAGATTGGGGGATATTTGTCCGCTGATTGGTCACACATGCTGTTCAGAACGAGGTATGGAACTAAAGCTACAATTAGGTCAGAACCTATTGCAGATTTCCACATTGAGCCCTATACTCCAAGTCATATTAATACCAATTGCTCAGCATTTGATCAAGAAGATCACCTTGGCACTGATGAAGCCGACACTAAGGTTGGAAGTATCCCAGATTTGACTCTTGATGAATGGGCAAGCAAGGTGCATGCTTTTGATCCTTATCAAGAAGTAGAAGAATCTGAGCTAGGGGTCTATTGTATACACGAAGAAAGTCAACCTATTCCTAACATCACCAAGCCAAGCCACAAGGATGACAATGAGGTATGGCAACTGTTTTTTGATGGATCAAGGAGTAGACAAGGCGCAGGAGGTGGAGCCATGCTTATTTCACCTCAAGGAGTAAAGTATTATTCAGCTTTTAGATTTCAATTTGCATGCTCCAATAACACTGCTGAATATGAAGCCTTGGTGCAAGGGATGCATTGGGCAATAAAGAGAAAAATAAATAACTTGCAAGTGTCTCTGGGGACAAGTGAGCTGATTGTAAATCAGGTCAAGGGACACATCTTGCCAAAAATGATCTACTCGGATGCTACAAAAACAGGGTGTGGGACCTCATGGAAGATTTTGAGGCTTTCAAAGATCAAGGCCATTCCCAGAAAAGAGAATCAAGTCTGGCGCAGGCTTGCAGCAGTGGGGGCAACCTTTGACATTGTAGAAAACATTCAACAAGACAAGGTACGGCCCAAACATCCACGTGATTGTGAGGCCTTGGTCTTGCCGGATAACGATGTCAATTGGCAAGTATTTGAGAATGACCAGCAAATCATCCACTTCTTGTAAGAAGAAGTGAGTTCTCACTAAAAATCAAGAGAAGTTGAAAATGAATATGGTGACTAGGTGATACAATTTGAGAAATGACAAGCTGCCCAAGGGACTTGTCACCTTGGAGTCCATTTTTAACCCCAATGATCAGTTTAGAAAGGAGAAAGCAAATATTCAGGTCAAGAGGGAAGATTCGGTATCCATCTTGGTAAAAGAGAACAAGCCATTGCAAATTGGAAAAATGACAACTAAGCAAGCAAGAGAGATATGAGTTCATACTGACTTTGTCAAGAATTCCCGACGTGTTTGCTTGGAGCTATGAAGACTTGAAGGGCTTCAATCCCAACTTAGCTCAGCATACCATCGAGTTGGATCCAAATACTAAGCCTGTCAGGTAGAAACAGAGACCAGTCAATCCACACATGGAGCCTCTCATGAGGAAAGAATTGGACAAGCTGATTGAGTCAGCAATTATATTCCCAATCAAGCATTCTAGTTGGGTTGCCAACTTAGTTCCAGTCAGAAAGAAAAGTGGAGAGATCAGGCTATGTGTTGACTTCAGAGATTTGAATAGAGCCTCTCTCAAGGACCATTATCCACTCCCTTCCATGGAGCAAATATTGCAGGTTGTAGCTGGGTCAGAAAGGTTTTCACTGCTTGATGGATACTCAGGCTTCAATCAAATTATGGTGAAGGAGGAAGACCAGTTCAAGACAGCCTTCACAACCAAATGGGGCACATATGCTTACAAGAAGATGCCATTTGACTGCCGACCACGGAGCAACATTCCAATGAGCTATGGATATGGCATTCAAAGGCTTGATTTACAAGATAGTGCTGGTATACCTAGATGATATCACCTTTGTCTTCTCAAAGAATGTCTGCAGACCATCTCTTTCACCTCGGCAAGTATTTCGGAGGTGTAGAAAGTTTGGAGTGTCTTTAAATCCTAAGAAGTGCATCTTTCTTGCACATGAAGGGAAACTTCTTGGCCATATTGTCTCCAAGGAAGGATTAGCAATTGATCCAGAAAGGGTTGAAGCCATAAGAGCTCTGCCATTGCCAAGTCACAAAAAGGCTCTTCAAAGTTTCCTGGGAAGGATAAACTTTGTTCGGAGGTTTGTCCCAAATTTTGCAGCCCTTGTCAAGCCCATCACCAAAATGTTAAGAAAAACATGGCTTTCAAATGGACGGCGAAGGCAAGGAGAGTTTTGAAGCAATCAAAGAAGCCATCTCCCAGGCACCCACTCTCATCAACCCGGACTTTTCCAAGGATTTCATCCTCTATGCATTTGGGGGTGATGACACTATTTCTGCCATTTTGGTGCAACAGAATAAAGATAATGATGAACAGCCAATTGCCTTCTTTAGCCAAAGCCTAAATGACTGTGAATTGAGGTACTCTTTTATTGAAAAACATGTGCTTGCAGTAGTCAGGAGCTTGAAGAAGTTCAAGCATTTAATCTCAAACAACAAGGTCCAGTTGCTGGTCTCACATGCTGGGGTTAAGGACTTCCTCCTCAACAAGGATTTGAATGAGAAAAGGGCAGGATGGATCACCCGTGTCATGGAGTATGACATTGAGATCAAGATCACCAAGCTGGTAAGAGGCAAGGGTTTGTGTGAGCAGCTCGCTTCCAAACAACTAAACAACCCAGAAGATAAAGAAGACGCTGTCCTGCTTTTACAAAATGATCAAAAACAGGAAAATGATGATGAGTCCATTCCCTGTTGGACTCAAAATATGATACATTTCTACTGAGACGGGCATATGCCCTCTAGAAATGAGCAAAGCAAGAAGAAGACACTTCAAGGTTGCAGTTATTCCATATACCATCATTGATGGAGTTTTGTTCAAGAAGGATGTCAATGGAGTGTCTCTGAGATGCATTAACACAAAGTCGATTCAAAGGGTATTAAAGGAGTTTCATGATGGACCAGCTGGTGGCCATTTTGCACCAAGAGTGACACACGAAAATCATGAAGGCTGGTTATTATTGGCCTAAAATCTTTAGTGATTGCTATGCATGGATCAAGAAATGTAAGAATTGTGCATTCTTCACAGAAAAGAGAGACTTGCAGCCCTCCCATTGCATCCAATCTCAGTTGACCAGCCATTCATGCAATGGGGTTTGGACTTCATTGGAATCATCAATCCCAATTCGAGCCAAGGGCACAAATGGATTTTGACAGCCACAGACTACTTCACCAGATGGACAAGTATGTGGCACTCAAAGAGGCGAATGAGTCTAGCATCTTGGACTTTTACGAGGGGATAACTACCAGATTTGGTGTGCCTGCTACAATAGTCTCTGATAATGCATTGGCATTCATTGGATCTAAAATTACTGAGTGGGCTGTCAAGAACGGGATCTACCTCAGCACTTCATCAAACTATTACCCTCAAGGTAATGGCCAAAGCCGAGTCTACAAACAAAAACTTGCCGAGGATCACTAGGAGGACTCTTGATGAGAATCGAAGGCTTGGCATACTAAATCGAAGTCACCTTATGGGCTGATAGGATAACTCCCAAAAGATCCACAGGTAACTCTCCATTTAGGCTTGTCTACTAAGAGAGGCAATCTTGCCCTGTCACTTGAGTTGCCAACGTTGGAACTCATGAAACAACCTGGAATTGCTAGAGTTTGGACCCATGAAGGTGAGATATGCGAATTGATGGAGCTGCAAGAAATCGAGATCGGGCATTCCAAGCAATGGAAAAGGATCAAAGGCTTTGATCAAGAAGACCTTTGATAGAAGGCCAAAGATAGATCTTTTCAAGTAGGAGATCTAGTATTGAAATGGGATGTGGACAGAGCAAAACAGGAAGGCATTCAAAATTTGATGCCATTTGGAGTGGCCCATACATGGTCACAGTGCAAGAACAACAATGCTTTCCAATTGGCCTCATTGGATGGTGAAGAACCGCAGATTCCAAGAATGGAATCTATCTCAAGCATTGCTTCTAGAGGGAGTTTCACTACATCAAATACTAGATTAGATTTTCTTCCCTCCAAGTGCTTGTGCACATTGTTTTTGCTGTAATTAGTTTTGTTTTTCCTAAGTGCCTTGGCACACCATCTGCCTATGGAGATGATGCATGTCTTTGCTAAATCAGTCACATTCCATCTTTCTCTTTGCACATTCTAAGTCGGTTTGGATTCTAACAGAATATTTGATGACTCCATGCCCAATGGATGGCTTCAGTAATCGGCCTTTTCATCTAGCAGAGCGGAGAATGATCCCATTGAGTCGCCAAATTGTTATCCGTAATTCACCCCTGTGGTAAATTCGATAACATGCATCAAGATGTCCAAATTCCAAGAAAAACGACTGATTCAGAGCAAAATCAGGTTTCTAGGGTCCCTTCAGGAATCTTTCTAAACTCCCCAGGCCGAAGAAGGAGGGAGCAAGCTTTGAGAAAGTGCGGAGAAGGTTGCGTAGAAAGCAAGTAGTTTGGGCGATAAAAGTGTGAAAATCGGCTAAGTCCTGGTCCAAAGACAAGGTGGGACGAGTGGGACAAAGGTATGCGAACCGCCCGAACCGGCCAAAATGAATCCGGGCGGCCCACAAAGCAAATGGGACAAGTAGACGGGCCAGTATGCGGCGCGGCGCGAAAAGCCGATCCGGTAATGAGAAAAAAATTGGCTAATCAACAAGAGGGTAGCAATCGGGACGAGTGGAACAAACGGACGCTGAAATGGCCGAACCGGCCGGATCGTAAAATAAAGATACAAGGAGCCCAAAAGCAATTGGGACGCTTGGCCGAAATGCCGAACGGCCGAACCGGCCGAAAAGAGTCAAGTCAGTCCGAAGCAAAGTGGGACAAGCGGGCCAAAAATGCCCGAACTGCCCGAACCGGCCGAAATGAGCACAAAGGGCCCAAAATCAAATGGGACATCCGGGACAAATGGAGGCGAAGTACGCGTAGGAGCCGAATCAGCCGAGGACCAATCAGAAGCTGCCACGTGTCCTCACAAGAGAAAAGTCAAAAAGTCAATGGGCGAGTTTTCGAGCACCGATCCGAACCAATGGGATAGTGCCACGTGTCCCAGCTAGGGCCCACAAGGAAAATTCAAAAGACAGCCCGCCGAAAAGCAGAAGAGAGAGAATTATTCAGCGAATCAGAGCATGCCACGTGGCATCCAAGTGGCAGTGCGCGGGAAAATATTTCAAAATCCGTTTTCGCCTGTTCCGTGCCCTAAATCTTCAGATCGACATATCTTTCGATCCAGAGCTCGGATTTGCACGTTTTGATATCAACGGAAAGCTTATGAGATTCTCTACACGTTTCCAAGGTCAGTCTTGCATTTTGGTTCAGTTTGGAGGATGAAAATTGAGAAACGCCTCCGGCGCGAAATAACAAGCAAAGGTAATGCTTCAACAACCACTTTAATGCAACAAACAACCCGCCGCTCTCATTAGACAAACCGCCGCTTTGCCAAAACCCGCCGCTCTCGCCATGATGGGACGAATTAAATGCAACCTAGAGGTGGTTGGGGCAGATTTCGAATTCCTCTCTCTTTGCTTTCCCATTCTTCCTATAAATTGTAAGGAGGGGTTTCTTTCTAAAAAGGACATTTTTCCGCTTTGTACCCTCCTTCTCTCTCCTGTTCATAAGAAGATTTGTGGAGTTTTCAAACCTCCCATATAGACTTGTAACACCGTTTTCTTCCTTTTGGCCATTGCAATGTATTGAATCTATCCTTGAGCAATATATATATGTGTCTCGTGGTTACTTCTAAACCCTCTTACATATCTATTACTGTCATTCTTGATCTTTCATTGCATTTTTGCTACTGCATGTGCATGATGTTGTGTTACATCTACATGATCTCAGGTTAAATTTGGCAAAGCATATGTTCTTCATTCCTTGGTGCATCACCTCTATTAGCTTAGATTTATTTTATGCATCTTCTTTCCTTGTCTCCTTGGCAAATTAGATTAGATTTTGAGGAAAACCCTCTGCATATTTCGTGTGCACCTGAACAGAGGAATAGGAACCAGCCTTTCTCTGGAGATTCCTTTCTCACTCTTCAAGTCCCACACTTGGAGAAAGGATTCAATGTTATGCAATCACACTGGATATTAGTGATCAACCTAGAAATCTGATCAATACCCAGGGGTGCTGTGATATTGCACTAACAACGCGTCTCTAGGTGCCACGGAGTCCAAGAAATCACATGTCGAAGATATGGCATGTTTGGGCCTTAGGGCTCTTAAGAGACTACGCTCGGACGGGGTAGCTGAAAGCACAGGAGTGTAGGGAACCAAAAGGAATCCTCCATAAGCATTTAACAAGCCACCCCGATATGTTGGCATAGTTGGTTCACTCCCACAAGCTTTCATTTGCAAACTATAGCCTCTAACGGCCCTACACTTACTCGGATCGCAATATTTCTCACGTTTACAAACAATAGCACATCGAGAGAACCGGATGGAGATAGAGAAAACCACAAGATAATTTTGTAGAGGGCCCCAAATTGGAGCTCTTGGAACTTATGAGACATCTCTAGGTGCCACAGAGTCTGACAAATCACATGTCGAAGATATGGCGTGTTTGGGCCTTAGGGCTCCTAAGCGACTACGCCCCGACAGGGTAGCCCGAAAGCACGGGGAGCATAGGGAACCAAAAAAATCCTCCTCTAGCATTCACCAGGCCACCTTGATGTGTTGGCATAGTTGGTTCAGTCCCACGAACTTCCGTTTATAAAATACAGCATCTAAGTCAGTGTAGTCACTTAAGAGCCCTGAGGCCCAAACATGTCATATCATCGACGGGTGGTTTCTCGGACTCTATTACACCTAGAGACATCTTGTTAGATCTGAGACCTCCATGTCAGGGCCCTCTACGTAAGCCTCTTGTGATTTTCTCTATCTCCATCCTGTTCTCTCGTTGTCCTATTGTTTATAAACACCAAAAATAGTGCAGTCTAAGTCAGTGTAGGGCTATTAGATGATGTATTTTGCAAACGGAAGTTCGTGGGACCAAACCAATTATGCCAACACATTTGGGTGGCTTGGTGAACGCTATTAGAGGATTAATTTTGGTTCCCTACACTCCCCGTCCTTTCAGGCTACCTCGTCCGGGCGTAGTAGCTTAAGAGCCCTGAGGCCTAAACATGCCATATCTTCGACATGTTATTTCTTAGACTCTATGGCACCTAGAGACATCTCGTTAAATTTTAGAGCTCCATGTCAGGGCCCTCTATGAAAACCTCTCGCAGTTTTCTCCATCTTCACCCGGTTCTCTCGATGTCCTATTGTTTGTAAACGCGCGAAATAGTGTACTCTTAGTCAGTGTAAGGCTACCAGATGTTGTATTTTGCAAACGGAAGTTCGTGGGACCTAACAAACTATGCTAACATGTCAAGGTGGCCTGGTGAACACTAGTGTAGGCTTCGTTTTGGTTCCCTATGCTCCTCGTGCTTTCGGGCTACCTCGTCCGGCATAGTCGCTTAAGAGCCCTGATGCCCAAACATGCCATATCTTTGACATGTGATTTCTTGAACTCCGTGGCACCTAGAGACATCTCGTCAAATCCAAGAGCTCCATGTTAGGGCCCTCTACAAAATCCTCTTGCATTTTTCTCCATCTCCATCTGGTTCTCTCGCTGTCCTATTATTTGTAAACGTGAGAAATAGTGCAGTCTGAGTCATTGTAGGGCTGCCAAAGGTTGTAGTTTGCAAATGAAGTTTGTGGGACTGAACCAACTATGCCAACACATCAGGGTGGCCTGGTGAATGCTATTGGAGGATTTTTTGGTTCCCTACACTCCCCGTGCTTTTGGGCTACCTCGTCCAGGGCGTAGTCGCTTAAGAGCCCTGAGGCCCAAACATGCCATATCTTCGACATGTGATTTCTCGAACTCCGTGGCACCTAGAGATGTCTCGTTAGATCCAAGAGCTCCATGTCAAGGCCCTCTACAAAATCATCTCATGGTTTTCTCCATCTCCATTTGGTTCTCTCGTTGTGCTATTGTTTGCAAACGTAAAAAATAGTGCAGTCTAAGTCGGTGTAGGATTGCAGAGGTTGTAGTTTGCAAATGGAAGCTCGTGAGACCAAACCAACTATGCCAACACATCGGGGTGGCCTTGCGAATACTATTTGAGGATTCATTTTGGTTCCATACGCTCCTCATGCTTTCGGGCTACCTCGTCAAGGCGTAGTCGCTTAAGATCCCTGAGGCCCAAACACGCCATATCTTTAACATGTGATTTCTCGGACTCCGTTGCACCTAGAGACATCTCGTTAGATCTAAGAGCTCCATTTCTAGGCCCTCTAAAAAATTATCTCACGGTTTTATCCATCTCCATCCGGTTCTCTCGCTGTCATATTGTTTGAAAACATACGAAATAGTGCGCCCGAGTCGGTGTAGGGTGTTAGATGTTGTATTTTGCAAACGGAAGTTCGTCGGACCGAACCAACTACATCAACATGTCAGGGTGGCCTGGTGACTATTAGTGGAGGCTTCATTTTGGTTCCCTACGCTCCCCGTGCTTTCAGACTACCTCGTCCAAGCGTATTAGCTTAAGAGGCTTGAGGCCCAAACATGCCATATCTTCGACATGTGATTTCTCAGACTCCGTGGCACCTAAAGAAATCTCATCAGATCCGAGAGCTCCATATCGGGGCCCTCTACGAAAGCCTCTCACGGTTTTCTCTGTCTTCATCTGGTTCTCTCGATATCCTATTGTTTGTGAATATGATAAATAGTGCAGTCTAAGTCAGTGTAGGGCTACCAGAGGTTGTAGTTTGCAAACGGAGCTCGTGGGACCGAACCAACTACGCCAACACGTCGGGGTGTCCTGGTGAACGCTAGTGGAGGCTTCGTTTTGGTTTCCCTACGCTCCACGTGCTTTTGAGATGCCTCGTCCGGGCACGAAAGCATCTCGCGGGTTTCTCCATCTCCATTCAGACTGAGTCAATGTAAGGTTGTCCATTGTCAATCACCTAAATAATATACGTGGTTCATACAATATAGGTGGTGAAATGAGAATTATAATAAGATTTTTTTACAATATAGGTGGTGAAATGAGAATTTTGTTTGTTGTTTCTTTATAATATTTAATTTTTCTTAGCTTCACTTGGCTTCGAGAATAATAAATTCTCTCGATGACAGTGCAACCACGTGAAGGTGGAAGCTTTTTTGGCACCACTAACCTACATAAACATGTTAATAAGCAATTAAATAGAATTTTAAATCATACAAAATTCAAACAAAATCATTTAAGTAAATATTCAAATTAAATTCATGAAGAACATACCTTTGCAAATTCAATCTAATGAACTGCAAGGATCAACTCTATTCTTGATAGTAGCAAGAATTGCTTCATGATCTGATTCACGAACCTTCCATAGATTTTTGTTTGATGGCCGACCTCGATATTTGATCAATTTAATATTTGTTGCAAGGACCAAATGTGAATAGTGAAGTATCTTCCGATGTACTTCATAGTCTTCAAACAACCAAATGTTTGATTTTTTGATAGGATATCATCGAAGCCAAGTTCCAATGACTACCACTGATCCAGTGGGATACTCAAGGTCTTCACCATCAATGACTATGTGGAAGTCAATTTTTTTCCCCCTCTACACAACGAGATAAGAAGTAGTTTGTTCCCTCTTCGTTAAATTCTGCACGCAATAACTACAAAAATGTGCCCTATGTATCACAAAGTAAAACTATTCAGTCAATTTATAAATACATTAAGAGTTGACCATTTAATAATTTATAAATCTAAAACATGGCATGTACATATATGTATGTACCTTGTTGCACTAAATCAGAGACTTGGTCAAAGTCAGGTGATGTTGTCATTTGATCTGAAGACCCTGCAAGTTGTAATGCTCGTGGAACTTGATGTGTGTCAATGGAAATAGAGGTCTACAAGTCCACTCATCCACCCAATGTTGTGACTCACATTCATTCCATGCAAAATCAATGCATGATATACAAAAACATGTCATGCACCTAGTATAAATAGTCCAAGCATTTGCATCTGAACTACGGAATGAGTGCATATCACTTGATCCTGCAACTGTCATACAATCTTCAAAGTTTGTCAGATGTTATTGCTCTATCAACCAAAAATATCTACGAACCATTGATCTCTCTTGAAATTCATGGCCCATATTCTTGACACACCAATCAACAATGCTTTTTGTATCTGTAAATTTAGCACCATCCTTGAACTTTAACTCTTCTCTTGCAAGTGCTCTTTTCACACATGCTCCTGCACCATCATGCTCTCATTTTCCATGCCCTGCCTCAAAAAAATCTAGATATGTTGTACATTTGTTTCTTTGTGCATCCCGCTTAGCTAATAAAACATATGTGCATTCTTGAATTGTGATGTGCGGTTGTCGACCAAATGTAATATTGATCGAAACTAATTTTCCTCTCATTCAAGTTCTCATAAAACACCTGGAAACACCCTTGTACATATTCTATAGAATGTGTCCGATCATCATTGATGTAGAAATGATACTCTCTTAATATTTTTTATCTTTCTCAGTGCTTTAGGAGAGTGCATGAATGTTATATGCACGAAAATAGAAACTTGCACTGAGTTATAATATTGAGACTGAACCTCCATTTGTGGTTGCAATGTGTAATTCTCTGTGAAGTCAACTATTGAAACAATAGTACCAAGTGGGAATGTGTCCTTTCTTAACTTGAATTGTTCATCCAACCATCGAGCTCTATGTGTGTGCCTTGCATACTCATAAAAAAATTTCTCTCTGAATTTGACCATATATTTTGATACAAGTAATTGTTTTGTAACAAGCTCACACCTCTTAGATTATTTTCCATATTTTAATTGATATGCCACCAATTTATATTTGGTGAAATCAACCAATTCTTTTCCTATTTAATATGTACTCTCCTCGTGGATACAACTTTTCTGATTTTGTGGAACATTTATTCCACACTCCTACAATATGATGTCGAGATGCAAAACACTACGTATTTGACAAGAAACATCATAATGCTTTGAAAATTCAACATGATGCCTGCAACAACAAGTGGTACGTGAGTGATTGATTTTCACATAGAAGGGTTTGTTCATTTCAAAGAATCTTTCGCTAATGTTAATTTTTGGATTGTCATTTTTAACTTAGAGAATATTTTTATTTGAGTCATATCTAAGAAATGTTTTGCACACGATTCACGATTATGAGAACCTATTCTTCTTTTTTGTATCTCTTCTATTCGGTGACACCCTTGTGTTTTCATTCCAAAAGTTTACGATTAATTCTTTTAGAATATCAGATGTATTCTTGTCTTTTCATGGAAGTTTGCTAGAGAAAGCCCGATAATAGTCGGTGTTATTGGTCGACTCAAGGCGTTTACGTCTCTCTATTGCTTTCATTAGTATTTTTCTGCGTTTAGCTTTGAAGCACTTCTTGTTTTTATAATCAAGTGTTTATTAACTATTTTATCACTTACTATACAATTAGTTAGTCCACATCGTGTAGCATTACTATCTTTGGTGTACATCTTTTCCACCTACAACTTGGTATGCTTTATGTATGTTTTCAACAATTAACGCATTTTTGATCAACAACATTAGATGTTCTTAACCCTGTGGTCTTCATTATAGGTCTCATCTTAATTAACTTCATCAATAAAACAAATAATTGACATCTTTGTGCTTCATTTAAATTCTCAAAGTAATTATCCCAAATTCCACTAGCTTTTCTTCTCACATTTCTTTCGGACATTTTGTTAAGCATTGGTTTTATAATGTTTTCATCAATTTCAATTAAGTGAATTTGTTTTCTTCACGAAATGGAAGGAGGTGTTCTTAGAGGTGAAGATTCGTTTACAAGGTTACTTTCTTTATTCAATATTTTCATAAAAATTTGGGGTTAACATTTGGATTCTCAAGTAAGGGTTCAACAATTGGATTCATATTGATTTCTTCATCCATACCAACATTATCATTCAATTCAATATCATTATTCATTTCAAAATCATTATTCTCTATATTTTTATTATGTATTTCATCCCAATTTTCTAATACATTAGCTACATTTGATATAGTGGATGATGTAAGTTTTTTGCCCGCTCTTCGAATTTTTGCATTCTCTCTCTTCCAATTACTTTGGTGTCTTATTCTTGACTTTCCTCTTGTCCTTATCTCAACGTTTATCGCCCATGATTAGAAAAAATCAACTAGTGGGGTAGGGGACAAAATGAAATACTAAAAAATCATGCAAGAATGTAGAGAATATTGCAGACAAAATAGAATGTTTGTAGAATTCCCGTGAAAGAGATGAAAGGGACGTTGGGGGGCCACAATATATAAAACAAAGCAAAACACGTACACGTTTTTTGTTTTCTCTTTTCCCAAGCCATGCCTCAAGGCTTGGGATCTGGTTTGGATCCCCAAGCCTAAGGCATGGACCTACACAAACACAACAAATAACAAGTTTTTACAAGAAAATGTAAAAATGACACTTCCTCTATGATAAATCAAAATAAAACAATCGATCCATTTAAAAAAATTATACCACGACGTAGAGCAGAGTCTCTTCTTTCTTAAAATATAATTTTCCAAATTTTATGACTAATATAAGGTATCCATATTATTTATTTTCTAACTATGCCTTTTTATAGCTATTTTTTGAAGTGTAAATATGTCTATCTTTCATGGTGTATCTTTCTTTTGGGTGATCGAAATTTAAAAAAAAATTATACTAGCCCAAACTAGGCATAATTATATACATATTCAAAAAAATTCTAATTTTCGATATTTTTTGAGGTAGTTAGGGGGCACGGTCGAAGCTCCGTTATTTTTCAAAACATAAAATTTTTGTACTAGAAAAATCATAAATAAAAAAATATTCGCTAAAAAAATCTTTAAAAATGGATCCCAAACTAGATGCTCCTAGCTATCTTTCTACCAAAGGGTTTTCAAAAATACTAAATGGTGCTCAAAAAATGGTGGGGGCACGAAAGTCGCTATTATGTTTTTTAACAAAAACAGAGCATCTATTGGTATTTTAGTTATTTGACCCACTTAAACTTATCATTTTCAATAAATTTTATTAGTTTAGAAACTAGACTCAAAATGCTACAATTCATATTTCAACAACATCTTCCAATTTTGAGTGTAACTATTTCAAAAAACTCGTACAAGTTGAAGTTTTTTTTTCGAAAAATGCGTCCACTTAAGACCCCCTTTTGGCCCCCAGATTGGTGCACTTACCCTAAAGTGTTTATATACAAAACCCTATATGCCAAGATAACTTTGTTGTATAATAAGTTAAATCTGTTTTCCAAAGGATAAAATCACAAGCACCCAAAGACACTATGATTATTCATCAACATGGAGTTAGCAAAAGTAGATATAGGCATGAAATGTGGAATGATTTCAACCAATGTAAAACCATTGTGCACCAAGAAGCCAACAAAACCAATTGTAGGAGGCATATAAGCTAGAGGATTTTTACAACCGGATGTCAAAGCTCAAATTGTGCATAGTGGTACTAAAATATATGGGCACTAAAATGTACCTACATGAAGAGAAATATTTTTTCACATGGAAATCAATGTGAACCTTGAGCAGAGACATATCTAAATCCAAAAGCAAATTTTATAGATATAAAAAAATTTCAATTACATTTTCTCTCTCATGATCAAGGTAGGCCAAGAGGATGTCACGCAAGATCAACCAATGAAAAATATCATCTAGGGAATCAAAAATGTAGTATTTTATTATAAGGTCAAACCATTATTGTAAGAGATGAAGAGCATGACCTTAATGAAGAAATCATGGTGACAACTCTCAAGAAATAGAGGACGTACGCCAACGGTTGTTCTTAAAGATCACGTAGGTTCACATGGTTCCAGCCAAAATGGAACCCGCGACCTGTTGCCCCCAAATTTGGGCCCCCACCATTGTGTCACGCCAATTTTTAGATTAGAAAAGTCAAAAACTTAATTTTATAATTGATTGCAAATGTGCGTGATGTTTAGGCATACCGTACACCAACCCACACAATTTGGTGTGTAGATCAATGTCACATGAAGAGGAAACGCTCCCAGGTTGAGGATTGAGAACACATAGAATGGATTATCTCAAACAAGATGAGATAGCAAAAGTCATTGTGTAAAAATAGAAACAAAAGGTGCACACGAAAGAGTAGAATGTGCACGAGAAAGGGAGAAGTTCAAGGTGAATAAAACAATAAAATTGACAATCCCAAAATTTTCCAAACAAAAACAATAAGTACACCTTATTCTCCTCCATCTCCACAAGACCAATTACTCCTCTAGAATATGGCACACAAGAGGAAACATATGTGCAACCCATGCAAGTGAACCTTACTTTTATAATTCTTATTATCAGACAACTACTTTGGAGTATATTGTAGCACCCACATAATCGAAATTGCTTCACAACATGAAATAACAAGAAGCATAATGCAAAAGCAATAGTAGGATGCTAGAGGAAGTTGAGAAAAATTGAAAGGATGATAAGGTTAAGTAAAAAAACAAGAAACTAAACAGGTTGATGCTCAAAAATCCATGGAGTAAAAGAAGAGCCACAAGGAAGAGAAAACAATGTAGAAAGTGGAGGAATAAAAACAAGAAGAAGATTGAAAGGCCAAGGCTAAGGAATAATATAAAGTAAATAAACATGAAGAGGCCAAGAAAGAAGAAGAAAACAAGAAGAATGCATAAGAAAATAAGAAGAAAGATGAAGATATTAAGATGAAAAAAAAGAAGAGAAAAGAAAGATAAAAGCATAAAGGGCACAAAGGATAAGGAGAAACAAGATAAATAATGCAAGGATGCACAATACACATGGAAGCAATTGAAAAAGTTGACGCGAAGCTCAAAGGATCACAAAGAAGGAAGTATTACAATTAATAGTAGAAGCAGAGAAGAAAAAAGAGAAAGTAAAAGGAGAAAAAACTACTAGCACTATGAAAGCCACTAACTCTCCCTTAGACAATCAATCATCACACAACTACTTCTAGTTAGTGCCATAGAAGAAGGAGCCTCAATTTTATAACATTTATTGATAAAATAAATTGTGGAAGGGGACTCACAAATGTTTTGATAGACATCGCATCAACTATACAAGTACGAAAGTGCAAGTTGGTTCTCCATCTCATGCTTTTATTGTAGCCTCCCAGATTTCCCAAACGAGTGTGCGAACTACCACTTATCAATCTTTGGTGAACACAATAAAAGTAGATTTGGAGAATTTTCCATTGCAGACACAGGATGAAGGCATGGATACATTGTAATAAAATATTGTATTTGTAATGCATATGGAACAATAAAAAGTAACATCACAGAAGGCCTTGCATAATCTTAAAGCTCAAATTGAATACAATTATCCACAACTTGTCACTAATACCATAGGTGAGAAAGTAATGATCGAACAAATGCAATTAACTACTATGGTAGGAAAGACGGTGGAAAACTAGGAGGATAATGAGATTGTGAAGAAATTTAAAGCACAAATGACACAATCCAAGAAGTAAGTGAAGGATGTAGAGAACCTCTTACAAGAGTACAAAATTATGCTTCAGCAGGATGAGACACAAACTAAGAAACTCTTGAGATCCTGGATTGGAACATGCAACTAAAAATACCATATAATTGATAACAAAATGTATAAGGACATGGAAAAAATAAAGAAGCTAAAATGTTGATAGAAACTGATGAGTAAGAGGTTGAGAAGGTGTTGGAGACATCCTTGCAAGTTCGAGACAATATCAATAATAGATTGTAAGAATGGGAGCACAATACACTGTGTAATACCTTTGTTGGAGTTTAAGCACAAAGAATGTTAGATTGACTAGAAACGCTACAATAAGACATCCAAAATGTCATCACTCTTCATGGGAAAGGTGTGAACAACACCAAAAGATTTATATGAAAATGCATCCAAGAATTATCATAGTTGCATATATACTTTGGTAAAGTGAATGAAGCACTCATATACTAGAATGTATACAAGGTAAACTTGGAAACATTCCTCCCCATTGTGAAGACATTGAACAATACCCCATCGTATGTTGTACTACATATTCTAATCCACAAAATCAAAGCAACCTAGATAATGCCACCTCCACCTTTCACTCCATTCAGTTAGCCAACACAAGCCAAGTGACCCTAGCAACATCCATAATAGAGGAACAACACAATTTTGTGGCAGCTAACAACAATTTTGAAGTATAATTATACAAATTTTGTTTGGTATCTATAAGCAGGCCCACATAGATTGAAAACCCACAAGGGAGGTCTCTTAGAAAGTATACTTGATTGAAAACCTAAAATGACTGTTAAGTAGTGCGTTGGGGATGAAAACTAGTAAAATACATATTATGTCTCAATCGTGAATAGAATACCATAATGCCCAACACAATCAGTAGT
Organism: Taxus wallichiana var. yunnanensis; assembly: GCA_018340775.1. Lineage (NCBI taxonomy): Eukaryota > Viridiplantae > Streptophyta > Pinopsida > Cupressales > Taxaceae > Taxus > Taxus wallichiana. The sequence continues at coordinate 898,050,817 of CM031237.1, read as the reverse complement.
TGACACAACTCGTAAAGAGTAGCACAAGTCATTTCCCAAGTCATCAAAGTAGTTTTTGTCTCAGGACTGGACAACTATTTAAGTCCAAGAAAGTGTTGGGAGTGTAAAGAAGATTAGAAAGCTAACATGAATACATTTCGTATGATAGTGCAATCCTATTATATGCATAATCTATTTAAGACAAATTAAGGAAGATATAGTGCTCTCTTAGGATAGATCGAGAATGCGAAGATCCTCTTTGTATGAAATGAAGAAGAAGGGACTAGTAACTCAACAGTCACCTATTTTATATAAAATTATGTAATTAAAATGCGCAAAAAGGTTGATCTTCGATCCTAATTGAATTACATTTTGATTCCGTTGATTTCTATTATGAAGGATGTAGTTCTAATTTGGTAATAAGTATTCATGTTTATTTTATATGCACATTCTCAATCATCATCTCTCTTTTCTTCAAATGATGTTTAGTTTGTAGCTATTGTGTGATTGTGAATTAAGTCTTGCTACCTCTTTTCTATATTAGCATACGGATATAATGACTTAGTATTGACTACAACATGTTGCAAGTCCTACTATTGTGATCCAGGGACCTATATAGTAGCAATGTACTTATTCTCATTGTCAACACCTTCATTGTGGTTTGTCCAAGTAAAACATCACCACATTAAATGAAAACTATTATTTCCAATGTCTCTTGACTTATACAAGATGGACATGCAACAAATTATGGCACACTCATGATATGTACCCACAACTCTTTTTCACTACTCTCATTTTTTCTCTTCCTCTTATATACACTATCTTCAATAGAATTTTCAACTTCATGGTCTTGTTTTAGTGTATTTCCTATCATTATTTTGGAAAGTAGATTTTTAAAAATGGAACATTTATTTCAAATTTTATCTACTTTAACAAAACTATTAAAGATCATTTTCTATAGAAATGTGTATCATACTAAAATGTATAACATCTATAAAATATTACATATTCCTTAATAACTTACTATCCAAGAAAAATTTTCTTTCGAAAGATGATTTCTAGGATCAACTAATTGATATTATTTATCAACTTGTTTGAATCATGGATGGTGATTCCAAACGCGACAATCAAAAGTGACATAATTGATCCCAAATATCATCATTCCAATTTCATAGAATGTGAAAGCATAAAAACTCTTCATTTTTACTTTTTACAAAATGTTACATATTCCTCAATAACTTAATATCCAAAACATTATATATAAGAAGGATTTCCCTCAAAATGTTGAGTACAAATTAATGTGCCACAATTGGCACATTTACTCCATCTTATTTTTACTACTTTTAAAATTTTGAACTTTCAAAATATAATGTTTACAATTTGTGAGCCTTGCCATAATATGGAAAACTTTTATATATTGTAAGAAATAGTTTATTCAACTTTTGAATTAAACAAAATTATATTAATTTACATTATTTTAACAACTATCCCATTTTTACATTAACCAAAATGACTAAACTAAATATGCAATATTGAAAATAAAAGCACCATCAATGCAAAATGTATGGTGCATAGAATCCATGTCCATAGATAATATTTACTAGAATATAAGTCTATTGATGAAATGGAAATATCTATTAGGACATAAATATGAAGTGTTTCATTGTTGCACAAGGGTTATTCCTAACAAATTGTCTTATACTTTCTGTTCCTCATGTCAACGACATGAAAAATGGATGGAATTATCATATTTCATGTTTAAATTCAAAGGCTTAGTAGAATATGTACACTTCAAAACTTATGTAATGTATAAATTTCTAGAAAAGTTATGAAAGCTAAGTAGAACAATGTTAGCCTCATTCAAATTTTTATTTGAATCTTGCAACTCTTTTCGTATTACCATTTTCAACCTATAGATCTAGGTGCAAGCAATTTATAACTTGTGCAATTATCATGACACCCCAAAATAATCAACCCAAATTATGAGAAAAAGATACAATTTTTGTTTAAAGCTCCATACAAGAGCAATTCAACGAGTCATTTATAAAAAAGTTGGACCTTGGACACATGTAACTATCACAAATTGGCACAATTTGATGACTTTGAGACTAACTCTCTCCAACCAAGCACCATCCCAACACAAAGTGCTAACTTACCCTGGTGTGGGGAATTGAGGAGAGGGGGTGGGGTGGTCAAAGGGAAAGTGAGCGAGGAGAGATGATCATTGAACCCCTTCAAAGAATACTTGAAACAGTATACTTTATATATAATTGTTCTTACAAAGTTTCTTAATGACTCCATTTAGTATTTAGATTTATCTTAATCACATAACTTATGTATCTAATACTTTTCTTTAGAACTTTATCTAAAAAAACTTGAATAGAATGGATTTTAGGTTGACTTTGGAGTACTACAACACTTTTTTTCTCCACACTTAACAAGGCTCTGAATTAGGTGAAGTTATGGGGACGAATAAAATTGCATTATCTATTCTATTGGTACATTATTTTTGAGAAGGTGATCTTCATATTAGGAGTAATGCTTCACGTGAAAAAACCACGTAATGTGTTTAATTTTAAAAGTTGGGCTATAATCTTAGGAGTGAAAATTATTCACTAATAAATTTCTTTATATAAGACTTTTTATGGTTTATTGATTTACATTGATTGTAGTTTTCATTTTTCCATTAATTTACTTCACTTTGTATTGTTGTTGATAAAAGAATTTTCCCCCAACTTCTATGCTCTAATTCATAAAGGGGAGGAAGCCTCATTCATTTTTAGCATTGTTGTTCTTTGCTTTTACTAATACCCCACAAGTAACGATCTTAATCACCTATTTTTTTCAATAATATTTTCATTATTATATTTCATGTTCTAATTCATAAAAAACCAACCACTCATGAAATGAGAAAATGTTGCCAATGTTGAATGGTATTAAAATTTAGAGAAGTACATTTGATTGAATGGTATTAAAATTTAAAGATGTAAATTTGATTGATACATCATATTCATATATTTGAATACTCAAGTAAGATATTGGCCATCTACCATTCAAAGTTCATATGCAGGTTTCCTTCTCCCACCGACCACCTATTAGAATATGCTTCTAACTTGAAAAATAGGCCCATAAGTTACGAGGATTTCATGAAGTAAATTCCAAATGGAGGGACATTAATAGTTATAGGAATACAAAATAATACTCAAAATTATTAACATAAGTTGTCTAAAAATTGTCGTGCTAGAATTTTAAATGACTTGTTCTTATAGAATGGTAGAAGTATAACGATATGATAAATCTCACATGCCCTTTTAAAAAATCTGCAACACCCTTTCAAAATCATTGGTTGAAACTATTTTGATTAAATTTAGGAGATACAAGTCAAAAAAGTATATACCCTTATATATTACACAGGCATACACCCTTTACATATATATCTACACATCAAATTTATGGAAAATATCAATAAAGAAAAGCCAAAACAACGAGTGATTAGGAACGAGGGTTAAAAAGGGTCCTTAGAAGAAGTAGACTAAAAGTGAAATGCTATAAATTTGATGAGGAAAAAGATTTTTCAAAAATAAAAGGCATGAGAAGAAATAGAATTAAAAAAAAAAAAAAAAAAATTGGAAGAAAAAAAAAAAAAAGAAAGCAACAAGAATAGAGTAGAAGAAATGAAAAATAACAAGAAAAATTTATTTAAAACATAGCAAAAATAAAACACATCAAGGATCAACAGGAGTCTAATCTACACCAATTTATAATAAAAACACTAAAATTAAGAGTCAATAACCATACTAGATTTTATAATAGATCACATACTAATCAATAAGAAATAATTAATTATGTACCAACATCAGGTGTCTACTACATGAAATACTTAAAACATTCAACTACTATTTACACTTGCATATTAGTAAATTTAAATAACGACTTCCCAATTCCAACTATTATAAAACGATATTATTACTCAAACAATTTGATCATTATATATATTTTATTATCAATCACATCCACAAAATTTTATACGACTTTAAAACATAAGCACGCCCATAGATGTTCTATTCAAATGTATGAAGAAAAAGTGCATAAAATCGTCACAAGCACTTATTTGAGGATCAGTTTTTTCAGTGCCCATCTAAAAGCGCTGTTGGTTGTTGGTTTTTTCCATATTTCAATAGTTGATAAAGAGCATCGGTGATCTTCCTTTGCTGGCCCGTCACTAGTATTCCCATCTCCACTTGGCAATCCTCTTCCTCCATGTTGAATTTCTCTAACTCAATAAAATTACTGTGTGTCAGTACACATATCCATACCCATTTACCCCTTCCCAACCTCATGTTGTAGCTGTCGCGGTTCTTCTGTACATACAACCCCACATTTTCCTTGCGACAATTTATGACGAAACAAACAATTGCAGCATGAGTCAAATCTATCACTGGGTGCTTTAGAATCCAAAACTTTCGAGGCTTCATTCTGATAAGCCAGTGACGCCTCACCTCCACAACAGGTTCAACCATGGTTAGACTAGCCAAGGGCAACACATTTACAAGTGATTTCACACCAGGTACTTGCCTTCCACATAGTATCATTTCTGGAGGCCATTTCTGAAAATTGCTCGCAAAAAAGAAAACCTTGTCAATACAGAATAAGATGATAATATTAAGTATATATTTCTAACAATTTGTATTACCTGCATCATTTGAATGTAAGGTTCAACAGAGAGTATATTGGCATCTACATAGAGTTCCAGCCTGTTCAATTCCTCAGGGTGCTTCAAACTTTCTATACCAAACACCTTCCAGTAGATGCATAATGTGCTCAATGATCTGCAATGTTCCAAGCCTTGTATTTTCTCAACTTTACCACAGTCTTCCATCTTAAAGTCTTTCAGGCAACTTAACCTTTCGAAACTTGGAAGCACTTCCAGCTCTGGACAGGCAAATATTTTGAGCTTTTGAAGGTTCGCCAGATCACGAATACCCTTTATGTTCTTCAGCACTTTACAGGAGTACACCTTCAAAAACTTCACTGATGTAGGTAGAGTTTCGATCTCAGTTAAATGGTGATTAAACATAAAATCAAGAGTTTCAATGCTGGGACAACAATCTTCAGAAATTGATATCTTGTACACATTTGTGTCACGTAGGTTTATCATCTTCAGCTTCTGCAATGAAGAATGAGAAGAGGAGCCCGACCCTAAACCCAATTCTCTGATTGGGCACCAACTAATGTCCAGTGTTTCAAGATTTGTCATGTCCCTAAATGTTTCTGGTAAATATTCTAACTCTGTAAATCTAGAAATAAAAATATCCCTTAAGCAGGATAAGTTCCCAATAGAGGTTGGCAAGCTTGTCAATAAACCGTTCTCTGGTGATAAAATCGGGCAGCCTATTTTCAGTCGTTCCAATTTGCTGAGTTGACCGATATTACTCGGTAAATCTTTTAATCTGGTTCCTTGCAGATGAAGCTCTTTTAGGAACGCTTGATTTGTAATATGAGATGGTAACTCTTGCAGTTGATGGCACCCAGAAAATTCAAATACTCGAGCTTCCTCATGTTTTCCAGAATGTCTGACTCTATAGCGAGTTTGCCACACTCGTATAACTCTAAATGTTGCAGTAGTGTCAGATGCTTAAAAGAAACTGGCAAATACCTCAGCTCCTTACACTGTCTCAAAACTAAATGCCTCAGGCGTTTCAAATGACCAAAATGGCTAGGTAGTTCTAATAGATTTTCACATTTTAACTCCAGGTGCTCTAGAGACTGCAGAAAACAAAAATAATGAGGAAGACTAATTAAAGCTTCGTTGGAGACGGAGCTGTAAGAAGCTCCGACTATTATCTTTTTCAAATTAATCAGATGTCCAAATGAGCTTGGAAACTTCTGAAAATTCCTGCTGCTAATAATAAGCTCTCTCAACTCCAAAGGGGGATGCATACAATTTCCAGTTCCATTAGACAGGAAACATTACAATACGGGATTGCAAACATAATTTTAAAACGTAAAAACAAAGATACTCACATCCACATAAGCCTCCCACAATTCTACTAAATCATCACACTCGTACAACTCTAAAATTCTCAAGTTTTTCAATGAGAGCCGCGAGGGAAGATTTCTCTGCCCATGTTTATACCAGCGAAGCCAGACCAACCCTATTGATAGATCGGCAATTTCTTGCTCACAATAATGTCCCCGAGCATCAAAATAAATTAATCCAAGCGAGGAGGGTGTGAGGCCACAGTTTCCCCTGCTTGTGTTTATGACAACCTTACCATCGGAGGAATGTAGAGGAAACCTGTCATACCCAGTTTTCCATTGAGGTCTGGGGCGTGTTATTCCTCGAATCCGAATTCTCTCCTGAAAATAAAGAGAAGTTATGTAAAACACATGAAAGGAATTAGACAAATCTGAGTCATGATCACATATGTTCCAGCAGGTTGCCCTGCATATCACAATGACAAAAGTAACAACACATTGAATTGTTATGCTTACTATAACACCCATTAATTGTAGCTCAATCGGCTACCCTAAATGCAAATCCATGTGAATCGTGGAAATCAGGTAGAAAGAAGATTTCTTTGCCATTATACAGGATAGAATAAAAAGAAATTATTCACTTCACCTCTGATTGTTTCTGAACATTGATAATTTGTTCTTCAGACCAAAGACGGTAGGGTGACTGTCGATTTGCAATTTCCCTTCCCAGATCTCTTAAGTGATCATGCATTCTGATACAGTTCTTCTCGTCCAACTCAACAAGACACTTATTGAAGAGTGTTTCCCAAGTGTGCAGACTACTCCACCTCAACCCATCCCAGAGAACAATGACCAAACTCTTCTCTTTTCCAAGAAAGAAACAAGCAATATCTAAAAACGTCTCTTGCTCTTCTTCATCCAAGGCATCGAAGCTTATTTTGAGCCTTCCTGAAATGTCCCCGGGCAATACTCTAGAGATCTTATGAAGTAGAGACTCCCAATCACTTGTAGAGGACATGCCACAAAGTTGTGCTCCTAACACGTTAATGGACAAAGGTAACCCATCGCAAGCATGTGTGAATTTCTTTACAAGAAGATCAAATTCTTGGGGTGGACGGGGTTTTTCAAAAGCGTGCCAGCAGAAAAGCTGCTCAGCATTCGCTTCATCTAATCCTCTCATTGTATAAACGGAGGAGATTCTCCCCTGGTAAAGACGCTCAAATCCCGGCTTGTGACAATGATTAAACTACCTGATGCAAGATTATTCATGTGTGGCACCAGCGCATATATTTGACCCAGATGATCCACATCATCCAAAATGATCAGCACTTTCACAGATCTCAAACGTTTTGCCAGAAGTCTCCTTCCATCTTCTACACTGTCAATTTCTACATCTTTGACACCAACGTCCCATAAAAGCTTTTTTTGCTTCTTATGCAAAGCTTTTTGGGCTGCACGCACCTCAAAAATGAAACAGCATCTGTCGAACGAGGAACATTTGCGGTTGTATAGCTCTTTTGCCAGTGTGGTTTTTCCCGAACCACCCATGCCATAGATCCCCATAATTTGTACATTCTGATGATCTTGAGTAGATTCGAGGTAAATGTTTTGAAAGCCTTCAACTACTTCGTCCAGGCCCACTGTATATCTAGATACTTCGAATGGCACCTTTCTCAATTTCATTGCAATATTTACAATATTCTTCAACAGCTTGCCCTCCTCCCTAAACATGCAGAACAATACAGAAAATTAGAGTATAGAATGTATTCGCAGTGGAAAGAGTTAAACAGCGGTGAGTTAACGATGAGTAGGTGTTCAATTTAAGGGCTATTTACCATTTTTAATTTAAAAAATGTGTAAAACCTATGCAGCTAACACCTGTCATCATGAGAAAAAATAAAATAATATTGCAACACTGAAGAAATTGAATCGCCTAGTACTTGAAGATTTTTTTGGGGACGAGCAATGGAGGGAAAAATCATGAAGGCAGCGAAGGGAGTTAGCGGCTTCGGTTTCCACAAGGAGTTGACAGATCCGCGTGGAGAGAAGAACGAGCCTGGCCGGGTATCTGGTGGGGCTCGGGCGGATGCGGGAGAGCAAGGAAATGGAGACGGGTCTGGGAATGCGGGAAAGTCGTGCCCTAACCCTAGGGTTAAAAAAAAAGTCACGCCTTCATCGGGGACTACGGGGCATGGCAGAGATTTCATCAAGGAGAACGAGGGGGAGCTACAGGCAACCAGGGATTGGCTCACACCCAAAAATCTACATCATTCAAAGACATATTGGAAAATCAGGGTGGTCAAACTCTTGGTACGAATCCTTCAATCAAACAGACCTACTTGGTAGACTTGGCTGAGGACATTCCTTCTTTAATCATAGAGAACCCTGAAGTGGAGGAATACTACAAAAATCTTTCTCGGGATGCTGTGATCGGTAGATTCAATGGTTTTTGGCCTTCCTCCTCCGCACTTTATCAATGGATTTTCGAAAAATGGACCAATAAATGTGAAATTTCTCTTTGTTCCAAGGGATTTTTCGTTGTCCACTTTAGGGAATCTGAGGATTATCAACACTGCTTGACAGAGGGTCCATGGTTCTGGGGACATGCTGGTTTATTTTTAACCCCATGGTTTCCAGATTTTGATCCGAATACTTATTCGGTTCCAAAACGCCAGTTTGGGTTAGGCTTCCTAACCTCCCTTTGCATTTGTGGTATGCACTAGAGGACATTGGAAATGCTTTGGGAAAGTTTTTAAAAGAGGACTTGGATAGAACGGATTCGGGTATGTGTTCGTATGCCCGCATGTGCGTTGAAATAGACTTAAGCAAAGGATTACCAGATTGAATTAATCTTAAATTTGGTAAGTTTCAACTAGGTAGCCGGTACGTGGGTACGGTATGGGTACGAGTACAGATGGGATCCGTATACACTAGTACGATAATTTTTTAGGGGGCCAGGTACAGCACTTGGGTACGATAAAGTACAATATACATATAAAATATTAAAAATATTTTTAAAAGTAACAAGATAAGCAAAATTCCAGCCTTACACATGCATAGATTAAACAAATTTGAAATATACATAGGTGAAATAGTGACAAAAGTTAAAACATATTGATAATTCATTGTTCGAACTTATAAGCAAGTACATTGTTCAAATCAAAATGTTACAATGTATTATGTAACATTGTAAACACAAAAATGAAGATACATCAACATTCTAATTAGTAATAGTCTAATGGCTCTGCATCTTCTCCAATGTCTTCAACGAGAGCATCACTACCATCACGTGGTTCATTAGAACCACAAGCACCAGGAGTACAACCAGAACTATCAGCAATGCCGCTCCCGCTAGCCCCACTTTGCAGCTCACGCAAAGTACTATCTAGGTCCGGGTCTAGCAATGAAAGTTGGGCAATGGGAACATCCAAGTTTGGAGTCTCTGGGTCTATATCCCAACACTTTGTTGGCCCTTTCCTGTACTCATCCTTCTTATGTGATAGAAGGCGCAGGTTAGAATGCACAAAGACCAAATCCTCCGCCTTTTTTGCTCCCAACTTGTTGCGGTTAACCGAGTGGATAAATGAATATGTACCCCAATTCCTCTCAGCTGAAGAAGAACTCGCAACCTATTGAGGCAAGCCGCAAAGTCAATGCAAAATTAAAATTTTAAATTTATAAAAGTAAAAAAGAAAGAGTTAAGAAATTAAAAAAATTAAAATCTTACTTGTGATAAAACTTTTATTGCAAGTGGCATGAGGTAGGTGTATGCTTGTCCATGGAGGTACCACCACGAATAAGCATCCATCCTGTATTTGTCACGAAGAGTGCTAATGGAGTGATCCTGGAGGATATGAAATTCACAAACTCACCTCTAACCATGTCTTCTACTTCTGGATCTAGGAAGATTCTAGCAAATGCCGCCTTATACCCCTCACTAACTTCAACATCCTATATGGTGGGACCCTCCTAGGCAAAGAAAGGATCTCTATGCTGTAGTATTTTGGTGTCAAGGCAAAAGCAAGAAGATGCAATGGAGTAGTCATTTTCTTCCACCTTTCATTGAGATGTGACTGCACTTCTTTGAAGAAGGTCTCTGTAGGATCTTGCTCTTTGGCATTTATGATGGTCTTAATTGACTCAATCATTGAGTCAATTCCATCATAAATCTCACCCATGCATGGATGATCCATATCAAAAAATCTCAACATACTCACGATGGGCTCAGTAAAACTAAGCAAGTAATCCACACGATCCCACCATGCTTCATCCAAGATCAACAATTTCACATTTCTAGCCCTCTCACTATTTGCTTGCCTCCATATACTCCAAAGGTCACTGATAACCATGCCACTCAATGCCTCTCGCACCTTCACAAGCCGTCTCAAGATGAGTGTGTGCGAGGCAAATTGAGTCTCAGCAACCTAATAAGAAATCAAAAGAAATAAAATTAAGACAAGTAAATTTAAAACATTCAAAATTCTACAAATTACAAACTTATAAAATTAATTTAATGAATTTATAAAAATGAATTTTAAAAACTAATAATTATTTTAAAAATTAAAGAGAAATTAGAATGTTACGGGTTACCTTCAATAGCTGCAATGTCGAGAATTTACGAAAGATGGCTTGGGACATGTGGTGGTTGCTGACGAACATTTGAATCTCACTTGCCTCCTCATATACTTGTTTGATCCAAGAAATTTTTGTGCCCAATTTTTGTAACATTAAGTTGAGGGAATGAACCGCACAAGGTGTCCAGAATATGTGTCCATACCGTGCCTCGACCAATAACCCCGTAGCTCTACAATTTTTTGCATTGTCCATTACAACTTGGACAACATTTTGAGGCCCCACCACCTCAATAGATTTTATGAGGATGTTGGCAATGAATTGGGCATCCTTCACTTGCCCCTCACAATCAATAGCCTTGAGAAACATTGCCCCTTTAAGACACACACGAAACCACATTGATTAATGGCCTATTTGTTATATCTTTCCATCCATCAGAAATGATGGACACTCTGTTCGACCCAATATTGATTCTTGATGGGTAACAATGAGTCTTCAACTTTTTTTCTTTCTTTTGACAATAAGGTGGTGCACACCTTTTCATACCTTGGGCTAATGTACCCTTTAGGGGCTTCATTAATACATCTCACCATATCTTGTCAAGTATGGTGATATAACAACATTAAATGGGACACCACATGCATAAATAAAGCATCCAACATTTTTATTAGTTATGTCCCTTCTTTCATTCTGGAATGCTCTTTCCAATGGGCCTACATCTTTTGTTCTTTTGTGAGAAAGAGGTGAATCCTCTTCCCCTCCGGTTGTAATAGGTGTAGACAAAAATGGGTGATCTAGGGCCACAACATCAACAAAAGGAGAAACATGTGGCTTGCTAATGCTATTTGATCTTCCTTTTCTTGCCATAGGATGCTTGGATTTCAATGCAACTCGCCGCATCTGCTTCCTCTTTCTATTTGATGTATGCAAGGGTATTTGCACGTGGCAACCCCTTTCTATCCAACCCTCCACATGTTCTAATTTTCGTGGCCAATAGCCCCACACAAATGGGCTTTCACCCAACTGTAGGAGCTCTTAAATTGCATATTACATTGTGAGCAAACCCAAACAAATCCCCCTCCACCTGGTAATTGTTCTAGTTATTTGACATGGCTCCAAAGGGCGTAGGATGGATCACTTTTGTTAAGGACACCTTTACTACCTTGACCTACGTAACTAGAACTCGCAGACCATTTTAAGTTTTTAACTACACAATGCATTTAAAAAAAAAAAAATTTAGTCTTGAGAAAACATTGAAACTTTAAAATATAAATTTAAATGAAATAAAATGTAGAAAAATGAAGCTTAAAACAATAACAAAAAAGTTAAAACAAACAAAAAAACAACTAAAAAATAATAAAATATTAAATACAAGTTAAAACACTTACCTCAATACACCCAACACCAATAATGCAAGCTCCTTGAACTCCTTGGCACTTATTGCAAGCTACTTCAACTATATGGCACTTGAAATCAACCCTAAGCAATTGAAAATAGTGGAAAAATTGAAGGTGAGAGTCAAGTATGCAAATAAGAGGCAAAAATGCAAATGTGAGGTAAATGACTTGTTATTGTTGTTATAGAGTTGGGGGCACAAATTAGGGTTTAAAAGAATAATTTATTGTTTAAAAAGTTGGTTTGACTTTTTGTTTACCAAAAAACAAGAAACAAAATTAAAAATGTGTCCAAAACATGGCGGGTACGGCTTGGTATGGGCAAGGTTCTTCCTGCGGGGTTCGGCACGATGCGGCAGGTGCGTGCGTGCGGGAAGAACCCGCCCATACCCCTCGTGAACCGGACCCATACCCGAACCCACAATGAACCGGACACTGCACTGCAAGCCCTAGGGCACGTACAGCCTACACGGAGTTTTAGCATTCCCTGTATTCGCTCTCTTAGGGTTCACACATGGTTAATAAACCGAGCTTTGAAGCTCCATGTCCCACTTGATGTCACTAAATTTTTTTAACCGGGGTTTAGGATCTAGTTATGGTGAACTCTAACTTAAGGTTTGTGGGAGTCATTTAACTAGCAATCGCATGTGTACAATGCAATGTTAACGCCGAATGGTATATGTTATTTGATTTAGAGGTATAGTTATTACTTTTGTAGTTGATGTTGATAAGGGGTGTGATTGATTTTGTAAGTGTAGAAATATAGATGAAGCACTTCATTTAAAGGTTCTATCTACATTTAAAACTTGTTACAAATTCGTACATATACATTTCTAAATCTTATATCATGAGTGGTAGCGTTTTATGGGCATTTTTTTGCAAATCTTATATCATAACAAAAGTGCAAGTAATATTCATTTATTTTCTTAATAGTACTTTCAATCCACATAGTAGTAGGAGACAATGGTATGTTAATGTCAAAGGAAATACAACAATTTTCTTTTAAAGCAGGGAAAAAGAGGGAAACATAGATATGGAATAACTAACATAGTGTTGATAGTTCAAAGTATAGAAAGGAATGGATGAGGGTGTAAAGTTTGAAGGGACAGATGTGGTAGAAATATTTGCGTAAAGAAGGTTACGGAGGAGATGCACTACCATCCGCTTTCTTTGAACTGAGGATGACACATTTCAATCTGTTGATTCCGTAGTATGTCTCTTTTTTCAGGGAAAGTGTGAAGTAGTATTCGTTGCCGATGACATTGCTTGTAATTTCACTATTCGCATCTTTGTCTATAGACAATAGGTGGAGGTTGTTAGCTGCAACACCCATGATTGACTCAGTTATCTCATCAAAAGCAGTAACTGATTGAAGTTCCCCTGTTGGGTCCTTTAGATCGATCCTGAGTGCATATCTATACTCATAGTTATGAACTTGTATGTTGCAACTCGAACAAAACCATGAACCATTTCCATGCTCTCGCACTTTTTTCCTGCATTGTTTGTCACCTTTTTGAAGAGGACATGTTGTGTTAAAAAATTGTCCATACTGATATTTGTGATTTCTTTGAACTGAGGATGACATATTTCAATTTGTTGATTTCGTGGTATGTCTCTTTTTTCAGGGAAAGTGTGAAGCAGTATTCATTGCCGATGACATTGCTTGTAATTTCACTATTCGCATCTTCATCTATAGACAATAGGTGGAGGTCGCTAGCTGCAACACCCATGATTGACTCAAATGTCTCATCAAAAGTAGTAACTAATTGAAGTTCCCTTATTGGGTCCTTTAGATCGATCCTGAATGTATATCTATACTCATAGGTCTAAACTTGTACGTTGCAACTCGAACAAAACCATGAACCATTTCCATGCTCTCGTACTTTTTTCCGCATTGTTTGTCACCTTTTTGAAGAGGACATGTCGTGTAAAACAATCGTCCATGTTGATATTTGTGATTTCTTCAGTAACCATGACCCATTCATTTCCCTCAGTATTCCCCATTTGTACGACCTACGAAATCATTGTTACAGAGGTCAAGCTTTTTAGAGGGCCCGAAAATTTGCTTGTGATAGAGGGCATCGGATGGGAGTAGTCATCAGTATCAACCCAACCATGAAGTGTAGTAGTTTCTGAAATTGGGGGGTTGACGTAACATTTGGTACTTGAAACAGTGTCAACTGAGGTCCCATCGAAACTGGAGATGCGAACAACTTTCAAGGCAAGGACCGGAAGATGTTGTATACAAAGAATGTCTTCAAGTTATTTTCTTATCTCATCTAAGTGTTGTCCCCACAAAGTGACAATGAAATTGAATCCTGACATGTCCTTTAATTGTAGAGTTCTTCTTTTTGTTTCAGACTGGTCATGCCTATGAATAGTTGAGAATGATGACATCGCAAAAAGAATCCCAATCAAATCAACAAAAGAACCGACGGTGTTTATAGGTATGATTTTGGTGAAAAGAAAGTGATGAGAAGGTAGTGTATCCTCATTTTCTATGAGAGGAGTTATGGTTGAGGACAGTTGCAGGAAAATCTCCAAAGTATTGTTCAAATGGTTGTAACATAGCTTTGCATCAGCAATCCTCCCAATCCTGCCATTCGAAATTGTATGTATGTAAGATATGTGTTAGCTCAACTCAGCCTGGTTCTTATCCTTGAATTTGATGCAAATATAATCTCAAATCTATAAAGTATAGTAAAGAAATTGTGTGACACAAAGAAGTCCTTCTGCCCACTACATCTTCAACTCAACATATCCTAGACAACCAACATTGGTAGGAATGCCTATTTAGATGGAATTTAAAGCCTGAAAATTCAAAGAAACAAAAGAAATAATGAAGAATAGACAAAATTATAAGAAATAGTTTGGCTTGTACATTTTTCTCTAGATACAATTGAGTGAAAGTGTTCAAACCTTGAATATTTACAATTACAAAAAAATATAGAAAAGTACTAAGGGGTGGATAGAAATGAATATAAATGAGTATTGTATTTTACGAGTTAACATGCTGATGGTTTAACCTAAATAGGGCTTACTACTTCAATTATGACAAAACAATCCAAGCTCAACCAGAGTGATGAATTCCTTTGGAGGGCCTAGTCTCTTTAAAATTGTGATCCAGAATATCATTCACACTCAATAGAATACTATTCCAAGTTCTTCATCCTTGGGAACACAATGAAATCTGAAGATTTAGATAAAATTTTGTACATTTAATGACAAGGAAACATGACCTAAACACAAGGAAAGGGCAAGTGGACGGAAAATATAGCACTATTATTTCCCCGGATTATTGTAAATAAGTAGATGAGCCCAGTAGTGAACTTGAGTTTTAAAATAAAAATTCATCAGGGGTCACTGTGTAGAAGGTTCTCATAACAATGATTTTTGTTAGCAAGAAATAGACTAATCAAGACAATGCATTTGCAGGATAATTCAACACCCAATCTTTTACAAGGAATAAACGCTTTGCATATACATAGCTACAAGGAGATTTTGTTACTTGAGATCAATTACTCACAAGAGGAAAGTTATGTAAACATCTTTAAGACTTACTAATACAACAATGCCATGTTAGAAACAATAGTTTAGACAAATGGTAGTCTAGAGATCTAGAACTCAAGTACCAAAGAAGAGGTTCTCCTGTGCACAGTTTGATGTTATATGCGATACATTGAGCCAGTGTATCTACAATCCATGAAGCTCAATATATAATGAGGGAAATGTCTCATAAGGAAGGGTATATGATCATCAACAAGGTTAGTACCCAAATAAACCTTGAAAGAGACGGTAAAAAAATATTTCTACAAGGGGTACTGGTAGGTAATGGGAAGTGAAGGTGAGCCTGTTGTTAACAAGTTGTTAGATATTTTCTAAGAATCTGGAAAATGGAGGAATCCTCTTAGATGCAATAGAGAACAAATTAGGCCTTGGGTGCTTATGAAACCCACCCTTACAAATTAGCACACTACCATCATAATTGTATCTAGTTGTTTTTGAAAGATAAGCCTTGATTTTGAAGAAAACATTGAAAAAGATCATGACACTTGCTGAGAACAATTCTTCATATTTGCTAATGAAGTATTAGGAAATAGAAGGATTATTCAAACACCAAGACCAATAAGTTGGTTACTGCATATGAAATAAAAAGAGAAACTCAGACAATTACATAGAACTATAAAAGAAGGTGACTTATGCTCCGTTTATTGTATATAAAAATGTTGCCCATCAAAATATTGATAAGTAATTGGTGCTATTATCACTGGTATAGGTTTCACACAAGCTTTCTTTTACCATTAGGTTAGGAAACAAAAGTTCTTAATTGTTTTATGATTGTATTTTAAAACTACTGAATATGGCTAGTGAAAAGGAGGCATTTCATCAAACACGTCGGGTGCCCTGTTCTAAATCTCCCATTCTAGCAGAAGCTGGGAGGATGCTAGAAAAGATTGTGGAGTCTCGCATGTACCCTTGCCGATTGCATTTTTCAAAAATATGTGAAGGCCTTGTTATCACCGAATCACAGCACCCCTGTGTTTATACAAGTGCATATACTTGAACTCACGGTGTGATTGGATAACATGGGTACTATCTCCAAGTTGTGGGACTTGCTACTTGAGATAGACCTCCAGAGAAAGCTGGTTCTTGCTCCTAAACTACCTGCCACAATCTACTCTAATGCAGGATAAGCTAACTGTTCTAGTCTAAATTTCCAAGGGACCAGGGAGAGAGAATGCATAAAATGAAAGCCTACACTAAAGCGGTGATACACCAGAAAAGGAGGGTGTGAGAGTAGTCTCCAAATGTGTGAAATACAGAGGCAAAGTGCACACTAGAAGAGGTGATGACAGTTCACCATAATCTAGCAAAATGCATTCACAACAATATTCCAAGCATACACAATGATAATGAATCCCTGCAAGAACATAATAAATAGACACAATATTCTTATAGAAAGATCAAAGGGGCAAGAAGAATGCAAGAAAACACAGCAGGGGAAGATACATCCACAAACTGGTATTTTATTGCTTCATGATATGCACAGTTCAATCTATTACAAGATAAGGGCCTGGATCACCATGCAAGGAGTCCACTACAAGGGCCTGCAACACACTAGCTTCACAAAGAAATTTTGGTAGAGCTTTGCTACCCAAAAACTCTCTTTACAATGAGCCCAACACTCCAATTTATAGAAAAATGAGAAGGAAAAGAGAAGGGAAAATGGAAATCCCGAAATCTGTCCTTCAACCACCTGTAAGAGGCATTAAATTGAGTGAAATGGTTATAAATTACTTGTAAAAGGCTCCCCATACTATCCCATGTGCTGCAGCAGAGAAAGAATGATGACCATGCCTCTTAATTGCACTCCCAGCTACCAAATAAAACACTGTTCTGAACCCGGCCACGTTTTCTTAAAAACTCAATCAATTTCTAATAAAATCTGGAATTTCTTGATTTCTATGCATCGGGCTCGGAACCACGATTCCAACGGTACCAATTTTGTGCGATTTCGTTGAGAAATGCAAAAGTTATGGCCTTCTGAGTGCGGGCAGCTATTTTGGGTCTGGCAGGCGTTTTCTGTCATTTGACGGGAATGAGCATTGACTGACTGGAGCCGAATATGTTTCTTTTATTTAAATATATCTACCCTCATTAAAAATAAGAAATCGTGCTCATTCCAGAAAGTCCAATTTTGTGAAAATCGGAGCTCGGAGTCAAAAGTTATGGCCGTTTGAAGTTCCATGGGTCAAATGTTGACTTTTCTCCTCTGCCTTCGGCCGCTCCGGCTTTTCAGCGTCCCACGCGTCCCTTTGTCCCATTGCTGAAGTTCCCTGTTTTGGCCGAACCGGCCGGTTCGCGTACTCGCGGCCCAGATGTCCCATTTGCTTTCGGACCGTCTGGGACAAATTTTCCCGATTCGCCCGGTTCGGCCGGTTCGCGTACTTTTGTCCCGCGCGCCCGGGTGAAAGTTCTCATTTCAGCCGATCCGGCCGGTTCGCGTACTTCACGTACCTTCGGCCCAACTGTTCTGGGCTGCCTTGACTCATTTCGGCCGATCCGGCCGGTTCGCGTACTTTTTGCCCAGATGTCCCAGACTGCCTGTTTCAACAGTTAGTCAATTTTTTCAACTTTTCGGCCAGTTCGGATTTCCGCGTCCCACGCGTCCCTTTGTTCCAAATGTCCCAAATGCTGCGCAGACCGCTGGCGGCCTTTCGGCCGGTTCGCGCCCTTTTGTCCCAACTGTCCCGACTGTTGCGAGGACTAGGACTTAGCCATTTTTCATGATTTTTTCTGGCCCGAGCCTGTTTTTTGCAATTTTTCTTACCTTTCCTCAGAACTTGCTCTCTTCTACTTGGACAGGGGAGTTAGAAAAATATGAGGGGACCCTAGAAACATGACTTTTGTCCGGACTCAATATAATTGCTTGGGACTAAAGAATTTGATGCATGTTATCAAAATTACCTTGAGGGGTGAATTTTGGATAACAATTTTGGCGATTCATGTAAGGGTCATCTGCTGTCGGATGAAGAAGCGGCTATTGTTTGTAGCAATCCATTGGGCATGGAGTCTGTTTGATAACCTCTCAGCTGATCTGAAATTTGAAAACCTGTGTCCTTGAGCCATTTTTCATTCGTTGAGCTGGTTTTCCTGTGGCTGCAAATTCTTTTCCAGGAGCTCGGTGAACTGCAAACATGCACATACTAGAAGCAATAGGACATGTGCACAAGCACTTAGGGAAATAAAAACTACTCTAACAGCAGTACAATGTGCATAAGCACTTAGAGGAATGGAAAATCTAAATTAATATTTACAAGGGTGAGAAGCTTTCTTTCTAGTAGCAACGTTTGAGATAGATCCCATTGACCGGAATCTGTAATTCTTCACCATCCAACTTAGCCAGTCGGAAAGCATTGCTACCTTTGCATTCAATGATCATGTATGGGCCACTCCAGATGGCATCAAACTTGGAGTGCTTTCCTGGTTTTGCACGATCAGCATCCCACTTCAGTACCAAATCTCCAGTTTGCAATATCCTGGCCTTAGCTTTCTTGTCAAAACTCTTTTTGACCAATGCTTTATCTTTTTCTATGGTCTGTATTGCGTGCTCCATTATTTCTTCTAATTCCATCAGCTCTACATACCTGATTTCCATAGGTTCAAACTCAACTAGTTCCAACTGTTTCATGAGCTCCAATGCTGGCAACTCAAGTGATATAGGTAGAACTGCTTCTTTCCCGTATACAAGCTTGTATGGAGAGCTTCCTGTAGATCTCTTGGGTGTGATCCTATCAGCCCATAGGGCTGATTTGAGCTTTGCGTGCTAAGTTCTTTGGTTTTCATCCAGAGTCCTTGATGATTCTTAGTAGGTTCTTGTTCGTAGACTCGGCTTGGCCATTACCTTGAGGGTAATAGTTCGATGAAGTGTTGAGATACACACAATTCTTGACAACCCATTCAGCGATCTTTGTGCCAAGGAATGCCAATGCATTGTCTGATATGATAGTGGCAGGGGCACCAAACCTCGTGACTATTCCTTCATAGAAATCTAAGATATTAGATTCATTTGCCTCCTTGAGTGCCACTTGCGCGGTCCACTTGGTGAAATAATCCGTTCTGTGTAAGTATCCACTTGTGGCTACGACTTGAATTGGGATTGATAACCCCAATGAAGTCCAATCCCCATTGCATGAACGGCTGATTTACTGAAATTGGACGAAGGGGCAGCACTCTTTAACCTTTCTTTTCCGCCAAGAATGCACATTTCTTGCATTTCTTGACCCATGAATAGCAATCGTTGAACACAGTAGGCCAATAGTAACTAGCTTTCATGATTTTGAGAGCTGTCATTCGCGGAGCAAAGTGGCCTCCTGCTTCCCCGTCATGGAACTCGTGTAGGATCTTCTCAACTTGACCTGTTCCAATGCATCTTAATAGAACTCCATTGATGTCTTTTTTAAACAAAACTCCATCAACAAGCACATATGGAATGGCTTGTAATCTGAAGTATCTTCTCTTTGCTTTGCTCATCTCTGGAGGGCACAAACCTGTTTGGAGGTAATGCACCAAGTCTTGAGTCCAACATGGAATGAGCGCATCATCGGCTGGTTGGTCTGGATCGATCGCGTAGTAGCAGGACAGCATCCTCTTCACTTTTTGACTCATCTGGTTGTTTGGAAGTGAGCTGCTCACACAAGCCTTTGCCACGAACTAGCTTGGTCACTTTGATTTCAATATCATATTCCATCACCCGAGTGATCCAACCTACTCTCTTCTCATTTAAATCCTTGTTTAGGAGGAAGTCCTTGACACCAGCATGAGACACCAGCAGTTGAATTTTATTGTTTGAGACCAAATGTCTGAACTTCTTCAAGCTCCTGATGACAGCAAGGACATGCTTTTCGATGAAAGAATACTTTATTTCGTAATCTTCCAAGGTTTGGCTGAAGAATGCTATGGGCTGTTTTGAACCTTCTCTATTCATCTGTGTCAAGATAGCTGAGATTGTATCTGATCCTCCAAATGCATACAACATGAAGTCCTTTGAGAAATCTAGGTTGATAAGAGTTGGAGCTTGTGATATTGCATGCTTGATGCTTTCAAAACTCTCTTTGCCTTCTGTTGTCCATTTGAATGCCAGACTCTTCTTCAACATCATTGTTAGAGGCTTCACAAGAGTGGCAAAATTAGGCACAAATATGCGGACAAAGTTTATCCTTCCTAAGAAGCTTTGGAGAGATTTCTTGTGGTGTGGTAATGGAAGCGTTCGGATGGCTTCAACCCTTTCAGGATCAATTGTTAGCCCTTCCCTAGAGACAATGTGACCCAACAATTTGCCTTCGTGTGCCAAGAATATACACTTCTTTGGATTCAATGACACTCGAACCTTCTACACCTCTGAAATACTTGTCTGAGGTGAAAGAGATGGTCTGCTGCATTCTTTGAGAAGACAGTGATATCATCTAGGTATACCAGCACTATCTTGTTGATCAAGCCTTTGAACGCCATATCCATAGCTCGCTGAAATGTTTCTCCGGCATTTGACAGTCCAAATGGCATCTTCTTGTAAGCATACGTGCCCCATTTTGTAGTGAAGGCCGTCTTGAATTGATCTTCTTCCTTTACCATTATCTGATTATAGCCTGAATATCCATCTAGCAATGAAAACCTTTCTGAACCAGCTACAACCTGTAATATTTGTTCCATTGATGGAAGCGGATAATGATCTTTGAGTGATGCTCTATTTAGATCGCGAAAGTCCACACACAATCTTATTTCTCCATTTCTCTTTCTTACCGGCACCAAGTTTGCAACCCAACTTGAGTGTTTGATGGGAAAGATGATACTAGCCTCAATGAGCTTGCTTAACTCTTTTCTCATGAGAGGCTCGATATGAGGATTTACTGGCCTTTGCTTTTGCCTGACAGGCTTGGATTCGGATCCAACTCAATAGTATGTTGTGCCAAATTTGGGTTGAAACCTCTTAAATCTTTGTAAGTCCAAGCAAAAACATCTGGGAACTCTTGACAAAGCTGAACAAAATCAGATTTCTCTTGTGGAGTACTTACTTTGCCAATTTGCAATGTCTTGCCTTCTTCCACTAAAATAGGCTCTGAATCTTCACCCTTTACTTGAATGTTCGCTTTCTCCTTCCGGAACTGATCGTTTGGGTTGAAGATTGACTCCAAGGTTATGAGGCCTTTTGGCAATTTATTAGTCCTCAGCTGCACCACTTGGTCACCATACTGCTGCTCCAGCTTGTCTTGATTTCTCATGGAGAACTCAACTTCTTCTTGCAGGAAATTAACAATCTGCTGATCATTCTCGAAGACTTGCCAACTTGTGTTGTTATCTGGAACAGCTGGTCTCACAACCACTTTGATATGAGGCTGAGTTTTCTCACTTTTGATACTTTCTACAACATCAAACGCAGCCCCAATTGCTGCCAGTCTGTCAGCGGCTTCATTCTTTTTTCTTGGGATGGAAATGATGCTAAAAGCTTCAAAATCTTCAATGAGGTCCCATACCCAATTTTTGTAGTTCTTCAACAGATCATTTTTGGCAGCGTTTTTTCCTTTGACTTGGTTTACGATTAGCTCACTATCACCAAATACTTGTAAATTCCTGATGCATTTCTTATTTTCCCAGTGCAGTCCATGAATTAAGGCTTCATACTCAAATTTGTGTTGTTTGAACAGAAGGCTGAAACGGAAGGTGAGTAATACCTTATACCTTGCAGTGAAATGAGCATAGCTCCTCCTCCTGCACCTTGTCTACTCCTTGACCCATCAAAGAACAATTGCCATACTTCATTCTTGTCTTTATGATCTGGCTTGGTGATGCTAGGAAGAGGTTGATTCTCTTCATGTAAACAATAGACTCCCAGCTCAGATTCTTCTATTTCTTGATAAGGATCAAAAGCATGCACCTTGTTTGCCCATTCATCAAGAGTCAAATCTGGGATGCTTCCAACCTTGGTGTCAGCTTCATCAGTGCTTGGATAATCTTCTTGATCAAACGCTGAACAGTTGGTATTGATTTGGCTTGGAGTGTAAGGCTCAATGTGAAAGCTCGCAATAGGTTCAGACCATCAAATGAGGCCACCGACTACCATAAATGACATTAAACTCATTGCAGAGTAGATTACGAAAAAAGGTTTACCAAGAAGAAATTTAATCATGTTTAAAAACGTTCAAATGACCATCAAATTTAACATATTGGGCGAAACGATTGGAAAGGGCTTTCCCATAGGAGGAACACATTCTACGTAAAAAGTTACATCTACTTAATAACGCATGCATAAAGTGATGCCTCCATAAAATTACTAAAACCATGCGCTAAATGTCCCGTGAGAATAATATGTAAAACCACTTTTCCCCTAATGTGCCTCAAGAGAAATGAAAAGGGGGGGTTCCATTGATGCAACCATTGAAGAATCCATCCATCCCTGTAGCAAACTATCATGAGACCACCGAATACCATAAATGACATTAAACTCATTGCGCAGAGAGCGTGATTACAAAAAAAGGTTTACTAAGAAGAAATTTGATCGTGTTTAAAAACGCTCAAATGACCATCAAATTTAACATATTGGGTGAAATATTTGGAAAGGGCTTTCCCATAGAAGGAATGCCTTCCACTTAAAAAGTTACATCTACTTAATAATGCATGCATAAAGTGATGCCTCCATAAATTACTAAAACCATGCACTAAATGTCCCATGGAATAGCAAAAAAACCCAATTCCTCTAGTCGTCCTCGTGGTAAGTAAAAGCAAAAGTTTTCTTCTTAATGCATAAGAGAAAACGAATTCAAATCTTGAGACCCACAAATTATAGCCAATTTTTAATGCTACCTGTCGAATAGAAATTTGTCTTGATCTGAATTCAACAAAATTTTATTTCAATGTAGCGCGTACTCCAAAGAATACTGGGTATTGCCAATTTGTTGAGGAAAGCAATGATCAAGCAGAAAAAAAAACCCAAAGATTCTGGTCGTGGTAAGGAAAAGCTAAATTTTATAAAAGAAAAATTGGACAGATCTGTGAGACCCATATATTATAACCAACTTTAATGCAGTGAACAAAATAGAATTTTTACTAAATCTGAATTCAACAAACTGTAATTTCAATGTAGGCCACACTCTGAAGAATATTGGGTATTGTCAATCTGTTGCTAGAAAGAAGCACCAGATAGTGAAATCTGCAGAGACTGAAACTAGAGAAAATATTTATCAAGGAGTCTATTATGTTTCTCACAGGTGTTCTATTACTAAAGCAGAAAGGAAGAAAGCCCTCAAGGCTGCGAGTTCTTTCACATCAGAGAAACCCTTTTGTTCAATCCTTATGAAGCCATCTCATGTTTACAAGGATTCGAGGAGGGTGTCTTTGTCTTGAGTTGCGAGATGTTGGAGACGCCAAGATCCACCACTGATAAAAAAAGGTATGATTCTCTTAACATAAAAATCATCGTAAAAAATCATTCGTGCTCGATATTATCATGACAAAATTTAAAAATGTGAAAACGTCCAGCTGACGGCCGTCAAACCGTCATCTAAATAATATAGTCGTAGAAACGTCCGGAAGTCCTTTACCATAGGGTGAACGCCTTCGGCGTAATTATTATAATTTATTTTTAATAAAATTATGATTTTGTCAATATAGATGTTCTTTTGAGCATTAAAATTGTGTGGAAAGTATATTTTTAACGGATATAAATTAAGTATTTTTAATACAAAGAAATTGAAGGTGAGTAGTGTTGGAATTTGACATTCGTGTTACATGTCACAATAAAATTATTTGATGATCTAAAAAATTATATGGATGTCATATGATGTTTAAAATATAATATGCACATCAAATTTATTTTTATAGTAACTATTACAAAATACAAAAAAAATAGTAAAATTTTACATCCACAAGATTGAAAAAATAAATTTAAATGAATTTTTAAAATGAAATTGAAATAAATAATATAAAATTATATTGATGTCATATGACGTTTAAAATATAATATGCACGTCAAATTTATTTTTTCTAGATATTTAGCAGAATATAAACATCATGTGAAATAAAACACCACTACAAATTTTATTTAGATAAAATGATTTTATCAAAGAGCTAAAACTTACATTGATCAACCATGCTTTCACAAACTATTCTATGACCTTTTTGTTTTTCCCCTCTCAAAATGTCATACACTTTCTCATAGTCTATCATAGAAGGATAAGGTTCATTTAGTGATACTCACATGAATGCATCCAATGTTCCAATTTCTATATTTGATCTTCTTATCTCTTTAATAAGGGTTTACTTTGAAAACCCTTGTTCACATGTTGTTGTAGTGGCGGGAATCATAATTGTATCTTGTCATAGTTTTAACATGTTTGGAAAGTTGGTTTGCCAACTTTTAGAAATACAAAAACCCTTCATGCTTCTCTAACAAAAGTCCCTCACACCTTGAGTAGAGTGTATCATAAAATTGATGCAACTCTTTTTAAAAGCCTCAATGACAAATGATGGAATATCCATCCCTTCAAGTACAAACAATCCACTTGTAAATGTTGGAAAATTTTGTCAAGCCAACGCATTGAATTATTTTCTCTAACCAAAACATCATGTGAATAGTGTGAGGGACTAAACAACTTAACCGCATTGAAAATAGAAAGATCGAAACCTTACATTTAGACAATGTATTAATCGTTAAACATAATCTTTTGTAAGTTGTATGTCGAGTGGTCGAAATGTTTTTAATATAGGAATTATGTTAAGAAAAGGTTTTTAAGAGTGTTAATAATATTACGAGTAAGACAAATCTAGTGGAATCATTCACAAATCTGTAGCTCTATGTTGTAAACCATCCATTGGCCTTGTAGTGAGTGTGACAATGCACAATCAATGTCGTTGTGTCCCCAAAATGAAGTCCACTTTGCCTTCAATATAACGATCTCCAAAATATTGCTTTCAAGTTTTCATTATACGTTGTGTCCTGAATCCATCATCATGGAAGGGGAATTTTGAAGATTCTAATTTTAATTTTTTAAAAAATCAAACAAATAATAATAATAAAATAATTACAAATTCAAATCATAGAAAAGATAAATAAAAATCAAATAAAAGTAAAAAGAAATATGTTTCTATTTCATAATCATTAATAAGATACTATCATTCTATTTTTAGTTTCTATATATTTTGAATTTTTATTTTTATTTATATTATAATTTTCATGAATTCCAAAATATATATAATCTAGTAATTAATTTACTAACTTTCTTAATTATTATAAATTTAATACACAAACACACATATTGTGATGGTTATATAATTATATTTGTAATATAAATGTCATTTTGATGTTTAAATTATAATTTTCAGTATTGATCATGATGGTCATATTTTAAAAGTGATTGTATTTTGATGTCTAAAATGAATAAAAATGTCTAAACACCTTAGAAAATCCAAGCTTGATGAATAGCATCAAATGTTGTCCTTAAGAAACTCAAATTTTAAAATCTATGCAAAAAAAAATACCAAAACTAACCAAACATTTATCCTAATAATAGTATTAGTTTTGAAAACTTGCCATGTGATCATGTATATGCATAGTGTATGCAAAACTAGAGGTTGAAACCCTACCCTGAAATCAATTTGAAGATATTAAAATGGAACTAGAAATGGGTTCTACTCTTATCTTGGAGCAATCTGGTTGCTAAAAAATCCACTACATCTTGTTATATTTCAACTAACCCTCATATTGGCTCCTTTGTTTAAGATATATTAGTAGAAATTAGACTCAACCTGGACATCAACAAACTTAAACCAAACTAATTTCACCATTGTGGAACAATATGTAGAAATTCTATGTCATTGGAACATGAAAAACACATAAGGAGAATAATATATGAAACTAAAACATCCCAAGATGACTCATATATTTGCATTTTAGAAATTTAAATGATTAACCACAATACATTGGATATATCATTTACGCTTGTGTATATAGAAAAATCCCATAAAAAATGACACGATTCACGGTATTCCTCTTCCTCTTCTTTGTCTTCCTCCCCTGCCTCGAATAAGATGGATTTGGCATAGAGCACAAGACCGATCAAGCTCCGCACTTTGTCCATGACATCAATTGTGGCACCCTTGTCAACTTGTAGTACGATCTTGTCGTGCAGTTTCCTGCGGCAGCATAGAAGATTGCTAGACACCTAGGAGGTCATGATTGTAAACACCTAATGATGGAACTAAAAATATGCAACAGAGATTTGGACAACTTTTAGATCTAAATAAAATCAACCATCACTTAGACAAAGTGCCAAGCCAGCAGAAAAAGTGTCGTGAAAGGGAAAAAAGAGCTCATGGTAAGAGCTCAAGGAGATCCAACATTGGACCGAGCAGTGCCAAAGAGAATACATGGTGAGGAAAGAAAATAATACTCAATGAGCTTAAGTTGAGCCAAATAGAGAACCAAAACAAATCCACCATCGATTTAGGCCAAAGGGCATAACATATTAGTGTAGGATTTATTTTCCTTGCTTTATTTGTATTATCCTACTCATGATCTATTCACATAACTTGGAGTTTCCCTACACTTATGGGATATGCTTGCTTAGGTGTACACTTGACTACACTATTCTAGGTGTTAGTCACCATTTGACTACACCATTCTAGTTGTTGGTTACAACTATTTTAGGTGGAGATTGTCATGATTCTAGGCAAATAAGTGTTTAAATACCAAAATGTTAAAGGCAAATAAGAATTTCAGACCATCCAAATATGAGGAATATAGCAGGTAAGGAAAAATTCTCGGACAACATTGATATATGTTAGAACTTAATTACATCATTCACACCAACACAACCATCCATATCAAAATAATACCGCCCAATTAATTCCAATGTAAAAGCCATGAAGGAGATAATTTTAATGTGCCAAAACCAAATACTTATAATTTTAATATAGGATTTCCAATATCAACGCATCTGTCTCATTTAATGTTGTCATTTCCTATTTAAAAGCTTGGAAATCGCTCAAAGCTAGATAAATGACAGATTGATAGACATTAATAAATGTTAAGCCACTTGGCCATTTCTAATTTTTTGGTTTAAAGTAAAAATAAAACTATCTACCTCAATAAAGGTAAAAATTAATTAAATTATTCTTTTCACCAATCAAAATAACAAAAAAAAAAATTATCAAAAATATATTTATGTAATTAAGTCAAATTCAAAATTTATAAATTAACAATCTTGACATTGGCAAAAAGAAAAAATCTTACATATATTATTGGCTCACCTAATCTAATTAATTGGATGAAAGGTATACATACTATCTTGCCTTTGGCAGGAAATAATAAAGGAGGATAAGAGAGAGAGAGAGATGAGGACATTAAAAGTGTGGTATCGTAGCCAACCATCCTTGCATCGCAAATCACTTGGGATTCTTTCGGATAACGGGAAACCCTGCATTATTATTGATCGTGAAAGCCCAAAATTTGAAACAGTTATATTGTTGAGGAGTCGCATATTGTCATGTATGAGAATGTACCATGTTACAGTTGTATCCCAATTTTTATTTGATTTCCATCCTAACACATTGAAAGTGGCACGATGTCATTCATTAAATCTAAAATTTGATAAGAGGTTGAAATGACAAGCGTCATAGGTTGAAATGACAAGCGTCATGGCCAAACGGAATTTCAAGTTCCAGCATTTGACAAGCGTCATAGGTTTGATCTATTGAAACTTAAATCAGCCAACCTAGAGAATCTCTATGTTGTTTAGAAACCTTAAATCAATTTTATACGTAATTTTTTAGTGTCCAGTTGGAAAGGAGTCAATGATTCTGCTTGTGCATAATTTAATAACTCTGGAGTGGTTATGTGTAGTATAGTACTATTAGTTGTCCAAATTAAAGTTAAAATTTATCTATCATTTTCATATTTAAAATCTAGAAAAAATGGTAGTCAATAATACAAGTTAAATTTGTAAATTAAATTTGTAAATTGGCAAATAAAATGGTGATGTGTATGTTGTTTCAAAAGGGTGATTTATTCACAAGTAACGACTCATATTAATTTTCTTTGTATTTAAAAGTACCTAATTTTTTTTAATAGATTGAGTATTTCTAAAGGCGACACAATTGGGCACTAGATTACATAGTTTAATGGCATCTCTGCGTAAGTTCTAAAGGGAACATATAGATTCAACAATACAAAGTATGCAAAGAAACTAAATGTGTGAGCACCTTCAGCTAAACAACTACGGGTAAGGGCCATTCATGTCGTCAAAATCACCCAGGGCACAACCCTGGCCTCAACCATTTAACTCTCCATGTCGGGTATCTTTAGGCCTTGCACTCAACAAGACTTGATCCCTAGTGGGCTTGATGAGAGCTAGCATCATCACCAATAGACCAATTGCCTTTCGATAAAAGTACCTAATTTTATTCCCTCGGAGATGTATTTTCCACATAATTTAAATGCATAATAGAAAATATGCACATTAAAAAAATGATTATCGATTAAAGGGTATTTTGTTAAATAATATGATAGTAACACGGCTCTTACAACCCCTTAACTTTGAGTTCACACTCATTGGCTCCTTTCCCCTAGTGATCTCAAAGGCAGTAAGGTGGGTGTTCATTGTTAGGTTCGAGACAAAATTTATATAATGTGTGCCAATTAATTAACTTCTAACCTATGCATAGGAATCTTGGATGGCGGTGGTTTTTAATTTTTTTACCTATCTTTGTGTGGAATATCAACTTACATACATGCATGATTTAATGTATAGGGTAGAAAACTAAGTTAAGCTTCTATGTTGCAAGCAATGATGAGTAAAGGATATGCAAGTAGACTTTGGTTACATGGAACTAGATCGGTAGAGTTAGAAATGTCAAGGTTCATGGCCTATAACATCTAGTATGGGCCCTTGTAGGCCTTCGTAGGCCTCTCCCACATCACCAACTCCTACCCTATGACCAAGTAGACCATTGTGATTATCGAGACCTTTCTTTGCTCTTAAGGCTGAAGTCAGAAGGTGCACAAATTTTTCTCCATTTAGGTGAGTTTTTAATAACAAATTCCATGGTTTAATGCTCATTTGAGTTGGTGAATCTTGGAAGAGGTTAGGAGCATTGTTAAAGTTTGTGAGGTTTGTTGTTGTGTTGAATAAGCTTGGATCTAAAGTGAGTGCATTAAATATTGATCGTAATCTTTGATGGATTAAGTTTGTGTACATTATAGAGTTGACTTGGATTGCATCTTTGAATTGTGTAGGTTTAGATCGACTCGAGAACACAATTTTCATTAAATATGAATGATTCCATGCTATTGTAGTTGATACGTTCCTTGGGTTTTGTTAAAAGTATGATAATTGTATGGATGTAGGAACCCTCAGTCATATGGTTAAATAAGATCCATTAATGTGATGAATGCTAAAAGGGTGGTTGTTGCCTATGGATGTGGAGATGTTGGCAAGGATTATGCTACTGACCACGAAGGATACTCGAGTTAGGGTGATTGTAATAAAGATTATCCCAATTTGTACTCTATAAGGTTTAATGGAAGGAATCCTTGTTTTGACCATGGAAGACATGTTAGACATTGTTGATATCTTTGTGACAACCACAAGTAATAAGGAAACTTTTATGATTGATCACATGAGGAAAATGGAGAACAACATCATTGCTTTCAACATTGGTCACTTTAGAAACGAAATTGATATGTACATGGATTTGAAACCTACCTTGGTGATAAAAAGGTCCATCAAGCCTTAGACTAATTGGTGGGTATTTCTTGATACTAATAATGACATCGTTGTTTTGCTAAGGGGCATCTCATGAACTTGATTTCTGCTACTAGACACCAAATTTTTGTCATGTCTTGCTCCATCATGAACCAGGTGAGTCTTCTTGATACATTTCCATTATTTTTATAATGTTATATTGGAATGGCATTCAATTGATGTTTGTTTGAAAGTTTCTATTTTTATTTTTTATGATTGTGAAGTGCTCCATGAGTGGATGAAAAATTATTATATTTTTTGTGGGTTATTGCTCAATTGGAGCTTTGAAATGAGAGGAAAACTAGAAATAATCAAAAGGTGTATATACTTCTCAAGGATATAGATGAGAAGTTGATTGCACTACACTTGCCCCACTTTGGGGCCAAGCTAAGAAATCTTTCTCGGTATCAAGCCTACGTAAATCAATGTGCTTATTGAGGGGCCTTTCAAGCTTGCCTACTACCAATAGTGATCAAGCAAGGACCTTTGACATAACACAATAGTGTAGGGGAGGTGCTTTGGAAATATGTCTTAGGAGCACTAGCTATTTTTAGCTTCTCCATGGTATTAAATGTGTATCTACTTAATTTATTATAGTAGTGCATGTGGTTTGTGTTTCTTATTATTATAGTCACTAAATCACACACTAACTATATACATGTAACCTCTACATATGTGATTTATATGCATGGTTCCTAAGAAAGAGAATCGTTCGTTAATACCCCTTTACTTTGCTTTGACATTGTTTTTTATTTTCATTTTTATTGATTGTTATTTTTGGTTGAAAAATATAGTTTTGCATATCGGTGACATTTTAGTTAGCTCGATTTCATTGTTATATCCTTTTGAGTCTTTGTATAGGACCACCCATTAGGGAAAGGAGCACCTTGAGTGCTACTATCCCCTCTAGGAACTTTTTTCCTCTTTGTCTCTTTTTTCTATTTTTCAAGTCTTACTTCTTTATTGTCTTATTTTATCACCCTTGGTTGGCCTTTCACTTGTTAATGAAAAAACTTGAGCAATTGAATCATACTCTCTCTCTCTCTCTCTCTCTCTCTCACACACACACACACACACACACACACACACACACACACACACACACACACACACACACACACACACAAATTATCTAACCTCATTAGGGGGCAAGAATTCAAGAGACATGTACATCTACAAGGAGCTAATATTTTCTATCTACCACATCAAGTACTGCATTTTGGACTGTATACTTCACTACATAGGAGGATTTATTTTGAATTCCGGACAACACATTTACATTTGGAGTAAAATATTTGTAGCCCGTTATCTCTTTGTGTGACTCGCATTAGGGCATCCTAGTTAAGGGACGTCATTCCAATCACACACACATACACTAACACAACATTGATTCTAAAATGTAGTACAACATTTGGTGACAATCACATTGGGGTGATTGTTGAGGTTAGTTCAACTTAATCATATGCATATTTTTATTCATATAATGTGTGCTTGAGTATTGCGCAAGTATCTAGGGTTTATTTTTCAAGTTACATGTGTGACAAAATGAAGCCGATGCGATATAAATGAATAGGAGTTATATTATACGACATAGAAAGAACACGATTTGAAGGTATTCAGAAACACCATCACCTAGAACAAATATTAGTACCTAGATAGTCTTGTCCCCTTCTAAGAACTTCTATCCTAATAGTTTAAGAATTAGGGCTTACACAATCCAAAATCTACCTTTCCAACTTGTTCACCAGTCCAGGACCTACGGATCTGACATGAAGCATTCTTTATCTCCTATCTTTCACTCTTTCTTGCATTTCCTTTGCTTGATCTTTCTTGAGCGTTGTTATATCTATTTAATCAAAATGTCCTTATCTTAGATTTAATTTTGTTAAATCATTTAGTGAACCTGATAACTATGTCCATGTGTTGGATCCATTCTTCATTTTCTTCTTCTTCCTAAATCGTGGATGATTCTCCTACCTTCATCCCTGCTCATGTCTATTCCTTGAATATTATCATAGCTGAATATATCCCTATTACTATGTAGTATCCACCTTGTTACACACATACCTATATATATATATATATATATATATATATATATATATATATATATATATATATATATATATCACTCTATCAATGTTATTACTACCTATTGTAATAGGGAACCTTTGCATCTTCCTACCTCTATTCCTCCCCTCTTAGTGTACCACTTCCTCAACTTTGTTGCTCCATCTAAAACCTATGATATATCAATGAGAAATTAAAGAATACCCCAACTATATATATCTCTCTTCAATCTATTACAACGAGACCCCCGATTATCACCACACCTTAGAGGCTTCCATTTACTCTATTCAAATACAAATCAATGATCCACCGATAACTTTTACTTATATCATGCATATCACCAATTCTATCACATTTTCGATGAGGACCTTCCTCCCACATCTTCCGTTGATTGTCCTCTGCTTATTATTATGGATCATATTCAAAATTTCCAAATTAAGCATGTACTTAATGATAATGACTCCACACTGAATATTTTCCATTTATCCTTACTTTTCCAACTCCACATTCCTTATAGTGTGATTTAAAATTATACTACTTTTGTTGTTCGTGGCTATGATACTACTACATGCACATGCATTGGCACCATCAGTTTAGAGTTGTAAGTCATAGTTGCACTTTTCACACCTTTTTTATGTCATGGATGCCCCATTGCAATACAATATGATCCTTTTTCAACCTTAGATACATGTTATATAATTTTTTCCTCCTATGCGTGCTTCCTCAACAATAGTTTTCTACAATGTAACGTGAAATGTTGTAGACTACCCCTTCGGACATATTTTTAACAATGTGTAGCCACATGGTATTCACTTGTGACCACCTTTCTTGGTTATTTAGCTTGATAACAAGATGTGCGGTTGCTTGTACAACTGGATACTTCTTCGATTTATCTATGTCCATGCCATGAGACCCTTCATGAACCCCAGCTCCTTTCTAGTCTCCAATATTGGGGCCTTGTCTATTAAATCATCTCTCAAATCTTCTCCTATGCCCTTCAATCCTGTTACTGTGGAGATGAGCGTGGCTGAAATTTTGGCTATGCGTCCTGCAAAGTAGAAAAATCTTCATGTACTCTACTCATGATCCACTGGTACTAGGCGCTCATATTTCCCGAAGTAAGGGAGCTTGTATAGCTGGTAAACTCCAATCTTCTTCAAGAGCTTCTCACCAACATCGTCATACACTGGCATGTCTTCCACCATGCGTTTATTCATCTTTGTGTTCAACAAGGCATCAAGCTCTTTCTTATTCTCTATGGTACAATGATTGTACTCACTCACCTTACTTCTTCTTATGTGAGAATCCCATTCCTATCCTATGATGACCCCCTCTAGATATTGCATTTCAGAAAAATTGCTTTCGGGATCCATCTCCTCTTCTTCTACGACCACCTTCTTCTTTCCCTTCACTCCTACTGCAATTGCTTTCTTGGGTGCCATTTCTACCTTACAATCCTTTGTAGATACTCACCTCTTGAATTCTGTAATGTGCGAATCAAACCCTAGCTCGATTCAACATGCCCTAGGTGAAATCACGTGCCCTCGCTCCTCTCTGTCACCTTGCTTTTCTTAGACCCTTCACCACCGGGGACACAAGCTCTTTTTGCACATAGATCTCTTTGTCACAACTGGATACACACCTCTCACACCTCAATTCGATCACTTGGCTCTTCACACTTAGCTCTTTTCAAATACTCTTAATCACAATGGTAAAAATGAACTCGCATCCCATCCTTATATAGATTTTAAAATTTTGATGCATTCTTTACTCCTTCACCTACCAAATATCCTCTCATTAATTGACCAATTCCATCCTTTCCATCCATTACATCTTCGCGCCCCAGCTACAACCTTCTAGCGTGCCTTCCTACCCTCTAGTCATAGAATTCTCTTCAACGCACTTCCTTGCACCCGAGTACCTTGTCACTGCACCTTCCATTGTGTTTGTCTGAAAAACTATCGGTTAGGCAGGTTGTGGGGAAACAAGCCAACAGTGTGCAGGGCATAGCCCCTCTTTGAGACAACAAAGTGAAACTGGTTTATTGCTATTCTATCAAGCAGGAATCTATGCAAATCTACACTATTCTAACTTCAGGGGGTTTGGGATCTCATCCCAGTAGAGGTAGTGTCAACAACGAACAGAAAGGTAGGAAGGAAGGAATGGAGGAAGGTAGATCTGAAGGAAGAAAAGAAATGAATTCCAAAACAGAAAGGTCAGAAGGTTTATGCTTTGGGCTGGTAGTAAACAGAGCCAAACTTACTTGCATAAATGAATAAAGCAATACTGATGAACATATGACAATATAAAGAATGAATCCAATAGAATAACAACAAATATCTAACATAAGAAAGATCGATGCGGTGGAGCACAAAGTCTAGATATATATATTAATAATCCTTCATTACAAGAAAGCACAAAGTCTTTCTCTCCTCGCTTCTCTTTTTCATACAAAAATATCCATCCTGGAATACAACAAGTATTCCAGTATTTATAGAAGGATAAGAGAGAAGAAGACAAAAGAAAACCAACCACTATTTATAAAATATCTTACAAAATATCTAAAAAGTCAAAAGTTGACTTTGGGCAAGTTTTTGGATGGCAACATCCCATGGTGCAACATGGATGATGTCATCGTAAATGCCAACATACTTTTAAATATTTTTACAAAAATGATCAAAGTGTACAGAAGAGGAGGAACTATTCCTCATCATCTCTTTCTTAAACGGAGTGTCTTGCTTTTGATCAGGAGAGGCGATGTGACACTGAGCTTGGTATTCCATAAACTTGCTGATCATTGACTAAAGTTGATTATGATCTGGACCTTTGAAATGGTCACCAATGACTTTGCAAGTTTCTTTTTCATTCTGAGCTTATCATGTAGCCTAGCGTACTCTCGCATGCATCGATCAAGAATCTAATGAAATCACGACAAGCCAAGAGGTTATTGATAGAATCTCTATTGAAAGTGACCTCTAGTGCCAAACCTTGAGTGACTATAGCCTTGAAGCATTGGAGTGTGTCGCTTGCTTCCCTCAAGGTGAACGATTCACTAAGCATCTCTAGAGACATTTTTGTAACTATCTGCTCCATGTTGTATTTTGCATCCAGGGATTCATCCTTGATTTTATCTATCCTCTCCAGGATATATTCCATTTGATCAACCTGATAATCTAATGCAACGAGAGCTTTATTATGTGCCCGCGGGTGATCAATGACGTCGACCTTCAATAGGTCGTCAGCTGAGTAGTTAGCCATTTCTTGGAATGTTTCATGTTGCAACCTGGCATTGTCTAACTCCTCGGAGAGGGAACCTGCTACTACTTGTAGCTCCTTATTTGCTTGATCTATATCTTGGTAGAGCACTGTGAATTTCTTAATCATTTCCTCACTATCTCTGAGGATTCACTCAATCCAGGAGGATATTGTTGTGCCTTGTTCTCAATCTTAGCATATTCATTTATTTTATCTTGACTGAGAACTTCATTGGGTTCGGTGATAGCCATAGGAGGAGATTTGCCCATTCTCTACAATGCTTGGAGAAGATGTTTGTTCTACTCCTTGAGTGTTCTCTTCTCCTCTTTTGCTTCTTGAAGTTTCTTGTAGAGGGCATCTACTGCAGACAAGGACTCTCCTTGTAGGCTTTCAGATGAGGTTCCCATTGTGACTTGATTCACTGTGAAGTCTGTAGGAGATAGATCCTTATTTTCTTTGATGGGATCCGGATATGCAATCTCCATGACTCTCTCTCCTGAAGTGCTTTTTGAAAAGCGAGTTATCGCTTTCTACTTCTTGGGTCCCTTCTTCGGAATGACAAAGAATTCCATGGGTGCGATGGGAACCTTTCTCTTTTCTTGGCTCGGATGATCAGAAATCCAACTTGGACTTATGGGAGTGGGAATAGAGGGAACAAAAGAAGAAACGGGGGTGAAAGGTGTAGCAAATGAAGAGGCGATAGGAAGAACATTGAAACACTTGGTGGTGGCATCGACAAGGAGTCCAATGCATTGCTATTCGTGGGGCCTGGAGTTAGTATAGGAGAAGAAAAGGTCATGGAAATAGAAGGGATCTGTAATTAGATGGAAGGAATACTGGGAGACAAATCCGCGAGAGAGGAGAAGATGGAAGAGGTGGGAGATGGAAGGGAGGAAGGAAGGGGAGAAGATACATCCATAGGAATGAATGCTTGAACGACATGGGGAGGGGAAGAAATGGAAGAAGGCACCTTTGGGTACCTCTACGATTGTAGAATTTTGTGACAACATCCTACGAGTGGACGTATCGATTGAAACCTCTGTTGTTTCTACTTCTTTACTGGAGACACCAGGTCGACCATTTGCTTCTCAGAAGTAGGAGGGATTTCTGGAGCTTCTTCTTGTTTACTTGATTCTCCCTCCTTGTCTTTTCCTTTTCCCTTTGGTACCTGGGCTGGTCTTGGAGGTGCTCTACCTGTAGGAGAAGTAGTGAAGTCTACTCCAAGGTAGGTGAGACCTTTCTATTTACACCAATGTTCGAGGTGCAGCATAACGTGGGCTTAACCCTCTCTTGAATGGTCTTTAGTGCCTTGGCCCTATCAATATCGGCAAATTGCCAATCATCCCCATCCGTGTCAAGGTAAACCTAATCAATTTCTTGATCAGTCTCTTGGAATCCCTTTGGAATGATGTCAACGCCATAATGTTTGATCTCTTTCGGGGATAGGTGGGAGTGATCCTTTCATCTGATATCTATCTCATGTGTCAGGTCGATCCAAATGTCCTCAATCTTAGGAACATGGATAGGATCAATATTTTCCTTTGGGAGGCAAATCCGGGTCAAGAAGGCCAGCCAGCAGGAAATTATGCTTTAGATTCAACAATTCCATCTCAGCATACATCTCCCGAGCTTTGGCAAGTGTGGTACAGGTGTATCGGCCAACAGTAAGGGGGAATGGGGTTCCTCCCTTCTTTTTCTTCATGCATATCTCATGGTAAGTGACCAATTGCCTTGACAACTCCAAGAGGATTAGCTTGGGCCCTGCATACCTTGGTAGCTTTTTTGGTTCACCCTCAAAATTCACCGCTCACGAGTGTATTGAATGTGGGGAATTGTGTGAACAACACCCCCCATTTCTTTCGGTAGCAATCACACTCGGGATGGTCCGACCATGTCTCATATTCGGTCTCGTAGGCGAGATCACCTCATAGAAGAAGGCGTCATTGATTTTAGAGAATTGGGAGATGATGGCCTCGAGCTTTAGTTATGGGTAGAACTCATATATTTTAACCTGGGGCCATACCCCACTTCGAGCTAACCTGCGACATCTCTTGCTAATGGGCACGTATACAACATAGGAATTCATGTAGAACTTCCTAGTTGTTAAGACTTGTTAAAGTTATTGGGAGAAGGTGTCATTGATGATTTCTCCCAAAGCGTTGATCGGAAAATTCTTTCTCATGGTTTCCAAATACACGAGCATCCATTTGTGGAAATAATGGGCATCAAAGAGCCCAAATACTCTATTCGGGGAAGGTGATTGTATCACTCAATTCCTCATTGAAGTCACTCCAGTTGATGGTCGTGGCCATCTACTTACCGGACTTCTTGTGTTTCGAGATAGAGCTCATTCATCATTTGCATGCATTTGTCCTCATTGTCATCCCATGCCTTCCTGCAGTCTTCTATCTCGGGAGTCATCTCCGTGTAAAAAGGCTCATAGAGGTATGCCTCTTTTTCGGGCTTATAACGACTTATGTAAATTCCATAGTGTCCCCTGCAGCCAACTATCATGAAACCACCAACTACCATAAATGACATTAAACTCGTTGCAGAGTAGATTACGAAAAAAGGTTTGCCAAGAAGAAATTTAATCATGTTTAAAAACGTTCAAACAACCATCAAATTTAACATATTGGGCAAAACGATCGGAAAGGGCTTTCCCATAGGTGGAGCGCTCGCGTAAAAGTTACATCTACTTAATAACGCATGCATAAAGTGATGCCTCCATAAAATTACTAAAACCATGCGCTAAATGTCCCGTGAGAATAATATGTAAAACCATTTTTCCCCTAATGCGTCTTAAGAGAAATGAAAAGGGGGTTCCATTGATGCAACCATTGAAGAATCCATCCATACCTGCAGCAAACTATCATGAGACCACCGACTACCATAAATGACATTAAAATCGTTGCGGAGCATATTACAAAAAAAGGTTTACTAAGAAGAAATTTAATCGTGTTTAAAAATGTTCAAACGACCATGAAATTTAACATATTGGTAAACGATTTGGAAAGGGATTTCCCATAGAAGGAATGCCTTCCACTTAAAAAGTTATATCTACTTAATAACGCATGCATAAAGTGATGCCTCCATAAAATTACTAAAACCATGCGCTAAATGTCTAGTGGAATAGCAAAAAAACCCAATTCCTCTGGTCCTCCTCGTGGTAAGTAAAAGCAAAAGTTTTCTTTCTTAATGCATAAGAGAAAATGAATTCAAATCTTGAGACCCACAAATTATAGCTAATTTTTAATGCTACTGTCGAATAGAAATTTGTCTTGATCGAATTCAACAAAATTTTATTTCAATGTAGCACGTACTCCAAAGAATCTTGGGTATTGCCAATTTGTTGAGGAAAGCAATGATCAGCGAGAAAAAAAAAACCCAAAGATTGGTCATGGTAAGGAAAAGCTAAATTTTATAAAAGAAAAATTGGACAGATGTGAGACCCACATATTATAATGAACTTTAATGCAAAGTGAACAAAATAGAATTTTTACTAAGTTTGAATTCAACAAACTGTAATTTCAACATGTAGGCCGCACTCAAGAATATTGGGTATTGCCAATCTGTTGCTTAGAAAGAAGCACTAGATAGTGAAATCTGCAGAGACCGAAAGCTGGAGAAAAGATTTATCAAGGAGTCTATTATGTTTCTCACGGGTGTTCATTCATGGCGAGAAAGGAAGAAAGCCCTCAAGGCTGCGAGTTCTTTCACATCAGAGAAACCCTTTTGTTCAATCCTTATGAAGCCATCTCATGTTTACCAAGGATTCAAGGGTGGTGCTATCTTCAGAGCTGCAGATGTTTGAGACGCCAAGATCCCTTTGCTTGATAAAAAAAAGGTATGATTCTCATAACATAAAAAGCATCTGTCAAAAATCATTCGTGCTCTAGTATTGTCACGACAAAATTTAAAAATATGAAAACGTCCAGACGGCCGTCAAACCGTCAACTAAATAATATAGTCGCAGAAACATCCAAAAATCCTTTACCATAGGGGGAACACCTTCGGCGTAATTATTACAATTTATTTTTTAATAAAATTATGATTTTGTCAATATAGATGTTCTTTTGAGCATTAAAATTGTGTGGAAAGTATATTTTTAACGGATTTAAATTAAGTATTTTTGAATACAAAGAAATTGAAGGTGAGTAGTCTTTGGACTTTGACATTCAATGTTACATGTCATAGTAAAATTATTTGACGATCTAAAAAATTATATGGATGTCATATGACGTTTAAAATATAATATGCACGTCAAATTTATTTTTATAGTAACTAATACAAAATACAAAAAAATTGTAAAATTTTACATCCACAAGATTGAAAAAATAAATTTAAATGAATTTTTAAAATGAAAATGAAATAAATAATATAAAATTATATGGATGTCATATGACGTTTAAAATATAATATGCATGTCAAATTTATTTTTCTAGATATTTAGCGAGAATATAAACATCATGTGAAATAAAACATCACTACAAATTGTATTTAGATAAAATGAGTTTATCAAAGAGCTAAAGCTTACATTGATCAACCATGCTTTCACAAAATATTCTATGACCTTTTTGTTTTCCCCTCTCAAAATGTCATACACTTTCTCATAGTCTATCATAGAAGGATAAGGTTCATTTAGTGATACTCACATGAGTGCATACAATGTTCCAATTTCTATCTTCGATCTTCTTATATCTTTAATAAGGGTTTACTTTGAAAACCCTTGTTCACATGTTGTTGTAGTGGCAGGAATCATAATTGTATCTTGTCATAGTTTTAACATGTTTGGAAAGTTGGTTTGCCAACTTTTAGAAATACAAAAAACCCTTCATGCTTCTCTAACAAAAAGTCCCTCACACCTTGAGTAAAGTGTATCAATAAATTGATGCAACTCTTTTTTAAAAGCCTCAATGTCAAATGATGGAATATCCATCCCTTTAGTACAAACAATCCACTGTAAATGTTGGAAAATTTTGTCAAGCCAACGCATTGAATTATTTTCTCTAACCAAAACATCATGTGAATAGTGTGCGGGACTAAACAACTT
The DNA here is from genome assembly GCA_018340775.1 of Taxus wallichiana var. yunnanensis. Taxonomy (NCBI): domain Eukaryota; kingdom Viridiplantae; phylum Streptophyta; class Pinopsida; order Cupressales; family Taxaceae; genus Taxus; species Taxus wallichiana. Next base: position 898,010,222 of record CM031237.1, on the reverse strand, counting down.
AACTGCATTGAAAATAGAAAGATCAGGAAACCTTGCATTTAGACAATGTATTAATCGTTAAACATAATCTTTTGTAAGTTGTATGTCTAGTGGTCAGAAATGTTTTTAATATAGGAATTATGTTGCAAGAAAAGGTTTTTAAGAGTGTTAATAATATTACCTGAGTAAGACAAATCCAGTGGAATCATTCACAAATATGTAGCTCTATGTTGTAAACCATCCATTGGCCTTGCAGTGAGTGTGACAATCCTCAATCAATGTCGTTGCGTCCCCAAAAATGAAGTCCACTTTGCCTTCAATATAACAATCTCGAAAATATTTCTTTCAAGTTTTCATTATACGTTGTGTCTGAATCCATCATCCATGGGAAGGAAGTTTGAAGTTTCTAATTTCAATTTGTAAAAAATCAAACAAATAATAATAATAAAATAATTACAAATTCAAATCATAGAAAAAGATAAATAAAAAACCAAATAAAAGTAAAAAAGAAATATGTTTCTATTTCATAATCATTAATAAGATACTAAGATTCTATTTTTAGTTTCTATATATTTTGAATTTTCTATTGTTATTTATATTATAATTTTCACGAATTCCAAAATATATATAATATAGTAATTAATTTACTAACTTTCTTAATTATTATAAATTTAATACACAAACACACATATTGTGATGGTTATATAATTATATTTGTAATATAAATGTCATTTGATGTTTAAATTATAATTTTTGGTATTGATCATGATGGTCATATTTTAAAAGTGATTGTATTTTGACATCTAAAATGACTAAAAATGTCTAAACACCTTGCAAAATCCAAGCTTGATGAAGAGCATCAAATGTTGTCCTTAAGAAACTCAAATTTTAAAACTATGCAAAAAAATTACCAAAAGCGGCCAAACATTTCTCCTAATAATAATATTAGTTTTGAAAATTTGCCATGTGATCATGTATATGCATAGTATATGCAAAACCAGAGGTTGAAACCCTACCACTGAAATCAATTTGAAGATATTAAAATGGAACTAGAAATGGGTTCTACTCTTATCTTGGAGCAATCTGGTTCTTAAAGAATCCACTACATCTTGTTCTAAAGAATCCACTACATCTTGTTATATTTCAACTAACCCTCATATCGGCTCCTTTGTTTAAGATATATTAGTAGAAATTAGACTCAACCTAGACATCAACGAACTTAAACCAAACTAATTTCACCATTGTGGAACAATATGTAGAAAGTCTATGTCATTGGAACATGAAAAACACATAAGGAGAATAATATATGAAACTAAAACATCCCAAGATGACTCATATATTTGCATTTTAGAAATTTAAATGATTAACCACAATACATTGGATATATCATTTCTGCTTGTGTATATAGAAAAATCCCATAAAAAATGACACCAGTTCACAGTATTCCTCTTCCTCTTCTTTGTCTTCCTCCCCGCCTCGAATAAGATGGATTTGGTATAGAGCACAAGACCGATCAAGCTCATGATTTGTCCATGACATCAATTGTGGCACCCTTGTCAACTTGTAGTACGATCTTGTCGTGCGGTTTCACTGTGGCGCGACATAGAAGATTGGTAGACACCTAGGAGGTCATGATTGTAAACACCTAATGATGGAACTAAAAATATGCAGCGAGAGATTTGGACAACTTTTAGATCTAAATAAAATCAACCATCACTTAGCGAAGTGCCAAGCCAGCGTGAAAAAGTAGCATGAAATGGAAAAAAAGAGCTCGTGGTATGAGCTCAAGGAGATCCAACAATGGACCGAGCAGTGCCAAAGAGAATACATGGTGAGGAAAGAAAATAATACTGCAATGAGCTTAAGTTGAGCCAAATAGAGAACCAAAACAAATCCACCATCGATTTAGGCCAAAGGGCATAACATATTAGTGTAGGATTTATTTTCCTTGCTTTATTTGTATTATCCTACTCATGATCTATTCCACATCACTTGGAGTTTCCCTACACTTATGGGATATCTTTGGCTTAGGTGTACACTTGACTACACTATTCTAGGTGTTAGTCACCATTTGACTACACCATTCTAGTTGTTGGTTACAACTTTTTAGGTGGAGATTGTCATGATTCTAGGCAAATAAGTGTTTAAACACCAAAATGCTAAAGGCAAATAAGAATTTCAGACCGTCAAATCTAAGGAATATAGCAGGTAAGGAGAAAGTCTCAGACCAGCATTGATATATGTCAGAGCTTAGTTACTTCATTCACACCAACACAGACTTCCAAATCAAAACAATACCGCCCAATTAATTCCAATGTAAAAGCCAGGAAAGAGATCATTTTAATGTGCCAAAACCAAAGACTTTCCAATATCAACGCATCTTTTCATTTAATGTTGTCATGTCATATTTAAAAGCTTGGAAATCGCTCAAAGCTAGATAATTGATAGACATTAATAAATGCCAAGCCACTTGGCCATTTCTTATTTTTTGGTTTAAAAAAAATAAAACCATGTATCTCAATAAGGGTAAAAATTAGTCAAATCATCCTTTCTCACCAATCAAAATAACAAAAAAATAATTTATCAAAAAATATATTTATGTAATTATGTCAATTCAAAATTTATACATTAACAATATTGACATTGGCAAAAAAAAGTAAAAAAATCTTACATATATTATTGGCTCACCTAACATTGGCTCACCTAAGAGAATTAATTGGATGAAAGGTATAGGTACTATCTTGCCTTTGGCAGGAACTAATAAAGGTGCGGTATCGTAGCCAACCATCCTTGAATCGCAAATCACTTGGGATTCTTTCGGATAAACGAGAAACCCTGCAATATTATTGATCGTGAAAGCCCAAAATTTGAAACAGTGATATTGTTGAGGAGTCACATATTGTCATGTATGAGAATGTACCATGTTACAGTTGTATGCCAATTTTATTTGATTTCCATCCCGACACGTTGAAAGTGGCAGGATGTCATTCATTAAATCTAAAATTTGATAAGAGGTTGAAATGACGCTAAAAAAATGAAAATATGCACAATAGAAAATATGCACATTAGAAAAATGATTATCGATTAAAGGGTATTTTGTTAAATAATATGATAGTAACGTGGCTCTTGCAGCCCCTTAACTTTGGGTTCACACTCATTGGATCCTTTCCCTAGTGATCTCAAAGGCGGTAAGGTAAGTGTTCATTGTTAGGTTTAGATAAAATTTATATATTGTGTGCCAATTAATTAACCTCTAACCTATGCATAGGAATCTTGGATGGCGGCGGTTTTTAATTTTTTTACCTTTCTTTGTATGGAATATCAACTTACATACATGCATGATTTAATGTATAGGGTAGAAAAATAAGTTAAGCTTCGATGTTGCAAGCAATGATGAGTAAAGGATATGTCGCAAGTAGACTTTGGTTGCATGGAACTAGATGTGGTAGAGTTAGAAATGTCAAGGTTCATGGCCTATAACATCTAGTATGGGCCCTTGTAGGCCTTCGTAGGCCTCTCCCACATCACCAACTCCTACCCTATGACCAAGCGGACCATTGTGATTATCGAGACCTTTCTCACGCCCTTAAGGTGAAGTCGGAGAAGGTGCACAAATTTTTCTCCATTTAGGTGAGTTTTTAATAAAAAATTACATGGTTTAATGCTCATTTTAGTTGGTGAATCTTGGAAGAGGTTAGGAGCATTGTTAAAGTTTGTGAGGTTTGTTGTTGTGTTGAATAAGCTTGGATCTAAAGTGAGTGCATTAAATATTGATCGTAATCTTTAATGGATTAAGTTTGTGTACATTATAGAGTTGACTTGGATTGCATCTTTGAATTGTGTAGGTTTAGATCGACTCGAGAACACAATTTTCATTAAATATGAATGATTCCATGCTATTGTAGTTGATTTGTTACTTGGTTTTTGTTAAAAGAATGATAATTGTATGGATGTAGGAACCCTCGAGTCATATTGTTAAATAAGATCCATTAATGTGATGAATGCTAAAATGGTGGTTGTTGCCTATGGATGTGGAGATGTTGGCAAGGGTTATGCTACTGACCATGAAGGATACTCGAGTTAGGGTGATTGTAATAAAGATTATCCCAATTTGTACTCTATAAGGTTTAATGGAAGGAATCCTTGTTTTGACCATGGAAGACATGTTAGACATTGTTGATATCTTTGGGACAACCACAAGTAACAAGGAAACTTTTATGATTGATCGCATGAGGAAAATGAAGAACAACATCATTGCTTTCAACATTGGTCACTTTGGAAATGAAATGGATATGTACATGGATTTAAAACCTACCTTGGTGATAAAAAGGTCCATCAAGCCTTAGACTAATTGGTGGGTATTTCTTGATACCAATAATGACATCGTTGTTTTGTCAAGGGGCATCTCATGAACTTGATTTCTGCTACTAGACCTGTTATCCAAAATTCACCCCTCAAGGTAATTTTGATAGCATGCATCAAATTCTTCAGTCCCGAGCAAGTAGAGGTGATTGAGGCCCGAAATCATGTTTTTGGGGCCCCATCGCTTCTCTCTCTCCCATCAAGAAAAAATCCCAATGAGTTAGAAAAATGGAAAAAATATAAAAGATAAGGTTGCAGGATTGTTTTAAAGCATTTCGGGTCTAAAGGGTGCAGATCGTACTAGTGCGGGTCGTACCGAGGTTCGTTGTACCAAGTTTGGGACCAAAAAGGGAAGAAAATCAGCTAAGTCAGACATTTTTGTCCCGGAGCGGTTCGCGGGGACGAGTTGGGACGTCGAGATGTGAAAAGGCGAAACGACCGCAGGCAATAAAAATCATCAAGTTTTTTGTTTCACGCAGTTTGGGACAACTGGGACAAACGTATGCGCGGGGTGCGAATCGGCCGATTTTCCGTAAGGCAGTCTATCATTGCGGGCGGTGCGAGAGATTTTTGTCAGGACAGTGGGACAAAAATACGCATGGGATCTGTGGCAGCGAAAAAGCCGCAAAAGGGGACAAGGAAGCCTGAATCGGCCGATGTGGGAGAATTCATTCGAGCAGCTAGAACACGCGGACCTGATTTTGCTAAAATAGCTGCAGCAAAGAAGAAAAGTCAATGTTTGACCCGTGAACTTCAAACGGCCATAACTTTTGACTCCGAGCTCCGATTTTCACAAAATTGGACTTTATGGAATGAACACGATGTCGTCTACGCCACATATTCAGCTCCGATTTATTATTTTTAATGAGGGTATATATATTTAAATAAAGAAACATATTCAGCTCCGAGTTAGTTAATGCTCATTCCCGTCAAATGACAGAAAATGCCTGCTAGACCCAAAATAGTTGCCCACACTCAGAAGGCCATAAATTTTGCATTTCTTAACGAAATCACACAAAATTGGTACCGTTGGAATCGTGGCTCGAGCCCGATGCCTGATTTCAATAAATTATGGATTTGATGAGAAATCAGTGGGTATTTTTCATAAAATGTTTCCGGGTTCATAATAGTGTTTTATTTGGTTGTTGGGAGTGTAATTAAGAGGCATGGTCACCATTCTTTCTCTCTTGCAGCTTTTTGGAATAGTATGGGGATCCTTTTGCAAGTAATATACAATCATTTTACTCCATTTAATGCCTCTTACGAGTGGTTGAAGGATAGATTTTTGGATTTCCATTTTTCCCTTTCTCTCTCTCTTCTCTTTTTTTCTATAAATTGAAGTGTTGGGCTCATTGTAAAGGGAGGTAGTTTTTTTTGTAGCAAAGCTATGCCAAAATTACTTTGTGAAGCAATGTGCTACAGGCCCTTGTTGTGGACTCCTTGCATGGTGATCCAGGCCCTCATCCTGTAACCGATTGAACTGTGCATATCAGGAAGCAATAAAATATAAGTTTGTGGATGCATCTTCCCTTGCTGTGTTTTCTTGCATTCTTCTTGCCCCTTCAACCCTGATTACAAGAATATTGTGTCGATTCTTATGTTCTTGCAGGGATCCATTATCATTGTGTATGTTTGAAATATTGTTGTGAATGTATTTTGCTAGATTATGGAGGATTGCCATCACCCCTTCTAGTGTGCACTTTGCTTCTATATCTCACGCATTTGAAGACTACTCTCACACCCTCCTTTTCTGGTGTATCACTGCTTTAGTGTAGGCTTTCATTTTATGCATTCTCTCTCCCTGATCCCTTGGAAATTTAGATTAGAATAGTTAGTTTCCCCTGCATTAGAGCAGATTATGGCGGAGTAGTTTAGGAGCAAGAACCAGACTTTCTCTGCGGAGGTCTATCTCAAGTAGCAAGTCCCACAACTTGGAGATAGTACCCATGTTATCCAATCACACCGAGAGTTCAAGTATATGCACTTGTATAAACATAGGGGTGCTATGATTCAGTGATAACAAGACCCTAAAGTTTTTTCATGTTTTGCTCCATCATGAACTGGTGAGTCTTCTTGATACATTTCCATTATTTTTATAATGTTATATTGGAATGACATTCAATTGATGTTTTTTTGAAAGGTTCTATTTTTTTTTTATGATTGTCAAGTGCTCCATGAGTGGATGAAAAATTATTATATTTTTGTGGGTTATTGCTCGATTGGAGCTTTGAAATGAGAGGAAAACTAGAAATGATTAGAAGGTGTGTGTGCTTCTCAAGGATATAGATGAGAAGTTGATTACACTACACTTGCCCCACTTTGGGGCCAAGCTAAGAAAGCTTTTCTCAGATATCAAGCCTACATAAATCAATGCGCTTATTGAGGGGCCCTTCAAGCTTGCCTACTACCAATAGTGATCAAGTAAGTCTTTGATATAACACAATAGTGTAGGGGAGGTGCTTTGGAAATATGTCTTAGGAGCACTAGCTATTTTTAGCTTCTCCATGGTATTACATGTGCATCTACTTAATTTATTATAGTAGTGCATGTGGTTTGTGTTTCTTATTATTGTAGTCACTAAATCACACACTAACTATATACATATAACCTCTAAATATGTAATTTATATGCATTATTCCTAAGCAAGTTAATCGTTTGTTAATACCCTTTACTTTGTTTTGACATTGTTTTTATCATTTTCATCTTTATTGATTGTTATTTGTGGTTAAAAAATATAGTTTTGCATATCAGCTGACATTTTACTCAGCTCTAATTTCATTATTGTATCCTTTTGAGTCTTTGTACAGGACCACCCATTAGGGAAAGGAGTGCTCGAGCGCTACTATCCCCTCTAGGCACTTTTTTCCTCTTTTTCTCTCTTTTCTATATTTCAATTCTTACTTCTTTATTGTCTTATTTTATCACCATTGGTTGGCCTTTCACTTGTTAATGAAAAAACTTGAGCAATTGAATCACACACACACACACACACACACACACAAATTATCTAACCTCATTAGGGGGCAATCATTCAAGAGACATGTACATCTACATGGAGATAATATTTTCTATCTACCACACCAAGTCTTGCATTTTGAACTGCATACTTCACTACATAGGAGGATTTATTTTGATTTCCATACAACACATTTGCATTTGGAGCAAAGTAGTTGTAGCCCGTTATCTCTTTGTGTGACTCACATTAGGGCATCCTAGCTTAAGGGACGTCATTCCAGTCACACACACATACACTAACACAACATTGATTTTGAAATGTAGTACAACATTTGGTGACAATCACATTGGGGTGATTTTTGAGGTTAGTTCAACTTAATCATATGCATATTTTTATTCATATAATGTGTGCTTGAGTATTGCGCAAGTATCTAGGGTTTATTTTGCAAGTTACATGTGTGACACAATGAAGCCGATGCGACATATAATGAATAAGGAGTTATATTGTATGACACGAAAGAACACGATTTGAAGGTATTACCTGTAAACACCATCACAAGAACAAATATTAGTACGTAGACAATCTTGTCCCCTTCTAAGAACTTCTATCCCTAATAGTTTCATAATCAGTGCTTACACAATCCAAAATCTACCTTTCCAACTTGTTCACGGTGTAGACCTATAGTTACAAGATGAGTCATTCTTTATCTCCTATCTTTCACTCTTGCTTGCATTTCCTTTGCTTGATCTTTCTTGAGCATTGTTATATTTATTTAATCAACAATGTCCTTATCTTAGATTTAATTTTGTTAAATCATTTAGTGAAACGATAAGTATGTCCATGTGTTGGATCCATTCTTCATTTTCTTCTTCTTCCTAAATCATGGATGATTCTCCTACCTTCATCCCCTGCTCATGTCAATTCCCAAATATTATCATAAGCTGAATATATCCCTATTACTATGTAGTATCCACCTCATTACACACATACCTATATATATCCCTCTATCAATGTTATTACTACCTATTGTAATAGGGAACCTTTGCATCTTCCTACCTCTATTCCTCCTCCTCTTAGTGCACCACTTCCTCAACCTGTTGCTCCATCTAAAACCTATGATATCATTGAGAAATTAAAGAATACCCCAACTAATATCTCTCTCTTTAATCTATTACAGTGGAGACCCCCGATTGTCACCACACCTTAGAGGCTTTCATTTGCTCTATTCAAATAAAAATCAATGATCCACCGATAACTTTTGCTTATGTCATGCATATCACCAATTCTATCACATTTTATGACAAGGACATTCCTCCCAAGTCTTCCGTTGATTGTCCTCTGCTTATTATCATGGATCATATTCAAAATTTCCAAATTAAGCATGTACTTATTGATAATGACTCCACACTAAATATTTTCCACTTATCCTTACTTTCCCAACTCCACATTCCTTATAGTGCGATTTAAAATTATACTACTATTGTTTGTGGCTATGATACTACTACTCGTACATGTATTGGCACCATCAGTTTAGATTTGCAAGTTAGAGCTGCACTTTTCACACCCTCTTTTATGTCATGGATGCCCCATTGCAATACAATATGATCCTTTGTCAAACTTAGATACATGTTATACAATTTTTTCCTCCTCTGTGTGTGCTTCCTCAATGATAGTTTCTATAATGTAACGTGAAATGTTATAGACTACCCCTTCAGACATATTTTTAGCAATGTGCAGCCACATGGTAATCACTTGTGACCACCTTTCCTGGTTATTTAGCTTAGTAACAAGATGTGCGGTTGCTTGTACAACTAGATACTTCTTCAGTTTATCTATGTCCATGCCACACAGACCCTTTGTGAACCCTAGCTCCTTTCTATCCTCCAATATTGGGGCCTTATCTATTAAATCATCTCTCAAATCTTCTCTTGTGCCCTCAATCTTATTCTTTTGTGGAGATGAGCGTAATCGAAATTCAGCTATGCATCCTACAAAGTAGAAAAAAATTTCTTGTACTCTACTCATTAGCCACTTGTACTGGGGATCATATTTCCCAGAAGGGAGCTCGTATAGTTGGTAAACTCCAATCTTCTTCAAAATCTTCTCACCAAGCATCGTCATACACTTTGGCATGTCCTCCATAGTGTGTTTATTCGTCTTTGTGTTCAACAAGGCATCAAGCTCTTTCTTATTCTCTATGGTACAATGATTGTACTCACTCATCTTCTTCTTATGTGAGAATCCCATTCTGGCCTATGCTAACCCCCTCTAGATATTGCATTTTAGAAAATTTGATTTTGGGAGCCATCTCCTCTTCTTCTACGACCACCTTCTTCTTTCCCTTCACTCATGTTACAACTACTTTCTTGGGTGCCATTTATACCTTGCAATCCTTTATAGATACTCACCTCTTGAATTCTATAATGTGTGAATCAAACCCTAGCTCGATTCAAGCATGCCCTAGGTGAAATCATGTGCCCTCTCTCCTCTCTGTCACCTTGCTTCACTCAAACCCTTCACCACTGGGGACACAAGCTCTTTCTACGCATAGATCTCTTTGTCACGACTAGTTACACACCTCTCGCACCTCAATTCGATCACTTGGCTCTTCGCACTTAGCTCTTTTTCAAATACTCTTAATCATAATGGTAAAATGAACTCGCATGCCATCCTTATATATATTTTCAAAATTTTGATGCATTCATTACTCCTTCACCTACCAAATATCCTCTCATTAATTGATCAATTCCATCCTTTCACTGTTACATCTTTGTGCCCTAGCTATAACCTTCTAGCGTGCCTTCCTACCCTCTAGTCACAAACTTCTCTTCAGCTTCCTTGTGCCCGAGTACCTTGTCACTGCACCTTCCATTGGTAGTTGTTATGGCCTCTTCTTACCTCACGTTATACTATCCTTTCATTCATATCCATCTTTGGTCACTTTTTAAGAGAAATTATTTGACTTGAAGAGCACCCATAGCAGACTTATTCCTTTCACCTTTCAATTCCCACAATTTTATATCTGGATATCAAAACCACTCCACACTAAAAGTATGTGCAATCCTATGAGCATAAATATGCTTCATATAGTAATTAGCTTCATGCGCACAAGTGTGCTTATTACATAAGAATAATAAATAAATTGACAAAGCATAGTAGAAAGAAGGAAACCAATTAAGGGAATGCACAATTGAAAACCTAATCTAAATTACAATACTCCTTATTACAAACACCAAGAAGACTTATTTACTGTAGGGCTTGACCTACTCCCATTGAAGTAAGGGTAGTCGTGTTCCATCAAGTGCTTCTAAGCGCAAGTGCATGTTTCAAGAATGTAAGTGATAACATACAACCCCAACCAATGTACCTTAAGTTTGCCTAGATGGCACAATAACTTAGAGTAACAAAGAAGCACCATTTTCCAATCTCAAACTTATTGTCCCTTATGTTTTGGTCAAAACATGCTTTCTACCTGGCCTTTTCTTACTTGTGACTCCAACGTGCTATGGCTCATCACTCATCCAGCTGAATTATCTTTTCAATCCGTTCTTCTAAAGCTTGCTCATCAGCTAGACCTCCAAAGACGCGCAATACACAAAGAAGGTAACATAAATTCCATAGGAAGAACGACTTCTGCAAACACTAACTGAAATGGTGTGGCTTTGTTCAACCTTTTGTATGTTGTTCGATATGCCCAAATTTTGCAGAGAATTTATCATCCCAATCATTTCTTCCAACATCATATATTTTTGTCAATGTCTAGCTCAAAATTTTGTTGAAAGCTTTAGCAATTCCATTTTCCTGAGGATGATAGGGTGTAGTCTTATGGTGTGCAATCATGAACTCATCCAATAAAATTGATTGTCTCATTAAGAAAATGTGTGCCCCTATCACTGGTCAAACTTAAAGGACATCCATACCTTGTAATAATATTTTCCCATAGAAATCAGACTATTGTAGCCATTGTACAATCCTTGGTAGGTGTTGCTTTTTCCCATCTTGTCAGATAGTTTGTGCAAGTTATGATGTAGTGTGATCCAATTTTACGTGCAGCTAGTGAAATAGGACCCACAAAATCTATAGCCCATTTCTCAAATGGTTTTGCACTAGTAATAGGTCTCAGAGGCATTTCATCTCGTTGACCTGGTTTTCTAAGACATTGACAATGATCACATGCCTTACAAAATTCCTTACAATCTTTATAGATTATCTCCCACCATAATCCAATGAGTAGAATCTTGCATGTTGTGGCATCACCGACATAGTGGCCACCTGCAATTCCACCATGAGCTTCTTCCATAATACTTGTGCACTCATGTTCCAATACACAATGACACAATACTTCATCTCGGCCCAATTTGTACAAGTCACCACTAATTAACATATAAGGTGCGGCATGTATAATAAGTTGTTTCTTCTCCAAGGATTTCATTCCTTTTGGTGCCATCCTGTTCATAGAAAGATAAATATGTCCTCTAGTTACATGACATGCGTTGTAACCTATATAACTATGCATCTGGCATGGTATCCTCAATTACCTGTGCTTCTTCTCTTGATTGTATTCTTGATAAATGGTCTGGTCCAAAATTACTTTTTCCTGGTTTTACCACAATTGTGAAATCAAATTCTTGAAATAAGAGCACCCATCGACATATGCACCCTTGTAAAATAATTTTATTTACCAAATAATTCAATGCCATGTGATCTATATAAAAGACGAATGATGTAGCTAGTAGGTATTGGTGGAATTTATGCAACACATAGATCATTGACAAAGCTTCACGCTCTGTAGTTGTGTAATTCTGTTCTACAGGAGTCAACTTTCTACTAGCAAAACAGATAGGATGATCTACAATACCTTCTCTAGGTTGAGCCAACACCATGCCAATGGCCATGCTAGAGGTGTCAACATGTACATGAAATGGTTTGTCCCATGAAGGAAAATGCATAATAGGCACGGTAGTAAGTTTCTCCTTTAATGTCTCGAATGCGCGCTGCTATTGTTCTCCCCAGTAGAACGTACCTTTCCCCTTTAGTAACTCTTCTAATGGTGCTGTAACTTTGGCATAACCTTTGATAAACTTTCTATAATATCATGTATGACCCAAGAATCTGCACACCTCACTTTGATTGGTAGGCTCCCTTAGGCCTATAATGACTGCAACCTTTGTTGAATCAACCAAAAAAACCTCCTTGTAGATTATGTGTCCTAAAAGTATCCCAAATGGTGTAGCAAATATGCACATCTTGATGTTCAAAGAGATACTCAACTGTCTACACCGTTCAAACACTAAGCGCATATTGTCACAGTGATCCTTAACTAATCCATACATTGTCCAATCGTCTAAATATACCTGTAAGAAGTTGTGAATAAATTCCATGAATGCTTGGACAACTATGTGTGAAAATACAAGTAGGCACATTTTTCGAGACCGAAGGGCATTACAAATATAGGCAAAATTACCCCATTCATTAGTAAATGTATTATTTTCTTGATCCCCCTAGGTAATCTAAACTGATGATACCCAGAGGACCCATTTGTAAACGAATAGATTTCACACCATACAACTCCTAGTATTTCCTCAGTGAATGACATAGGAAATGGGTCAGTTACACATGAAGCATTCAACTCGTTGTAGTCCATAGATATTCTAATCCATCCATCCTTCTCGATCTTCGATAACCAAACTAACCCATTCTAACTCATCGAGGGCTTGATAATACGGACTTGATTGTTATCAATCTCTTCTTTGAACTTTTCACGTAAATTGGGGTTCATTCTATAAGGTCTCTTTCTAATTGGGCGTGCACCCTCTTTAAGCTTTATCTTTATCTCCCATAATGATTCATGCACGCCTTTAAGTTCACGGTACCCCCTAGGAAATAGGTCTTGGTAATCCCTTAGTAACTCTATAATTTTTGCCACTTTAGAGTCTAACCAATAGTCTCCAATTATGGATTCCTTAGCCTCAATATCTATTCCAATATTCACCCACTTTATCTTCATAGGTTCATGATAGGCGTGTGTGGTCTTATCCGCACTATCCAATACCTCACGCCTCCCTATTGAATGGTTTAAATCCAAATTATCTACTTCTTCGTCATCCACTAAGTAGACCATTTTTCCTTTCTCTTTCTCAAGGTAAGCATGTTGAAGTAATGTTACATCGGCCTCTGGTTCTTTATCAGGATGCACTCCTGAGTCTTTTTATCTAATAACTCCTGAAGGAGTTCTTCAACCTTGACACTATCCCCCATAGTTAAGCAATTGATAACTTTCAATGATTCTTCTATATGAGGCTTTGTAGAGAAGAAGTCAAATGTCTGGGCCATTCCTGTGGTTAAATTCTACCAATTTCCAGTTTCTCTATGGAGTTCTACATATACATACCAAGCACGTGTGCAACCTTGTAAAGTGGAATAAAACCGGTGCACCCATAGTGAAGGTGGTAAAGCTTCCTGCCCTTTTGTCTAGAGTCTCTCACACTTCTGAACGTGGTGCTGAACATGATGATTACCGTGATAAGTAAAAATTTGAGTAGGTGCATTACTCCTGAAGAACCTAGTAGTAAGAGAAATCCCAATTTCATTCCATCCAACAAGATTATCCCTGTGGACCACCCACCAACGTGTTGTTGTCCCACGTAGTGTATATGCTAGCATATTTCTTCTTTCCAATGGGTCTATCCATTTTTCTTCCATGGCACGTATGAATACCATGGGATCCCCTTCTCTTGTGTAACAAGGTACCGAGTTGTTACCTATCCTCTTGACATAACGTGGTTTTGTGCCTCGAGGGAATATGCTCTTTACTTCGCACCCTACCAACTCATAAGTGTTGTGAGGCCAATTATCACATGCAACACTCGTAGTATTGCTAATGGAATGTGCATCCTCCCACTGAATTAGTCCTTCTTTGGTTGGTTCAATCATCTCTGGATCTCGAGATGACACGTACATAAATCCTATTTAGATATTCTTCACTTAAGGGCTCAACATAGGGTACATAATTTCCATCTGTTAAAGGGATAATAAATCTTTCCTCTTTATTTTCAAAACTGATATAGCCCTTGTTGAACCGAAGATCAAAATTATTTACATAGCACCAAGCATGCCCCAATATATCCGGGAAGTTATCGACTCAGCCAACGCTAAAACTTCAAAGTCTCCAGTGAACTTGGCTCCTTGTATGGTAATGGATGCATCTTTCAAAAATCCTATGGAGTGACCTTTGTCTGATTAGCCATGAATAATACATTAGAGGATGACCGCAGATGAGGGTCTTCCCATTTGTACCCATGAATCCAAGCTAAGAACATTGACTTCTGCACTTTTACCGGTCAATATATTACTCAATAGCCACCCATCCACAATAGCATTTAGAGTGATTTCCTTGTCATAATCTAGGCTATGAGGAGGGAGATTTGCATGTAGGATTTTCCATCTAGTCTCAGTACTTACGTGTAGAGTGTTTCCGTTTAACCAATTCCCTAATAGTGGAATGATGTTTTCCTAGTGCAACATTTTACACACTTCCCTCAAGTCATATATATCAGTTTGGACCATCTCTGATGCTTTATTTTGCTCCTTTAAGTACTGTATCTCACCCTAAAGATTCCTTATAACTGCCATGGTTTCTTGATAGAGCTCTTTCGATAGGCAGGATCTCGGGTAGCGTGCATGAAGAACATCCTCTTTAGTGATGGTAGGCTTCTGATGTAATGCGTCCCTAACACATTTTTCCTCGGTGCAGGTCATGATCTTAACTTGTAGTGCCTTGGATTCTTCTTCCATCTTGGGAATCCATTGATTGTCAACAATGTGTTGTATCATAACCATCCTTGCACCTTTGTTTTCTTATTTATGTTGCTTACTTATATGCTCATATAAGTCCGGGCACTCCTCATAGCTATGGTTCTTTCCGTAGAAAGAACATGTAATATTCGAGGACATTCACGCCTACGGTGGTGGAGAGATCCATATGTATAACATGTTCCATGAGGAAACTCACTTCTTCCACTACCATGGCCTCATCCTTTGAATCCACCATGGTATCCTCGACCTTTGCCACGACCGCCTTCAAAATGCCCTTCATTCCAATCATAGTGCGCCTGATTGTGCTCGAGGTCCTGATGCTCATTCTTGACCTTAGAGTTATCTAAAAATCTTGTCTATCATACACCAATATCTATAGCATCATAGATCTATCAATCATCAACAGGTCTTCCGTGTAATGAGTCGCGGAGCTACAAATTTTATAGTAGCTTGAAACATTCTTCCTTATCGTTCGTTGTAATAAATATTCTTCCTTAAAGGATAGTTGTCCTCGTAGAACAGTATGCTCATTCGTTGTAATAAGACCCTAGACACGCTGGTGTAATTTTAGGAGTGCAAGGTAGGGGTTGAATCTCCAAGAAGTGTGAGGCTTCCACGTGGACCCGGTATAGATAGACTTTTTAAATATTGTGCACCTGCGACCCAAATATTCAAATGGCCATATCTTTTGATTGGAAACTCAGATTTGGGTGGGAGAAGACTTTTTGGAAACATCTCGACACCCTCTACACCATGGAAACATAAAATATTATCTTTAGCAGGCTTTGGTGGGTGAAAAATAAGAAAACATCTCCCGAGGCCATTAATACAGAATCCGTTGCTCCAACAACCAGATCGGATTTGATCTGATCCGTCGTTCTTCCTCCTTCAACACACCGAACAAGTAATTGAGGTAGACTTGATAGATTGTGGGAAGATCTAGAGTGGGCATTAAGGGACGGTGGTTGAGCTTTCAGAGTAGGATTTAATGCGTTGCGAAGGTGGTTGAGCAGGATTCAAATTTTTCCCTCCTCTCTCTCTTATTCTTCCTATATATTGTAAAGGAGGGGCATATTCGAAGGGTTGGTCATTATTTTCTCTCCTGTCCCCCTCTCTCTTTCTTCCTTAGGGTATAATGCGGAGTCTAAGCCTCCTCCCATGGCTCTGTAATGGCATTTCTTGCCTCTTTCCCACTGATGATGTACCATGTAACATTTTGGAGCAATAGAATCTATTTCGTGATGCATCTATCCATCCTTGGCTTATTTTATTGTCTCTTCTTACCTATCGTTGTTGCATGGTATACTGTGCATATTCTGATGTTTGTTGCAGGTCCTAGGAGCTATGTTTAATGGGTTTTGAAGTGGTGTTCTGTGTGAAATCTTCTCTCTAGGCGTGGTGCATTCTTTCCACCCTCTCCTCTACTCACCTCTCTCTGCTTCAGGCAGTCGGGTCTATGATCATCCACTTCCTTTTTGGTGTATCACCACTTAGTGTAGGCTCTTTCACCCTCTCTCTCTTTCTTTGTATCCCCTTGGAACGGTTAGATTAGGTTAGTTAGATTCTACCTTTGGAGTAGCTTGTTGCGGAGTAGATTAGAAAGCAAGAATCGGCTTTCTAAGGAGGCCCATCTCAAGTTTTGCAATGTCCCACAGCTTGAGAGATGGTCCCATGTTGTGAAATCACACTGGATGCACCACTTCACACCCGAGCCATTTGGGGGTGTTGTGATCTACACTAACAATTTTGGCATGCCCAGTGGGACAGGTCTGAAGCACCTTACCACTTCATATTAGCAGGTTGGTGTGTTCCTGTTGAGATTCAGCCTTTTGAGGCACATGCAAGCACATCTAGCGACTCTATCTGGTCAACAACCCTATCTCTGAAGTTACAGACCTTTTCCATCCATTTCCACCCATTTTCTTCTTCCATCTCTTTCATTTTCTCCCATTCCATGAAGTTGTGCAATCATGGCTTCATTTCCTTCTTAGAACTCACACTTACAACAAGCAATGCAGTTCACCTCCAATGCATTTCCCAAATCCTCCAAATCAACATTATAATTAGATCCAAGACCATTATGCTTACCCATATGAGCAGGGTCAAATTTAGTTTGGCCATAGAGCTTATCAAGAACAAGGGGCGCATACAATGGTGACAACTATGTGGAGAATGTTGGTTTGTTGGAGAAGATTCAAAAAATGGAGGCTGGCATGGTTCAGTCAAGGGCCATAGCACAAATGAAGGCATTCAATATTGGTTACAGAGCACCTTGTCCATGGGGAGGCCCTTTTCCAAGACATTACAGCCCTCAGGAGAAGCTTGACTTCATGGTTGAAGTGTTTGCCTCAGCTTACACAGTGGATTGAGGACATTGAGGCTTATGAGCAAAGTGTGAGACAACCTTGTCAATGGGTAAGTCAATCACCAACTCCCTGTCCTTCATTTTCTCTTTCTCAAACTTTACCATTTCAAAGCATGATCAAGAGTCAAGCCCCTCACTTGTTGCCCCAAGTGTTGATTTCATTCCTCCATCTCCTGATCTTCCACCCCATTTCAATTCTTCTCCCTTTTCTTTCCCAAGTAGTCATTCCCTTTAAATAAATAAGAAGTTCCACCTCCCTCCCCACCACAAAAAATTGAAAAACGGGTTGAACCCCAACTTGTCACTCCTCTTACTTTCCCAAGTCCATGTTGGGAAGAGACTCAAGAATCCAGTCAAGGAAAATAGCAAGAAGTGGAGCCCAACATAGAAGAAACGACATACAATCGAAAAGTTGGGCTGCTAAATTTGGGTTTACAAAGATCCCCTTAAAGGTCAAGCTAATAGAGGAGGTCAAGGTTGAAGAACCAGTGCGGGTAAGGCTAAGTTTGCAGCAACGAAGAAGAACAAAAAAACAAGAAGAAGATCAACAATCTGTTTGTTTTGAATGCAAAGTGTCCATGATGACACTTTATGCAGAAGAGGATGCTGATATGATCCAAGCTACACAACCAAGAAAGAAGAGGAGGAAAAATCAGCTCCAAGTCCCATTAAAGAGGAGCGGTGGGAGAGATCAAATTAGAGTTGAAGCCATTGAATGAGGAAGGAATCATTGAAGATTTTTTTCTTTCATTTCAAGGGCCTGAATTGATTGATGAGCCCATGATGGAGGAGGATCATACAGTTTCATAGGCCCTATTGGTGCTCATTCTGATCTCACACCATTTTCCCTTGAAATCCCTCAGTTTGCGGCCTCTGTCACGTTTTCTATTTTCCCGAATTGATGCATAAAAATTTGTCCTCCATTTGTCGAGTCTGGTGCCCCACGCTTGTTTGTTGTATAAGAAAAGATGGCAGACCAAAAATCCCAATATCCCGGTAAGTGGAGGACATCGGATGATTCAGATCCTGTATTAATGGGAAAAAATATTTTCTAGGTTTTCACCCATTAAGGCGTATTAAGAATGATATTATATGTTTTCATGGCGTGGAGGGACCACGCATGTTTAGGGACCAACCCCTGTGTTTTATTTTTGAAGAAGCACCAGGAGGACACTTGGAGGCTTCTGCTCACTCTGCCTTTTTACACCAAGACTTTTCAAAAGGCCAGATGGGACCCTTGAATATTCTTCTCTTTTAGGGGGAAAATTGAGCGAATGAAATGTATAAATGCAATGAGAATACTCTTGCAAAAGGTTGGGAGTTCATTTTCACAAGAAAATTTTGAGAAAATCTCATCCTCTGAGAAAACTTTCTGAGAAACCAGGTTAACTTCCTTTGTGTTAGATTTTCATTCATGTTGAGTTGGTTACAAGTGTATAGCCATCAACAAGCTTTGAGATTGTTTAAATAACTCTCCCCTGTTGATGAATTTGATAAATTTTGAGTTAATTTGTGTCAAATCTCTGGCCAATTTTGTGTTTATTTCACTTTTAGAATGTCTGCGAGTAGTTTTTCTTGTTCCTATTGCAATCTTGTATCAAAATCTCTTTGAATCACACAAATCTCAATCCTTGTGATAGTTTAGTGGCATCTGTAATTTCATTTTTCAGAAGAGCTTTCATCTGGGAATGAAATAAATGATTTAAAATCACTTTTTTCATCTTTTGATAGAGATTGTTTGTAATCCTCTGGGTGTACCTCAGGCGTGACTGATCTTAGATTTTGATGTTTTATTGGGTCTTCTAACTCGAGCCTTTGTGCTAGAATCTCAAATATTGTGTGAAAAAGTGCATGTTTGGGCCTCCATTGATGCACACCTTCTGGTTGAAGGAATGTTTTAACTATTTTGAAGCTTTATGTTATTGAGTTCTCTATTTGTTCTGAAGTTTCTCCGGATCCGGTAAGTCCAATCTATCTTATTGATCTCCCACCAAAAATTATTCAAATAACCAATCCTACCCTGAACTACCCTTGTTTTGCTCTATATATCCACAGAAGAACAAAATCCATTTGCTAAAGTATGTAAAACAGATCAGGATTCCAAATGTCTTCAGTAACCTTAGCCTTATGTTGAAAATATCTCCATAATTTGGAAGTGACAACTCGTGAGAGTCAGATTTGGTGTGTTGATCATATTTTCCCAAGGTCTTCTCTATAAAATTTGTGCAAAAGAAAGGTATCTACGTCTCCTTCAATAACAGAGGTTACAAAATAGGTTCTCTTACCTTGGTTGAAAGGCACAACCTAAAATAGTTAGGATAAGATCAAATCCTTTTAAGGTGCTATCCATCTCTCCACAAACCCGAGTAACAAAGGGTCAGTTAGATTTCATCCCCAGCTACAAAATGATACACATTTATGATCTATCTACCTCTAAGCTCCCTGTTGAATTTGTGTTGTTGCTCGGCTTGAAAAGGAGAACAAATTTGGATACCAACAGGCCCCAAGTGTGGAGCAGGCCACATAAGAACCTTCAGTTCTTCCTCCCACTTCATCCCCTTCAAGCTCTGATGTTGAAGAAGAGTTTGAAATTTCAAAATTCATGTTTGAGGAAGAGGGAAACCATGGTGAGCTAGTTACAGATCAGGAGGACACCATGGAGGAGGTCGAGCACATGCAACAGGACAACAAGGAGACAAATTATCTGTCTGACTTGGAGGACTACTTTGATGGAGAAGAGCCCATGGAGATTACATCATTTTCTCCTCCTCCATCCATCTTCCAAGAATATGAGCCTGCTGCCATGAAGGAGAGTGTTCAAGGATAACAACTTGTGCTTCATAATAGTCCTCTTGAACCAAGGTTAGAAGATATGAGACTTCCATGTTCTTCACAAGAGAAGGAAGAGAAAAGGCAAGAAGATGTCATCATCTCTCTCACACCATCCATCTAAGAAGGTCCACAAAAGACTCCATTTTTGGAGTTAAATTTCAGAGCAAAGGGCACATACAAAGGATCAGACCATGCCTTTTCAAGTACTTGGCTTCATTAGAGCCAGGAGATAAGCCAAAACTAGTCATGCCTACTTCAAGGCATGAGGACGAGCATCAAAGTACTAAGGGTTATCATCAACAATGGAGTGGCAGGGCCTGCAAAAGATCAAACAACCCTATGCAAGAAGAAATTCAAGAAAATGGTTCCATCATTCGAGCCCATGCTTCAAATCCAACAGACAAGTTACAGGCAGGCTCTATAATGGAGTAACAAGGTCGGGAAAGAGTAAACAAAAGGAAGAAACTAGAAGCTCAAAGGAAAATAAATGACAAAGGTTCAAAGTTTTTGGGCTCTGCAAATGATTCAGAATGAGCCCCAAAATTGGATAAGTATGGAGGAGACAGTGGAAGCTACCAAGTGTCCAAACAGTGCACCTCCAAAGGTTAAGCCCAAAAGGGCAGACTCAAATGAGCGCCAAGCCTCCACGCGTCCAGAGCCCCAAAAGTTGCACTGGCCGTTGAAAAGTCTTCAACTCAGTGGAAGGTGCCAAGTGTCCAAATGACACAATTCCAAGATGGGAGTCCTGGGTGGAGACTCAAACTTGCGCTAGCCTTCCACATAGCCAATGGTCAATAGAGGTCAAAAAGGAGAGCGGGCCTAAAACGACTAAGTATAGAGTGCAGGTGGAAGGCGCCACATGTCTTAACGACGCTCCATCAAAGGTAAAATGTTGAGTGGGTTTTCAAATGAATGTTGACCTTCCACATGTCCCAGACTCCAAAAAGGGACAAAGTCGGGGTTAAATAGTCAAAGCAAAAGTAGGCCGAAAAATAGAAGGAGCCAGGTGTAAACACGACGCTCATTGAAAAATTAAAATTTGGGATGGGTTTCCAAACGAGTGCCAACCCACCACGTGTCCCAGAGTCTGAAGAGGTGCAGTTAGCCATTGAAAAGTCCAAAAGAAAGTGGAGGCCTCCACATGTTTTGACCGCACAACTTCAAAGGTAAAATCTAGGGGTTGTTTTCAAACGAGCACCAAGCCGCCACGTGTCCAGGGTCAAAATTTTGGCTCTGCCAAGCAAAGGACTCAGGAAAAATACAAAGGGACACTGTGGAGCCTGCAAAAGCCACCATGTGTCAATCCAAAGTGCAATTTCAGGAGTGCAAGGTAGGGGCTGAATCTCCAAGAAGTGTGAGGCTACCACGTGGGCCCAGGTATGGATAGACTTTTTAAATATTGTGCGCCCATGACCCAAATATTCAAATGGCCATATATTTTGACTAGAAACTCAGATTTGGGTGGAGAAGACTTTTTGGAAATGTCTCGACACCCTCTATGCCATGGAAACATAAAATATTATCTTTAATAGGCTCTAGTGGGTGAAAAATAAGAAAACATCTCCCAAACCATTAATACAGAATCTGTTGCTCCAACAACCAGATCGGATTTGATTCAATCCACCGTTCTTCCTCCCTCAACATGCTTTGAATAAGTAATCGGGGTAGACTTAATATATTGTGGGTAGATCCAGAGTGGGCATTAAGGGGTGGTGGTTGAGCTTTTAGAGATGGATTTAATGCGTTGCGGAGGTGGTCGAGCAAATTCAAATTTTTCCATCCTCTCTCTCTTATTCTTCCTATATATTGTAAAGGAGGGGCATATTCGAAGGGTTGGTCATTGTTTTCTCTCCTGCCCCCTCTCTCTTTCTTCCTTAGGGTAGAATGTGGAGTCTAAGCCTCCTCCCATGGCTCTGTAATGGTGTTTCTTGCCTCTTGCCCACTGACGATGTATTGTGTAACATTTTGGAGCAATAGAATCTATTTCGTGATGCATTTGTCCATCCTTGGCTTATTTTGTTGTCTCTTCTTACCTCTCATTGTTGTAGGGTATACTATGCATATTTTGATGTTTGTTGCAGGTCTTGGGAGCTGTGTTTAATGGGTTTTGAAGTGGTGTTCTGTGTGAAATCTATCTCTAGACCATGGTGCATTCTATCCACCCTCTCCTCTACTCACCTCTCTCTACTTCAGGCAGTCAAGTTTGTGATCATCCACTTCCTTTTCTGGTGTATCACCGCTTAGTGTAGGCTCTTTCACCCTCTCTCTCTTTCTCCCTGTCCCCTTGGAATGGTTAGATTAGGTTAGTTAGATTCTTCCTGCACTGGAGTAGCTTGTGGCAGGTAGATTAGGAAGCAAGAATCGGCTTTCTCCAGAGGTCCATCTCAAGTTTTACAATGTCCCATAGCTTGAGAGATGGTCCCATGTTTACGTAATCACATCGGATGCCTCACTTCACACCCAAGCCATTTGGGTGTGCTATGATTTTGCACTAATAATCCCTCTTTAGGGTTGTTGTTGGGATGTTAGCATGATGAAGACTTAACACATATAGTCCCATTACTAACACATCATTCTACAGAGCATACCATATCTATCTCTAAGGGAGAACATAACTAAATATTAACCATGATAAGATAAAAAACATACTCGATTCAGATACACACAGAACTAACACTTAGATTCAGGCAATATCCTCCATTATATTCAATGTAATAAGTATACAAAAGCTTCATTACAATAACAATAGTATGCACGTAACAGATTTAGTAGCATAATATCACTATGTATGCATATCTCTGTATATGTTGATCTCTCTATTACATAGTTTACTACATAATTATAAGGGTGGGGACTTGCTCTTCACCGCTTATCTATTCCCAAAATAGGTCACATGCTACTAATAGCCACACGCCGTTACAAAATGATGAGTACCTGAATTGGAAATGGTGACTACCTTAGTTCACACAAGACTTCTCTCCCTCCTCTGGTGGTATTCTCTTGGCATCAATACCAGCTCCTCATTGGGGATTGCCCTTTGACAACTTTTGCACACACACTCAATACCTAATCACACCAAACACTAAACTGACTTCCCCTGACCTACTCACACTCACACACACTCTAGGAACTCTTATTCAGGACAAGGAAAGCCCATCCCATCCTTAAAAATAGTAAGGCACCACTTGGGCCAAGACTGCCCCCTGAAGGCTTGGGAGGTTTGGTTTGTAGCCCTGAAAACTTGAAAATTTGATATTACCAGTTCTATATGCCCAACCAAACTGGAAATCTTATGTTTTTGGGTACCCATTAGGATCCCACTGTACATGCTTCAAGACTGATAGGTGTTCTTTTAGAACATTTACCTCTCTCAGACTGTCCCAAGGGAAAGCTTTGTTTTTCTTTATAGCCTCAATAGGTCAAAAATTTGAAAATCTACCTTTCTTGCTCAAAACATCTGAAAATTGCATTCAACAGTAAGGCAGGGGAGGTATTTTTAACTTACTCATGCTTTTGGAGGGATTTGACAAACAACAAAATGTGAGAAAAACTGAGTTTTCATACCCAAAAGCGCCCAAAACGGCCTCATACAAGATGGTTTCACGGTTAGGGGGGTTCCAGTTGGTTTCAAGACCCGAAATTACAGGTACAGGTCGTTTCCACATGAAAATGGTGTCATGTAATTTTTGGGATCCCTCTCAGCTCATGGCTCGAGATCCAGTGAGCCCTAAACCCACGTTTTTATGCCCAAATTCGCATTGTATGCACGTGTGGAGGGGTTTCAAAGCCCAAAAAAATTTTAGGATCCTGCCTTGGCTCCTCCAACCTCTTGCTATCATCACAGTCGAGCTTGGTGGCTTTCCACAAGCTCTGTCAAATCTCAAGCCTCGGCCCTGGAGAAAGGAAACAGATTTTTAATACAAAAACATGCAATTTTTTTAAAAACATTCATTCCTCTTTACTTCAAACACTTGAAAACTATTTTTATTCAAATCTCAAACTGCTTTTTCACGACTTCACCATGAATTTTTTTCTGATCCATCTTCAATTACATTCTCCAGTTACAAAAACAAACTTCCCCCATCTTTTATGGATCGCCACCACATTTCCCCTATTTTCTCCATTTTTTACCTACCTAGACTTGATTCTCTCAACTTAGAAAATCTCGAAAACAAGGAGATAAACTTTTCCTCCTATTTTACTCCCCTATATCCTAATGAAATCTCTATTTTAGCCAAAAATCCAAATTGGCCTTATTTAGCTCATGGAGTTGTTTTACATCCTCACTCCGTTTGATTCAAACAGGGAAAAGGAGGGAAAATGAAGAAAACATCTTCCATCCCTTTTACAAGACAAATTGAACAAAAACAATAAAACAAAATAAAACATAGTTTATTTATTTATTTATTTTAACTAGTTAGGATGCTCCTGCATCATTCTACCCTAGAGAGAAAAGATGTTCTTCATGGCTGATTTGTCTTTTGCAGGTCTTCAACCTTGACTCCCAACTTGATCAGGTCCCCTTCGGTCATCCATGTTGCATCCTCAGCTGGAAAACCTCTCCACTTGATCAGATACTTGTAGTATTCTTTGTCCCTGGTCTTCTTGATAACCTTCTTGTCCAGCAGTTGTTCTATCTCCTT
Source organism: Taxus wallichiana var. yunnanensis (assembly GCA_018340775.1). Lineage (NCBI taxonomy): Eukaryota > Viridiplantae > Streptophyta > Pinopsida > Cupressales > Taxaceae > Taxus > Taxus wallichiana. Next base: position 897,985,270 of record CM031237.1, on the reverse strand, counting down.
GGGTTTGGTTCTAGGCATTTGTGCCTGCCAATCTGCTTTCTGCTGTCCTATTTCAGACTCCTCTTCCACTCCTTCTCCTCTGTACTCATACAGGTCTGCAACATTGAAGATTGGAGAAATCCCAATGCCTTCAGGGAGTTTCAATTCATAAGCATTGTTGGAAAATTTTCTGAGTATTTTACAGGGACCAATCTTTTTGACCTTCAGCTTGTTATACTCTTTCCTGGGAAATCTCTCTTTCCTCAAATGGGCAAGTACTTCATCACCAACTTCAAAACTGACTTCCTTCCTCCTTTGATCAGCTCTTTGCTTGTACTTGTTGGCATTTTCTTCAAGGTTCTTCTTTACATGTTCATGGATATCCTGCATTGCCTTAGCAAATTCTTCTGCATCTGCACTCCTACCTTCCATTTTCCCCAAGTCTCTCAGCTCATATACACCCCTTGGGTGCTGCCCATACATGATTTGGAAAGGACTCATGCCTGTACTCCTGTTGGGTGAATCATTGTAAGAAAATTCAGCCTATGCAAGTGCTAGATCCCACTATTTTGGGTGCATGCTCACCAAACTCCTCAGGATGTTTCCAAGGCTCCTGTTGACTACTTTAGTCTGCCCATCTGTTTGTGGATGGTAGGCTGAACTGAAGCTTAGGTGAGTTCCCAACTTCTTCCAAAGTGTTCTCCAAAAATGTCCAACAAACTTTGTATCCCATCGTCTGATACAATACCTTGGCAATCCATGTAGTCTCACTATCTCTTGAAAGAACAAGTTAGCTATATGGGTAGCATCACTAGTTTTTGTGCATGGAATGAAGTGTGCCATCTTAGTAAACCTATCAACAACTACAAAGATGGAGTCATGTCCCTTTTGAGTCTCGGGAAATTCCAAAGTATAAAGTCCATGCTCAAACAATCCCATGGTTTCTTTGGGAATAGGAAGTGGCTGATACAAACCAGCGTTTTGGCTAGTGCCTTTACTGTATTGGCATATCCTACATCTCTCTACAAATTTCTTCACATCCTGACTCATTCTTGGCCAAAAATAGTGTGTACTCAGCTGGGCTAATGTTTTGTTTTGACCAAAATGTCCCGATAAACTTCCACTGTGTTTTTCTCGGATCAGGTTCTCCCTCATTGAACCTTTAGGAATGCATAGCTGGCTGCCCTTGAACAACAATCCTTCTTGCAGCATATAGTCCATCCATGGACTTCTATCCATCACTGTGGGTTGCTTACAAGCTTTGTAAGCCTCGCTGAAATCATCATCCTCTTCATATTGCTCTCTCAAGTTCTCAAAACCCATCACACGCACCTGCAGCTCTTGTACAACCAGCACTCTCCTACTCAAAGCATTTGCTACTTTATTGGCCTGTCCTTTCTTGTGTTTAATGCTGAAAGTATAGTTTTGCAAGTACTCCACCCATTTGACATGTCTTTGATTCAATTTAGGCTGATTACTAATAAACTGCAAGGCATAATTATCAGTAAACAACACAAATTCTTTAGGCAATAGGTAGTGTCTCCATTTTTTTAGTGCCTGAACTATTGCATAGAATTCTTGATCATAGGATGAATACTTCCTTTTTGCCTCACTGATTTTTTCACTGAAGAAAGCAACTAGTTTTCCTTCTTGACTCAAAACTGCCCCAATTGCTAGGCCACTAGCATCACACTCCACCTGAAACAATTTGTTAAAATCAGGTAGAACTAAAATGGGCTCTTCTGTTACCTTCTTCTTCAGCAATTGGAATCCTCTCTCTGCTTCTTCAGTCCACTGAAAATGTTTCTTATCACCTTTTATAGTTTCTATCATGGGAGCTACAATACCACTGAAATTTCTGATAAATTTCCTATAAAAACTAGCTAACCCATGGAAACTTCTCACCTCAAACATACTCCTGGGTGTTGGCCACTCAAGGATGGCTTTGATCTTATCCTTATCCATTTTCAGTCCTTCCTTTGAAAGGACAAACCCCAAATACACCAGCTCGGTTTGTAGAAAACTGCACTTTTTCACATTGATCAGCAGTTTCTCTTCCTGCAACTTATTTAGTACCATTCTCAAATGCAATAAATGTTCTTCTCTACTCTGACTAAATACCAAAATGTCATCCAAATACACAATGAAAAACTTACCCGTGAAAATTTTAAGCACCTCATTCATCAGTCTCATGAAGGTACTAGGAGCATTGGTCAAACCAAAGGGCATAACTAGCCACTCATACAAACCATCATTTGTCTTGAATGCTATCTTCCATTCATCTCCCTCTCTGATTCTTATCTGATGGTATCCACTCTTCAAATATATCTTAGAGAAGTAAACTGATCCACTCAAACAATCAAGTAAATCATCTATCCTGGGCAAAGGAAACCTATACCTTATGGTGATCTTGTTGATGGTTCTGGAATCTGTACACATTCTCCACGTTCCATCTTTCTTAGGACTGAGCACCGTAGGTACAACACATGGACTCAAACTTTCCCTTATCAATCCTTTGTCCAACAACTCTTGAACTTGTTGCTTGATCTCCTCATTCTCCCTTGGCGTCATCCGGTAGGCTGCCTTATTTGGCAAACTTGCTCCTGGAATCAGATCTATGTGATGGCTGATACTTCTCACAGGTGGCAACTCATTTGGTAGCTCATCCACCACAATGTCTACATATTCATTCAGAATCTCCTGGACTTCAAGAGGTAAATCACTCAACTGAGTGTTAGTCACTACACTTTTCAATTTACTAATGACTGCAAAACTTACCTCTTCCTTCTTCATGCTTTGTAAAAATTCTTTTGCAACTTACCATCATTACTTTCGAACCTGATTCAGCTGCATCATTCTCTTCCTTCAGAGGTATGAGTGTATGCTCTACTCCATCCTTCTTGAAGGTGTAAGTATTCTTCCTCCCATCGTGAATGGCTTTGTTGTCAAACTACCAAGGTCTTCCTAGAAGGATATGGCAAACATCTATGGGCATGATGTCACACATGACTTGATCTTTATAAGCTCCAATCTGAAATTCTACCTTACATTGTCCGTTTACCAACAGCTGATGTCCTTTTTGCAGCCAGGACACTTTGTATGGAGTGGGGTGTGGCTCTCTTTTCAAGCCTAGATTTTCTACCATCTCAACAGACACAAGGTTGTCTGTACTCCCACTATCAATCACCACCTTGCAGCACTTCCCTTTGCTCTTGCATCTGGTCCTAAACAAACTCTTTCTCTGAGGGGGTTCCATTGCCTCCTTGTTGGGTTTTAGCAGCACTCTCTTCATGAGAAGAGACTCACCATCTTCCGGGATGTTCTCTAGTTTAGGTGCTACATCTAGCTCTCCACTTTGCTCTTCATTTGGAGCAATATACATATTCTTCCCATGGCTATTTTGAGGGTTCTCTTGACACTCATAGGATCTATGACCAGCATACTTGTTGCACCTGAAACACTTACCCAAAAATCTGCCCCTACCTCTTTGATAACCTTGATAGGGTCTCCTTCCTCTGAATGGTGAACCACCTCTTGTGTTCTGTGTGCTACTGGAGCTGCTCCCCTCTTCAGCACTTGTTTGCAGCTGTCTTTTATCACTTGGAGCACCTCTTCCCCTGAATGATCTGCCCCTTCCTCTTGAGACAGTGTTTTGTCTCCTGGTTATTTTCTCCTCTGCTTTTAGAGCAATCTGGTAGGCCTCCTCAATAGTCTTGGGTGTGAGAAGGCTGATCTCATCCTAGATGTTGAATCTCAGTCCATTGATGTATCTAGCTACTTTTTCCAGATCTTCTTCTATGTGGCCTGATCTGATTGTTAGCCTATAGAATTCTTCAGTATATTCTTTCACAGACAACTCCTTTTGCCTCAAATTTTGTAGCTTCTTAAACAAGTTTACCTCATAATCTCTGGGAATGAATTTTCCCTTCATCTTGGCTACCATTCTGTCCCAGCTCTTAATTTTTGCTTTGCCTTTCCTCTTCCTTTCTTCTTGCACTCCATCCCACCACAGGGCTGCATGCTTATGCAATCTGGTCATGGAAAATTTCACTTTTCTGTCATCTTCCACTATACCTTCAAAATCAAAGTACTTATCTAGTGCTTTGATCCAATCAATCAATTCTTCCACGTTCAAGTTTCCTTCGTACATGGGAACCTCCATCTTTGGTTTTGTGTTCACCTTCATGATGGCCCTAATCAATCTCTCTTCAGGTGTCTCTTCCTCCACCTCTGCAGTCAGCTCCTCCTCTGGTGGCTCTTGCTCACCGTCACTGACTTCTGCCATCTCTATTCCTCTTCTTTGTGCCTCTTCTAGGTCCCTCAACCTAGCTGTCAGGTTCCTGATGTCTTCAGCCAATGCTAATTGGGCTGCTTGGGCTACTTGAATTGCTCTCCTGGGTGGCATCTTGTTGTCTCTTCTTGTCCTTTAGATTGTGCACAATCAACTCGGCTCGATACCACAAATGATGAGTTCTGAATTGGAAATGGGGACTACCTTATTTCACTCAAGACTTCTCTCCCTCCTCTGGTGGTATTCTCTTGGCATCAATACCAGCTCCTCGTTGGGGATTGCCCTTTGACAACTTTTGCACACACACTCAATACCTAATCACACCAAACACTAAACCGACTTCCCTGACCTACTCACACTCACACACACTCTAGGAACTCTTATTCAGGACAAGGAAAGTCCATCCCATCCTTCAAAATAGTAAGGCACCACCTGGGCCAAGACTGCCCCTTGAAGGCTTGGGAGGTTTGGTTTGTAGCCCTGAAAACTTGAAAATTTGATACTACCTGTTGCTATACTCCCAACCAGACTGGAAATTTTATGGTTTTGGGTACCCATTAGGATCCCACTGTACATGCTTCAAGACTGATAGGTGTTCTTTTAGAACATTTACCTCTCTCGATGTCCCAAGGGAAGCTGTTTTTTTTTCTGACCTCAATAGGTCAAAAATTGGAAAATCTACCTTTCTTGCTCAAAACGTCTGAAAATTGCATTCAACAGGGCAGGGGAGGTATTTACAACTTACTCATGCTTTTGGAGGGATTTGACAAACAACAAAATGTGAGAAAAACTGAGTTTTCATAACCAAAATTGCCCAAAACGGCCTGTACAAGATGGTTTCACGGTTAGGGGGGTTCCAGATGGTTTCAAGACCCAAAATTACAGGTACAAGGTCATTTTCTCATGACAATGGTGTCATGTAAATTTTGGGATCCTCTCACTCGTGGCTCAAGATTCAACGAGCCCTAAACACACGTTTTTATGTCCAAATTCGCATTATATACACGTGTGGAGGGGTTTCAAAGCCCAAATTTTTTTAGGATCCTGCCTTGGCTCCTCCAACCTCCCGCTATCATCACAGTCAAGCTTGGTGGCTTTCCACGAGCTCACAAATCTCAAGCCTCGGCACGGAGAAAGGAAATAGATTTTTAATACAAAAACATGCAATTTTTTTAGAAACATTCATTCCTCTTTACTTCAAACACTCGAAAACTATTTTTATTCAAATCTCAGCCTGTTTTTCATGCCTTCACCATGAATTTTCTGATCCATCTTCGAATACATTCTCCGGTTACAAAAACAAACTTCCCCATCTTTTTTGGACTGCCACCACATTTCCCCTATTTTCTCCATTTTTTTACCTACCTAGACTTGATTCTCTCAACTTAGCAAATCTCTAAAACAAGGAGATAAACTTGTCCTCCTATTTTATTCCCCTCTATCCTAATGAAATCTCTATTTTAGCCAAAAACCCAAATTGGCCTTATTTAGCTCATGGAGCTGTTTTACATCCTCACTCCGTTTGATTCAAACAGGGAAAAGGAGGGAAAATGAAGAAAACATCTTCCATCCCTTTTACATGACAAATTGAACAAAAACAATAAAACAAAATAAAACATAGTTTATTTATTTATTTATTTTAACTAGTTAGGATGCTCCTGCATCACAAAACTAGCCACAAATGCAAGTGCGCTAATAATATACTATTGGTAGTTAACTAACAATAATAGATCTATTTTCGACATATTTCCATGGAAAGTGCTTTGTATCCATTCGTCCAAAAATAACCAATGTGTGGCACACATGTCTCTGCCTTGTTTTTGTGCTCTACATGCCATCTCTAAAAATAGACCTTCATGAGCAAAAATGGCTAAGTCTCGAAAAGCTGAACTTTTGCTCCGCACATGTGTTCTCCCTATCTGTTCATGCCTTTGAATATGACCTGCTTTCCCACGTGGACTTCTTTGTGCTTTTGTTAAGTGTTATCCGATCAAAATTCCCATTCTACATAGAACTTACAGTTGGTTGGTTACCTTGGGAATCTCACCCAAGGGAGTAGAGCAACCTACAAATACATAAGCCCCACCAACCATAATCCAATCAACACCCACAAAGGGGAAATGTTCAACCCAAAAACCCATATAGTTCCAAAAAATATTTCATTTGTTGTTGGTGGCTCATCTCTCTCCAAGGATTCTATTTCCAAGGCCATGTCTCCTATAGCACTTGTGACAAAAGTGGTTGAAGTTAGTGACTCTCCTAGTATCTCACAAGATCCATCATCTCTTCCTTCTCTTCCATTATCACTTCCAATATTAGTTCCTTCCACTTCCACAATCATTTCTTCTTTCCCATCTCCTTATATGGCCTGTATTCTCATCCCTTAACATCATTATATCAACTCCTATGGCTGTCTTTACGTCCACCCTGTCAATCATTACCACTTCTACCCAAATGCCAACTAATGTTTCTAGTTCTCTTATCATGACTAATGTTTTAGGTATCAGATCTATTGTTCCATCTTCATCAGCATTAGCCATCCTAGAATAGTTGTTTAGACAGACTCTAAAGAAAAAAAAGAAGGTTCCTCTGGGAGATGTCATAGATCTCAGTATATTGGAGCATACACTAAAAATATGGGCCAAGAGGCCAAGGACTATTTCAAGTCTGATAATGAATCCATCTGGGGAGTGAATTGTAGAGGTTACTACTCTCGTTGAGGGAAAAACTAAGGAAACAATTACAGCTGCAAATTATCGGATCTCTAGATTTTCGTTGGGAAAAATCATTCACGAAGGAGCCAAATAAGATGTACACACTGCTCTTAGGGCTTTGCTAGAAAAATATGACAAGGATAAGGCTACAAAAGATGAGCTCAAACTCAAGGTCTAATAGCTCATTGCATTTATAAGGAAAGTAACCCAACCTACTTTATCTACCGAAGTCTCAACTACTATGGCTATGACAGTTTCATCTACTATCGACGACATTTCTTATCATGAGATCAAAATGCTAGGCCAGAAAGGGAGATTAGTAAATGGATGGGTTCAACTAATTTTGCATGAAGTTGATCCTTTAATTAAAGAAGTTGTCAGGATATACAATGATTTGCAGGATGGGAGAACTACTATTTACAAAATGGACAAATCATTTTTTGAGGATAATAATAACTTGAATTTAAATCTGGAAACATGGAGTGAAATAAGAGAAGTAGACCCAGACTTGCTCCTTTAAGAAGAGGTGATCGATGATTCCTCAAAGTTATTTGAATATCAAAAGGCCATGGAATTTTGGTGCCAAGTGTTGCAAGATTTAATTAAGAAATTGGAAGATAAATGAGTAGAAATCACAGATGCCCTGAATGATATCTTAGAAGAGTTTGATGTTGCTAATTGTAAATTTTTCAATTAAAACATTAACGCTCTCCCAGAGGATCAAATTAAGGAAAATTTCAAGGATTTGGTGAAGCGTGATAATGAGGTCACCAAAAATTTCAGCAGTGACTCCATTGAGTGATTGGTCTTGTGCCAAAATTTCATAGGAGGTGAAGAAAGTTGTGAGTAAACTTTGAAGAGTGCTAACCAAGATCACAAAAGAGATTGAGACAATGGATGTTGTGAATCACTACGCGTGTGGACCTGGAGATGAAGAAATTCAGGGGATCATCAAGTGCTTCATCGAGTATAAGCATCGAATGGCTGTGTGGGAAGGTGAACAACATAAACCTACAAAAGGAAGGCGAATGAACCAGGATAAAGCTAAGCGGCCATGAAAAGATATATCTAAGCTTCGGATTGGTCAAAGTTTTAGGGTTGATTGAGTCAAACCCTTGCAACAAACTTACTATTTTCATGGGAGCATGTTCCCTTAATTTAATGACATTTCTATTTTTAGTAAAATGTGAGTTAAGGGCCCAGTTGTAATGGCTCAGCCTAAGAACTTATAAATAGTTGAATACATGAAGTATTGGGGAAAACATAAGATACAAATCATTTTGGTATGAAGTTACTCTTCAAGCTTGGAAGAGTGCTTTAGATATTTCTAAAACCTTTTAATTATATTCAGAATTATACCTTGCCATTGGAAATTTGATTTATTGTGTTAGATGGTTAATCAATACTTACTTTGTGAATGTATGATTCCTTAGTGTGAGTGGTTAGCTTACCTTTATTTTGGATTATCTATTTCATGTTGTGAGGGAGTAATGTGATTATCTTTTATTTCAGTTGTGAGAATCTTATTTTCCTTCTATGTTAAAAGTTGTATTATCATTATTCATAGTCAGTGAAATGGATGTTTAACATGTGCATGTATTCTTTCCTCATAATAATTGTGTATTTGAATCAAATTTGATCTCTCTCTTATGTATACTCAAGTTTAACGAAGGAACATATGTCCGGTCTATGGTATTTTGTACCCTTTCCAAGTTGCAATAGGTGAAGGTGGTCAACGATGCAAGTATCCTACCCACATTAACCCTTCCAGAGATTAAACATCCCTTTATTTGGTGCATCACCATCCCTAGTATAGTCTCATTTCTACAAAATATCTTTCCCTAAGACCCATGAAAATGTTAGCCTAGGACTAGGTAGTCATTTTATTACACTAGGAGTAATACAACACTTAGTTTAGGAAAAGGAAGCTGACCTTCTCCGGAGGTTCACCTCGAGCCCAAGTCCCGCAGCTTGAGAGGTGGTCCCATGTGTCCCAATCGCATCGAACATTCGGCCATTTGGGGTTGTCCCAATCACACCGAACATCCTAAGAAAATCCAAATCTTAGCCATTTGGGGGTGCAATGATCTTTTTGGCGACAAATTTTTTTGGCACGCCAATCGGTGGGATAGAGTTAGTAATTCTCTTCTCATTAGCACAAATCAAAGAACCTAGTGACTATATATATCTAGATTCCAAATCTTAGTGCATTCACTTATGTGAAGAATTCAGACAAGAGCCTCTTCAAATAAAGGGAGTTATCATCATATCAAACTTTTTGTGTCTCCTCCAAAAGAGAAGAAACATAAGTGTCTTAATCCATGAATATATTACGAGCTACAACTTTATCTCATAGAGGTCATTCAACCCTTCCATACAGAAGGTTTCCTCCATCAAAGAACAATCAAACTCTTGCTGCTATGACACGAAACCAAGTTTTTCCCCCTTTCAATGCAATTAGTCTGCTTCTGTTGGCTCAACATGACCCTATACCTGTTGTAGCACTCAAAATTTTATCCTTTTACACAGGATAAACTCATGTTACTCCAGTAGCAAACATTCTTTATGTAGCCAACATCTACATGGTTTGAATATTGACACTATACACGTCACGAAGAGGATAACATTTCTTTTAGACTTTTGGAAACTTCCTTCAAGGGGAAAGCACTTCAATGGTTTCGAGGGTTACGTATCCAAAAAGACAAAAGGTATTAGAACATAACCACTTGGGATGAGTTAGGAGAGAAGCTCTGCAAATAGTTTGAAGACAAGAGTGATCACCTATTACTCATAGAACAACTCACCACCATAAAGAGATCTCCCTAACTCACCACCATAAAGAGATCTCCCTAGGAGTACATGAGTGATTTCAATTTCTAGTTTAACAAGACTTGGAATAGGATTCCAAAATCGTTGAGCCCTCTCCAAATAATGCATTTTTGTACTATTTGTGAGCTTTGAATAACGATGTAGCAATTATGATTCAATCCATGGGGGACTACATTACCTGATGCTTATGACATAGCCATAAATGTGGAGAATTCTTTGATTTAGGATGGAAAGATAGCTCCCGACTACCACCACCACCAAACCCATAAATGGGACCACCCATGCCATTTTCTCTAGATCTTATAAATAATCAGCCTATCATTGCTAATAACTATCCCGAAGAGCCTCTAATCAGCCAGCTCAATCTGTCCCAACCTCTTCAAATGATCTATTTGAAGTAAAATAATGTGCTGCAAATGGGTGTACCTACGAACATTGAAAGAAGAAATGAGATTGTAGTAATGAAAAGGCAACAAAAGATTGTACTATTCCCCAATATGCTCAACCATTCCAATCCCAATATCAAGAAAATTGTCCTTTTCAAGGAAATAATCGGCACTGTAGAACCAAGTTGTTGGCTAAGCAAGCAAGCATGAAGCCTTTGAACTTCTAGAACCCTTCTATTACTAGTTCATCTAAATCCATAGTACCAATCTAGAATAACCTCATTCAAGATTATGAATGGTGTTATCCTTTTTCTCAGCCTCACAACCAAAATCTTTGCCCAAACAGAGTTCTGAGTCGGGCCCTTATGGTCCAAAGCATATCCACTCAACTTGAATCATCCACCGGACCATCCACTCACGAAATTCAAGACCAACCTTCTGATGAAACTATGCTACTAAATTGACAAATAGAAGAAGTCTTTTTTGGCATTAATATTTGAATAAAATTTTTTGCCTCCACTATAACATCCAACACATGTTCCAAGAAGAGGGAAATAGACCCACAATCTTCCAAAACTGATTAGGCATCTATTTCATAGTCCCAACACAAATATCAGATGATAAGGGCACGAGAAAGAAATCACCAGAAGTATCCACGGATCATTCTACAAAGAAGGATGGGACTTCAAGTATCACAATGCCCAATAGGCATTTTCTAAAAGAAGACTCTAATGCCCCAAAAGGTATTAGAAAAGTGGGGGAAATTCTATTCAACATTGTGGAGCAAATGAAGAAGACCAATTTGAGTGTCATGATGTGGGATGCGCTCTCAATCCCTTCTTAGAGGAACTTGCGATCCACGATAATCCAAAGTGGAGGATTTGAACAAATTTGACACTACCAATGAGATCATCAGGTCAAGAAGTAGTAGTGGAAACCAACTCGTGCCATTGACCTCGATGAAACAAAAGTGTTTTCAAAAGCCAACAAGCCTCCATTCTATATTTTGCTGATTATTGGTGATCATTTGGTGCACAATTGTATGATCAATTATGGATCCAGTAGTTATGTAATGCCCAAATAGATTGCATATGTATTGCGAATTCCATATACTCTAATTTCAATAGAGCGGTGCATGCGATGGGTTTCTTTTAGTTGGGAGATGATGACTTATGGGAGAAGGACCAAGAAATAGAAAAGGGGCAGCTGCAGGTAGAAGGGAAAAAGGTGGAGACACGTGGCGAGGAAGTGCTTCAAATGCAGGGAAGAAGACATAAGTGGGGGCCATTAAGGAGCTTTAGCTTACTATCCATGTCTGTCCTAGTTTGAATTTCACATAAGACATATCTTTTATTGATCTCCCTCCCCTTTTTTCCATTTTCTTATCATGGGAGTTCACTACCAAGATGGGTGGTTATTTGTCATCAGACTGGTCACATATGATCCTTAGAACTTGGTATGGGACAAAGGTGACTATAAGAGCTGAATCTATTCATAATCATGTGGAACCATACACTACCAAACCCATAAATGGGAATTATGCCATTGGTGATCCAGATGAAGAAGACACAGATCACGAGCCAACTACTCTCATGGAAGAAGTTCGACACAAAGGCTTGATGAAGTAAGTATCAATCACCAATATGATCCCTATGCTTATTTATTAGTAGATGAAGAATCTGGTTTGTTGCTCCTAGAAGAAATAGGATTGGGGACATACTAAATTCATGAAGAGGATACAATCATACCTCAACTTGTCAAAGCATCAAGCGATACAAAAGGACTATGGAAAATTTTCTTCGATGGCTCAAGAAGTAAAAATGGATTTGGTGCAGGGGTTATGTTGATTTATTTGGAAGGAGAAAAATATTTCTCTTCCTTTCGGTCATTTGCAGTTTAGTTGTACTAACAATGTTGCTAAATATGAGGCTCTCATACAAGGAATTCAGCTTTCTGGAAAAGAGGAATCCAAAAATTGATCAGCTTCTGCAATTGGATAATATTTCATATTTTCACTTGGGCCCACACCCCATTAAGTGGATGTCACAGCTGCGGCCATTTTAGTCCCTTCTACAAAGAACCTCCCGTTGTGACTTTACCGATAGTGAATTGGTTGTGCACCAAGTAACAGCCTGTAGTGCATCAAAAAATGATCTATTGAGATCATATGAAAATCAGGTTTGGGACCTAATAGAAGATTTTGAAGCTTTTGGAATTCATGTAATTCCGAGATAGCAAAATCAAGATGCTGACAGGCTGGCTACTATTGGCTCCAAATACAATGTACCTACGGACATCATGAAAGAAGAAAAATAGATGGTCAAAATGGCTATTTATCATGTCTCGTAGTACCAGATAATGTAAGTAGTTGGCGATGTGGTTAAGGTGTTCGATAGTGATCAAAAGATTGTACTCTTCCTATAGCATGTGGAGGAAAGAAGTAGAGTTCACTACCAAACATCAAAGATAAGCTTCAAAATATTACCGTGATAAAATTATACGAAATTTGAAAGGAAACAAGAAAATAATAATAAAAATAATCACTGCCAAAAACGCCCCGAGGAGGTTACATTGGAATCTATATTCAATTTAGATAATCAAGCTAAAGGACTGGAAAGTGAGCACTAATATGGTGGTCAAGGATGAATATTTTGCATCAAAATGCCTCGCTGTTTAGCCAATGGAAAAAGATATGCGCATGGCTTCACTTTGACGAGAGGTCGAGGTGACAAGTGATTTTTAAAAATTGGTAAGCATTATGTGCGCTCGACCTGGAAAAAAAGACCGCTCAAGAAAAGAAATCTTTCATTAAACTATGTCAAGAATATCATGATATTTTCGCATGGAGTTATAAAGATCTGCATGGTTTCAATCATGGTTTAGCTCAACATACCATTGAGCTCGATCCAAACTCTAAGCTAGTTTGTAAAAAGTAGAGGCCAATCAATCCTAAAATTGATCCGCTAATGAGGAAAGAGCTAACCAAGCTTATCGAGGCCTGCATAATCTTTCCCATCAAACATTCCTTGTGGGTAGCTAATCTGGTGCATGTAAGGAAGAAGAATGGAGAGATTTGACTGTGCATGGATTTTAGGGATTTAAACCGCACCTCATTGAAGGATCACTACCCTCTTCCGTCAATGGAGAAAATTGTCCAAACAATGGTGGGGGCTCAAAGGTATTCTTTGCTCGATGGATATTCAGGGTATAATTAGATTCTGTCCAATAATATGATCAATTCAAAATGGTTTTCACTACCAAGTGGGGCACATACGCTTACAACAAGATGTCATTTGGGTTGTCCAATAGGGGCTACCTTCCAATGAGCCATGGATATGGAATTTAAAGGAATAATCAATGATATTATCTTGGTTTACGTTGATGACATAACTATCTATTCTAAGCATGCCGAAGATCATATCACACATCTAAGAAACTTTTTTCAAAGATGTAGAGAATTTGGGGTCTCATTGAACCCTAAGAAGTACATTTTTACAGTTCAGGAAGGAAAATTGTTGGGAAACATTGTTTCATCAGAAGGACTGTCTATTGATCTAGCTAGGATCCATTCAATTATGTCCTTATCTCTTCTAAGTCACAAGAAAGGTCTCTAGAGCTTCCTAGGAACCATAAATTTCATGCGGAGATTCATTCCTCAATTTGTAACATTGGCTAAACCACTCAACCATGCTGAAAAAGAACATTCCATTCTCATGGAAAAAGGATGTGAGGGATATTTTTGAGGATATCAAAATGGCCATTTCCCAAGCCCCACATTGGTAAACCCCAATGTTTGACAAATATTTCATTCTATATGCTTTCATGGGTTAGGAAAGTATTTAGGATTCTCACCCAAAAAAATAAAAATCTAATGGAACAACCAATTGCCTTCTTAATTTAGTCTCTCAAAGAATACGAGTTCAAGTATTCCTTCATTGAAAAACAAGTCTTTTTAGTCATTTGATCTCTGAAGATGTTTAGACACATGTTGTCCAACAACAAAGTACACCGAGGGTTTCTTATCCTGATGTCAAGGATTTTTGTTAAAGAAAGAAATGAACAAAAAACATGTAGGGTGGATCACAAAAGTAATGGAGTATGACATACACATTTGTAACATTCCCATTTTAAGACTTTAGAACAAGGATTTTTTTAATAATGTTCTCTTTTCTAAATAATCATAATTTAGAACACACATTTCAAATTTTGAATAATGTTCTCTATTCTAAATAATCATATAGAACACACATTCCATGCCATTAATCTCATAATAGATAACCATATGTAGCTGTAATGACTCGGTGAACTATCGATCTCTCATTTCATGACTCAGAGTTTCATCGATCTCTCATTTAACTCGGTTTCAATGTTAACTTAATGTATACTAAGTATACTTGGTTCTCTTACCCTTTTTGGGTATTGAAAGTGTTTTGTTTAAGAGGCCTATCTGAATATTTGTTACCAATATTCATCTGAAATCCTGCATCTTAAACTAGGTGACATATGACAACGCAACCAACAACTTGCGATACTTTGGCCAAAGATTTTCACATGTTGTGCATGTTCATATTCCTAGATGACATACTCATCAAATGGAATATGTCCTTCACCCCACTTCATCTGTTATCTAGAATGGTCTTCACTAACTCCTATCAGTCCACTTGTCCAAGGTTTAACCTAACCTAAGTTAGCAACATAGATTGGTATAGAGAACCACTCACGGTGACTAAGGGTACATAGACATACTCAATCGACCCAAGTCGATTGCATGTGTCTAGTTACCTTAAGTCATCATGAGTTACCCCTATACAAAAGCATGCTCCTAAACTAACCTAGAGTATAACCAAGGTCAAGTCCGAGTTTATGTAAATCTAGATGATCCAATTCGGAAGGGTGTTGTGACATGTCAGCTGCAACACTATGTGCCCTCATGAAGACCCAAGTCTTCATGATGGCATGGTACTGTAGTTGGCATGTATCAACATCCTATGGAATCATCTCATCTAGATGTACATATCTAGATAAGAATTTAACTACTTACTTATCTTCTCAATTAAGATTTAATTTTAGTAACCCTATTGCTAAATCTTTGATTTCTTTAATCATTAAGGTTGCTAAACATAAATGATTAGCAATTACCATGCTAGATAAATCTGCATCCAAACCTCTTTCTGAAGGTTTGTGTTTCATTCCTTAGTATCTTATTTTAAAATTCAGACTTACAAACAAAATCATCATACAAACAATAAGATTAACTTACTTAGCTTAACCAAGTTTAAGCATGATTGAATTCAAATTCAGATTCCTTTATAATAGACTTCATTAAGATGAAGTCTATTTATTGTATATGTATTTATTCTTTTTCAATTACCTTGTTCTGATTTTGATTTAATAAGAGGAAGCATACTTCCCTCCTTCCGAATATCATTTGGATAGGATTCCCAAAAAGGTCTTAACGGATTGCTTAACCTTGTAGAATATTTCTTTTCTTATAACTATATTAGTTAGGGATTCATTGCAAGCTACTACATTTTACAAGATACATAATTATTTTTCACTTTCATAATCATCATTTAATGTGTATAATGACTTAGTTAAATGATCAATAGTGGATGCCAACTTAACAAGTTACATTTAATTAAGGAATAGAATATCCATTCCCTTTTCACTTATTCATCTTAAGTTCAACCAAAAAAGTTCAAAATAGACATGAACATGAAATAATAAGATAAGGTTTGCAAATTTCTTTTTATAGAATGCCCAAAGAGAATGACACATCAAGTACAATTAACACTCAACCCTTTTTCCATTCATCAAAGTAAAATACACCTTTTACAATCTCAATCCTTCCAGACTTCTTTCATCCCAATCAACATTAATAAACTCAAATAAGAATTACAACTTTTCCCTTTTCAATTACATTTCAATAAGAATCAAGGTTCCTCATAAAATATCCAACCCTTAGGCAAACATAAGAAGCATCATAAAAGAACTTGTCTTCTTTTCTCACTTACAAATCCATCTACAAAAATTGCTAGCATGGGTCAGTTCATCGAACTGAGCATGATAAGCACTAAGCATTAAAATGATGTGCTTTCAACTAACTATTTCATAAAAAGAACTCTACTTTTATGAAATAGTAAGCAATCAGATAGATGCCTCATAAAGAAATAAGGATCATAAAAGGAAGAATAGAGTGAGAAACCACATTACATTAAGTAAAGATCATGATCAAATCAACACTCTTCAATCAATGATTTCATAAGAAAAATTACATCAGATAAGTAATATTTCATCTAAATTACTTATCTCATTCTTACTATAGTTATCTATAGTTCATTCTTGATTCATGCAACTAGATCAAAGGAAGATACTATTCTAATAATTCCAAAGATATAATTGTTTTCAAGAAGCACTGAACTACAATGCATAGCCTTAACATAATTCAACATATAATATCTAAAATCAAATTCATTCGATCTTTAAGGATGGAATTTAGGATAAACCAACAACATCCTAAAGAAAGAGTTCCCTTTATTTCCGATACTAACCAATTTCAATTCCAATTTAATTTCCTATTTAAATCCCAATTTCAATTATCTGATCAAAGAGAAGAAGTTTAGGTTTACCCTCCATTAACCACTTAGCTCCATACATGAGTAACACATATAAGAAAAAGGTGAACAAATGAAAA
The DNA here is from genome assembly GCA_018340775.1 of Taxus wallichiana var. yunnanensis. Taxonomy (NCBI): domain Eukaryota; kingdom Viridiplantae; phylum Streptophyta; class Pinopsida; order Cupressales; family Taxaceae; genus Taxus; species Taxus wallichiana. The sequence goes on along the minus strand of CM031237.1, from coordinate 897,968,377 downwards.
AGGAGGACAACTTAAGTCTTCCTTCAGGTTCAACAAAAAAAACATTGTATTCAACAACTCAGGAAAGAGAGAGAAGTCAACAATAAGGTCGAGAGAGAGGATCTCATTATTCTTTCCCAGAAAGGAAAAGTATATCAGAATAAAAGAACTGATACGAGAACCGATCAAGAGATCTTTAAACTCTTATTGAATAAAGAAAACATAAAACTAATCGGTAATGAACTAAAATATAAGACCACACACATGCAAGTGAGATATCAAAGATGGGTTTCTCTCAACGTACAAAAAAACAACCACAATAACACATTAGCTATGACTTAAGGAGATATTCAATGAATTTAGTTACAACTATACATGAAGTATCAAACAACAATTGATCATTCACTTTCATCCAACATTAATAGCTTCAGACACTACAAGTAAAGCTTAATCATCCTTGCAGAAAATGATTACAAGATTACAGTCAAGTAACACATATTCCCAACTTCACAGGATAAAAGGAACCATCTTTAGATAAGAAGGGAAGGAGTCCAACCAGATTCAAATACAATGAGGGAAACAAAATAAATTGTAACCCCCAATACATATGCTCAACATTGAGTTCAAAAGGAGAAGAGAAAACTGTAACGTTCCAACCCAATTCCTTCAGGTAAACAAAACTGAACTAATCCAAAGTTCAACTAAGAAACCCCAATCCTACCACACTCATCTGTGGGTATCAAATTTAAGAGTTAATAACAAATCATTTCATGACAGGAAGTTGTGAAAACACATTGTCATCACAAAGTCTCAAGAAGAAGCTAAATCACATTTTATCACACTTCAGAGCAAGGAAGAATAGTTCAAAATGAAATCCTTACTTAGTGGGGACATCTACCAACTTGTTTCAAAAAAGATACATAGAAGTTCTCACAAAAAACAAGTCATTTCAAACTCAAAAAGGTAAATCTTCTTTACTTTATTTCAGACAAAATTGAATCCACAAAGTGTTGAATCCAAACAACCATTTCAGCATAATCTCAACAGAACAACAAGATTTGAGACAATTCATGTTTCAGCAAAAGACATCACATTTCATACTTCTTCCAACAAATGAAAAAAAACCCATATAAAATCTTTATCAACAATGTTTTCCCTAATTCATTTGGCACAGGCAATAGAAGTTCTCACAATTTTATCAACATTCTAGTTCTAACAAAAGATAAAGCACGATTTACCCAAACATTCATCAAAGAAACTACCCATATCGAATCTTCTTCAAACAACAATTCAAGCAAGAGAATATAACAAGAATAAACAAGCATGAATGAAAAAATAAACATTCAACAAAACCCATTTGTTTCCAAGAGTAGAGTTCTTTTTTAATGAAGATGTTTAGTAAAAAAAGAACAACTTAATGAGAAGAGCCTATCATGCCTGATAGAGTTTCTGTTGATTTGCAGAAGACTTCCAGCCGAGCCTCCAAAATCTCTTCTTTCCAAAACAACGTCAACAACCAAATATTTTGCTTCCCTTATACTTCCACAGGTTTAGAAATAGCTCAAAAGATGTTAAAGATGCAAAGGATCAAAAATAAAATTTCTGGTTTGAAGAACCAAAACCCTCATGCAGAGCGAAAAACCAAAAATAACAAATGACCAAACAACTTCCCACAAAATCTGCTCCTTCATCTTTCTAGGTGGTTTCCTTGCCATGATTGAGGTCATTAAATGCATTGAATGCCACTTTCCCTCCTCTTTCTCTATGCCACCACCATTTCAAATTTGGTGAGGTTCCATTTCAAAAATTTGCATGCATTTTATATTTGGTAATGATGCCAGCTAGGCATCCCACTAACCTCTCCATGCCTCCGCCAAACTTGGTAGATTTAAGATGTGACAAAAATCAATTCCCATAAATACCTTAGAAACCATCGCCACCAACTTCCCACTTTCCATGTAACCCTTAGGTTCCCCTTTCTTTGCTTAGTAATAGTTTAGGTTAGATTAACATTAGGTTAGGTTTCCACCTTAGTTCTTAGGTCATTAGTATTTTCCTTAGGTTAGTTCAAAACTCCATAACCATAAAGTATACTATCTTAGGTTAGGTTATAACCCTTAGATTAGAATCCATATAGGATAGGACATCACAACATAGGTTAAGGCATCAACCTTAGTAGTTTAGCAATAGGTCCCAGATAGGTCTTAGTTACCATAGGTTAAAATTAACATAGTATGGAACATTCGACTAAGGCTAAGGTATTTGCCTTAATAGCCCTTTAACAGACCTTTAATCTTCTCATTCAATTCAACGTTATAAATTATTTATCAAGGAGGTCCAAGTTCACCATTTTCAGCATGATGCAAAGTAAGGACACCTGAAACCGGTTTCCCCGTAATCATAGCCAAAACAAGACTTAGTTCCTCATTACCTTTCCATTTCAGAATGTTAGTTATCAAGATGATAATAAAGAAGAATTGAAGCATACCTTGGATCAATGGAATTGATTCAAGGTGTGTTGTTAACATAAGGTAAGTATGAAAACAATAGTACAAGTTCACAACTTACAAATCATCAGTAGAATGACTTCATTTCCAAGTAAATAGAATTACAACAAGTATGAATCTTTATACAGTAATAACTTATCCATTGCAAACATGATTTCCAAAGTCAAAAGAATACACCTTCCTAAGACAAATCACATGTCAACATTTGCAATGTCAAAAGTGGAAGTCATCATAGTAACAATCATGCCAAAGATGTTACATACCTTCCTCCTTAAAAGAATCATCATCCGATGATTAACTTAATCAAACCATTAAAGTTTAGGACAAAACTTAATTATTGTCCTTCCATTCATATGTTCATAATAGAACTAGATTTGAGAAATTCAAATTTCAAAACAGTATTAAAATAGTTGTTAAATAGTTCAGTAACTACCCAAGTCTAGCAGATTTATCATCAAAACATGAATAAAATTTTCAGATTTTAACAGTTTTTAATAATCAATTTTGATCAAACAGATGTGGAAAATTAGATCTCATATCTTGAGATTTTCCCAGGTTGCACTTTCTTCGTTAAATTGGTCCCACTGGACCTTACATTGACTTATTTCATGATTTCTTAAGTGCAACTGGTGAGTTTCCAGCACTCGAATGGGCTTAACCATGATTATTCTGGGTCTTGGACCTATAAGGAATTCCAATTTAACACATGTGATAAATCTAAAATGTATTTCTTAAGCAAAGAAATATGGAAAACATCATGCATTCATGATAAAGCAGGAGGTAAAGCTAAACGATAAGCTACAGGGTTGATTACTTCAACAATTTCAAAGGGTCCCACATAACGAGGTGATAACTTGGCAGCCTTGCCAAAATTTATAGAACTCTTTTGGTTTAACCCAAAGAAAGACCTTCTCACCAAGTTCAAATTTCTTATCAACCCACTTTAAGTCTGCATAACTCTTTTTCCTATCTGCAACTTCCTTCAAGTGTTCACGAATCATTTTTACTTGTTGTTCCATTTTTGTAAGGATTTTTGGCCCAATTACCTCTCTATCCTCAATGTTGTCCCAGCTAATAGGGGTTCTGCATTTCCTTCCGTATAATGCTTTGAAAGGTGCCATTTTTAGAGAGGCGTGATAAGTGTTATTATAAGAAAATTCAACTAATGGGAGGTACTCCTCCCATTTATATTGTTGTCCATGTAATACATTCACAACATATCCTCTAAAACTTGATTAACTCTTTCAGTCTATCCATCCATTTCTGGGTGATATGCAGAACTAAAATTCAACTTAGTTCCGAGGGTGCATTAAGTGTTTGCCAAAATCTAGATGTCATTCTTGGATCTCTATCCGATATGATCAATTCAGGTACTCCATGTAACCTGAAAATATCATGCACAAATCTTCTTTCTAACACAGTGAATCATCCTTTAGATTACTAAGCAATAAAGTGTGCTACCTTTGTTAGTTTATCAACAACAACTAGAATAACATCATGTTTATTTTTTGACATAGGAAACCCCTGAACAAAATCCATGCTTATCACTTGCCATTTGTACTGTGGAATGTTGTGAGGATACAATAAACCAACTGGATGCATATGCTCTGCTTTAACACGTTGACACTCTAAGCAATGTGTCACAAATTCCATCACATCCTTTTTCATCCCTTTCCAAAAATATTGTTGTTTTATATCAGCAAGCATCTTCGTAATGCCAGGGTGTCAGAAAAAGGTGAATTGTGAAATTCAGCTAATAATTTATTTCTTAAATCATTTGCCAAAGGTATGTATACCCTATTTTCAAACCGCAAGATTCCTTCATTGTCAAAGTGAAAACCTTTATATCTCACATCATTTGGATCTGCAACAAGTGTTGTCTTTACTTGCTGAAAATAAGAATCAGATTCCATGACACTTTTCACCTCATCTTTAAACTGAGTTCTCAATGTTATAAGAGTATAAATGTGCTTCCTACGACTTAGAGCATCTACTACTCTATTTTCTTTTCCTTTAATGTAACTTATGTCAAAATCATACTTGAGATAGAAATTCTAACCATCTTCGTTGTCTTGCATTTAGATTTGGTTGAGTAAAAATATACTTCAACCTAAGATGATCAATTTTTAGTTCAAAAGGCCTACCAAGAAGGTAATGCCTCCATACTTGAAGCGCATGAACAATGGCAACAAGCTCTAGGTCATGTGGAGCATAATTCAGTTCATGTAACTTGAGTTTTCTACTTTCATAAGCTATGACATGATCATTCTACAATAGAATACCTTCGAGACCCTCCCAGATGCATCTGTTATACGATAGTAAAGTATCCATTAGGATCAGGTACAATCAAAATAGGTGTTGTAGTTAACTGATCCTTTAGAATCTTAAAAGAAGATTCACATTTTTCATTCCAAACAAATTTCTTGTCTTTCTTCTGTAATGAAGTTATTGGTGCAACAATCTTAGAAAAGTCTTTAACAAACTTTCTATAGTAACCAAAAAGACCCATGAAGCTTCTAACTTCATGTACATTCTTGGGTGCAGGCCACTCAGTTATAGCTACAATCTTTGAGGGGTCTACCACTATTCCATTCTTGCTTATAACATGACCCAAATAGTGCACTTCGTGTCATAGAAGGAACATTTAGATACTTACCATACAATTTTCTCTTTCTCAAGATTTCCAAAACTATCTTCAAATGCTTATGATGTTCTTCAATAATTTTAGAGTATATAAGAATATCATCCAAGAATACAAGCACAAATTTGTCCAAGTATTCTTGAAAAATATTATTCATCAAATTCATAAAAGTGGTAGGTGCATTCGTCAACCCAAAAGGTAAAATTGTGAATTCATAATGCCCATACCTTGTTCTAAAAGTTGTTTTATGAATGTCTTCATCCTTTATTCTCAATTGATGATATCCAGATTGAAGATCTATTTTAGAATACACTGATGCACCACGCATCTGATCAAACAAATCATCAATTCTAGGAAGTGGATATCTATTCTTAATTGTTTCTTTGTTTAACATCCTATAATCAATGCACAATCTAAGTGTGTCATCCTTCTTTTTCACAAAAATTACTAGTGCTCCCCAAGGTGAGACACTCGGTCTTATCAAACCTTTTGACAAAATTTCTGAATGAGCCTTAAGCTCTACCAACTCAATGGTAGTCATTCTATAAGGTGCCTTGGAAATAGGCTCGGTTCTTGGTTTAATCTCGATCGTGAAGTCAAACTCTCGTTTGGGTGGAAGACCTAGTAACTCTTTTGGAAACACATCACTAAAATTTCATAACAATTGATATCTTTCCATGAAATCATTACCTTCTTTTATTTTAGAAATTTTTACTGCATACAAGGTACAACCTTTGTTTTTGGCCTTTTTAAGTTGCATAGCTGACAACTTCCTAACTGAAATCTCATGTTTTACACCCTGAATGACTATTTTTTTATAGATCATCTAAACAACTAATCTATTTTTCAAAATAGTCAACCTTTTGCTTTATGCTCAGCTAGCCAATTAACACCTATGATTACATCATAAGACCCCAAAGGAGCAACATAAAGGTCAACTTCTATGGAAAAACTAGGCAAGTCAAGGACTGCTCCAAAAAGACACATACTAACTGTATGAACAACATTATTTCCATAATGTACAACCCATGATTTATCCATTTTTTCAGCTTTTATTTTTAATTTTGAAGCTAACTTAGTAGAAATAAAACATTCAAGTAGCTCTAGTATCAAAAAGTATAGTCACAGGTATACCAAATAACTTACCTGGAACTTCTATGGGTGTGACTTGCTTTTTAGCTTGCTTGTCAGCTACTGCAACATGTATCCTGTGTTGTTGATTATGGTCATCCTTTTTCAAAGGATAGTGACTCGCGTAATGGTCCTTTGCCACAATTAAAAAATAGCCTCCTAGGTCCCTTCCTAGGCTCAAATTTATTTCCAGCCTTGAAGTTATCATTCTAGCTCCCGTAGGACTTTTGTCCATTATTATTGTTCTTGACAAAGCTATTCCGCATACTAGCAATAAGTTTTTTTGTTGTTGTTTTTTTCTTATTATTATCAGTGGAAAATTTTTTTTCATGCCAAACCTCTTCCAGGGTCCCTTTTTGGGTGCAAGAGATGAAGAAGAGTTTGGAACTTTCTTTCTAATTTCCTCCCTATGAGCAAGAGATTGCTCTCAATTTTTGTTCCTTCCTTATGGATTTTTCAACAACCCCTTCCATAGTGGTTGGGCTGTGAACATCCACCTCACCACCTATAATGGGATTTAATCCCATGATAAATTTTTGTATCCTGAACTTCTCATCAGTTTGATACTGAGGCACGTACTTAAGGAGTTTAGTAAACCTTTCCCATACTACTATTTGTTAACTTTCCTTGAGATAAGTTCTGAAATTCAGTCATTTTATGATCATAATAAAGTTGAGGCAGCCACCGTTTCCTAAAGTAACTTTTAAATTGATCCCAAGTTATGTCTATTTCGACAATGTTCAACTCATCCTTATGGTTGTCCCACCATGAAGATGCCTCATGGGAAAGCTGATAAGCTCCCCATATCACTTTTGTTTCCTCAGAGAAGTTTCTTATTGCAAATTACTTCTCCATTTCATTGAGCCAGTTCTTAGCCCCATCCCAAGTGTAGTTCCATCAAACTTGGGAGGACTTATTCTTTTTATATCATTGGTGAGTTCATTGCTTAATCTTGCCTTTTTATTCTCAGGATGATTAGGTATGTTTACATTATTATTATCAACACCAGGTTTCCCCATTGGTGTTGTCCATAGGAGGTGGCTGATTATTATTACCAGCATCTTCTTCCTCCTCCTCATTACCCATAACTTGTTGTTCAAGTAGTCAAAATGATCTCTTGTGTCCAATAGGGAAGCAAGGATCTCATCATGAGTTTTTGGGCAGTAGTTGCTTCTCCACTAGGTGGTGGGTTGTTTGCAGCATTTCCTCTTGTTCTAACCATTTTTGTTAACAAGAAAATTTAAGTTTTTATCAGATTATGGACACTAATAGGTCCAAGAGCTGTAACCTTCAAGCTCGATACCAAGATGTAACATTCCCATTTTAAGACTTTAGAACAAGGGATTTTTTTTTAATAATGTTCTCTGTTCTAAATAATCATAATTTAGAACACACATTCCAATTTTTGAATAATGTTCTCTATTCTAAATAATCATAATATAGAACACACATTCCATGTCATTCAATCTCATAACAGATAACCATATGCAATGTAATGACTCGGTGAACTACCGATCTCTCATTTCATGACTCAGAGTTTCATCGATCTCTCATTTCATGACTCAATTTCTTACCGATCTCTCATGTTAACTTAATGTATCATATACTAAGTATACTTGGTTCTCTTACCCTTTCTAGGTATTGAAGTGTTTTTTAAGAGGCCTATCTGAATATTTGTTACCAATATTCATCTAAAATCCTACATCTTAAACTAGGTGACATAGGACAACGCAACCAACAACTTGCGATACTTTGGCCAAATATTTTCACATGCTATGTGCATGTTCATATTCCTAGATGACATACTCATCAAATGGAATACGTCCTTCACCCCACTTCATCTATTATCTAGAATGGTCTTCACTAACTCCTGTCAGTCCACTTGTCCAAGGTTTAACCCTAACCCAGGTTAGCAACATAGATTGGTATAGAGAACCACTCGCGGTGACTAAGGGTACATAGACATACTCAATCAACCTAGGTTGATTGCGTGTGTCTAGTTACCTTAAGTCATCGTGAGTTACCCCTATACAAAAGCATGCTCCTAAATGAACCTAGAGTATAACCAAGGTCAAGTCCGAGTTTATGTAAATCTAGATGATCCAATTCGGAAGGGTGTTGTGACATGTCAGCTGCAACATTGTGCCCTCATGAAGACCCAAGTCTTCATGATGGCATAGATACTACAGTTGGCATGTATCAACATCCTATGGAATCATCTCATCTGGATGTACATATCTAGATAAGAAGTTAACTACTTACTTATCTCCTCATTTAAGATTTAATTTTCAGTAAACCCTCGTTGAATCTTTGATTTCTTTAATCATTAAGGTTGTTAAACATAAATGATTAGCAATTACCATGCAGATAAATCTACATCCAAACCTCTTTCCCAAAGGTTTGTGTTTCATTCCTTAGTATCTTATTTTAAGATTCAGACTTACAAACAAAATCAGCATACCAACAATAAGATTAACTTACTTAGCTTAACCAAGTTTAAGCATGATTGAATTCAAATTCAGATTCCTTTATAATAGACTTCATTAAGATGAAGTCTATTTATTGTATATGTATTTATTATTTTTCAATTACCTTGTTTTGATTTTGATTTAATAAGAGGAAGCATACTTCCCTCCTTCCTAATATCATTTGGGTAGGATTCCCAAAAAGGTCTTAATGGATTGCTTAACCTTGTAGAATATTGCCTTTTCTTATAACTATATTAGTTAGGGATTCATTGCAAGCTACTACATTGTACAAGATAGCATAATGATTTTGCACTTTCATAATCATCATTTAATGTGTATAATGACTTAGTTAAATGATCAACAATAGTGGATGCCAACTTAACAAGTTACATTTAATTAAGGAATAGAATATCCATTCCCTTTTCACTTATTCATCTTAAGTTCAACTGAAAAAGTTCAAAACAGACATGAACATGAAATAATAAGGATAAGGTTTTACAATTTTTTTTACTAAAGAATGCCCCAAGAGAATGACACATCAAGTACAAATAACACTCAATCCTTTTTCCATTCATCAAAGTAAAATACACATTTTACAAATCTAATCCTTCAGACTTCTTTCATGCCAATCAACATTAATAAACTCAAATAAGAAATACAACTTTTCCCTTTTCAATTACATTTCAATAAGAATCAAGGTTCCTCATAAAAGATCCAGCCCTTAGGTAAACATAAGAAGCATCATAAAGAACTTGTCTTCTTTTCTCACTTACGAAGTCCATCTACAACAATTGCTAGCACTTAGGTGGGTCGGTTGTCAAACTGAGCATGATAAGCACTAAGCATTAAAACGATGTGCTTTCAACTAATTGTTTCATAAAAAGAACTCTACTTTTATGAAACAGTAAAGCAATTAGATAGATACCTCATAAAGAAATAAGGATCATAAAAGGAAGAACAAAGTGAGAAACCACATTACATTAAGTAAAGATCATGATCAAATCAACACTCTTCAATCAATGATTTCATAAGAAAAATTACATCAAATAAGTAATATTTCATCTAAATTACTTATCTCATTCTTACTATAGTTATCTATAGTTCATTCTTGATTCATGCAACTAGATCAAAGGAAGATACTAACTCTAATAGTTCCAAAATATAATTAATTTAAAGAAGCAATGAATCACAATGCATAGCCTTAACATAATTCTTCATATAATATCTAAAATCAAATTCATTTGATCTTTAAGGATGGAATTTAGGATAAACCAACAACATCCTAAAGAAAGAGTTCCCTTATTTCTCGATACTAACAATTTCAATTCCAATTTAATTTCCTATTTAAATCCCAATTTCAATTATCTATCAAGGAGAAGAAGTTTAGGTTTACCCTCCATTAACCACTCAGCTCCATATAGGAGTAACACAGATAAGAGAAAGGTGAACAGATGAAAAAGGAGGACAACTTAAGTCTTCCTTCGAGTTCAACAAAAACAACATTGTATTCAACAACTTAGGAAAGAGAGAGAAGTCAACAACAAGGTTGAGAGAGAGGATCTCATTATTCTTTCCCAGAAAAGAAAAGTATATCAGAATAAAAGAACTAATATGGAACCAATCAAGAGATCTTTAAACTCTTATTGAATAAAGAAAACATAAAACTAATTGGTAATGAACTGAAATATAAGACTGCAACATGCAAGTCAGATATGAAGATGGGTTTCTCTCAACGTACAAAAAAAACAACCACAGTAACACATTAGCTATGAATTAAAGGAGATATTCAATGAATTCATTTACAACTATACATGAAGTATCAAACAACAACTAATCATTCACTTTCATCCAACATTAATAGCTTCAGACACTACAAGTAAAGCTTAATCATCCTTGCAGAAAATGATTACAAGATTATAGTCAAGTAACACATATTCCCAACTTCACAGGGATAAAAGGAACCATCTTTAGATAAGAAGGGAAGGATTCCAACCAGATTCAAATACAATAGGGAACAATGAAATAAATTGTAACCCCCAATACATATGCTCAATATTCAGTTCAAAAGAAAAAGATAAAACTTTAATGTTCCAACCCTATTCCTTCAAGTAAACAAAATTGAACTAATCCAAAGTTCAACTAAGAAACCCCAATCCTACAACACTCATCTATGGGTATCAAATTTAAGAGTTAATAACAGATCATTTCATGATAGGAAGTTGTGAAAACACATTTTCATCACAAAGTCTTAGAAGAAGCTAAATCACATTTTATCACATTTCGAGCAAGGGAGAACAGTTCAAAATGAAATCCTTACTTAGTGGGGAATCTAACAACTTCTTCAAAAAGACCCACAGAAGCTCACAAAAACAAGTCATTTCAAACTCAAGAAAAGTAAATTTTGTTTACTGTCATTTCAAGACAAAATTGAATCCACAAAGTGTTGAATCCAAACAACTGTTTTAGCATAATCTCAACAAAAAAAAATAAGATTCGAGACAATTCACATTTGAAGACATCACATTTCATACTTCTTCCAACAAATGAAAAACAACCCATATAAAATCTTTATCAACAATGTTTTCCCTAATTTTTTGGCACAGAAATAGAAGTTCTCACAATTTTATCAACATTCAGTTCTAACAAAAGATAAAGCACGATTTACCCAAACATTCATCAAAGAAACTACCCATATCGAATCTTCTTCAAACAAAATTCAAGCAAGAGAATACAACAAGAATACACAAGCATGAATGTAAAATAAACATTCCAAAAAAACCCATTTGTTTCCAAGAGTAGAGTTCTTTTAATGAAGACGTTTAGTAAAAATAGAACAACTTAATGAGAAGAGCCTATCATGCCTGATAGAGTTTCTTGTTGATTTGTAGAAGACTTCCAGCCGAGCCTCCAAAATCTCTTCTTTCCAAAACAACATCAACAACCAAATATTCCTACTTCCCTTATACTTCCATAGGTTCAAAAATAGCTCAAAAGATGCTAAAGATCACAAAGGATCAAAATAAAATTGCTGGTTTGAAGAACTAGAACCCTCATGCAGAGTGAAAAACAAAAAAGAACAAATGACCAAACAACTTCCCACAAAATCTGCTCCACATCTTTCCTAGGTAGTTTCCTCACGTGATCGAGGTCATTAAATGCATTAATGCCACTTTCCCTCCTCTTTCTCTATGCCACCACCATTTCAAATTTGATGTGGTTTCATTTCAAAAATTTGCATGCATTTTATATTTGGTAATGATGCCAACCTAGGCATCCCACTAACCTTCCATGCCTCCACCAAACTTGGTAGATTTAAGATGTGACAACAAAAATCAATTCCCATAAATACCTTAGAAACCATCGCCACCGACTTCCCACTTGCCATGTAACCCTTAGTTCCCCTTTCTTTGCTTAGTAATAGTTTAGGTTAGATTAATATTAGCTAGGTTTCCACCTTAGTTCTTAGGTAATTAGCATTTTCCTTAGGTTATTTCAAAACTCCATAACCATTAAACATACCATCTTAGGTTAGGTTATAACCCTTAGATTAGAATCCATATAGGATAGGACATCACAACATAGGTTAGGGTATAAACCTTAGTAGTTTAGTAATAGGTCCTAGGTAGGTCTTAGTTACCTTAGGTTAAAATAACATAGTATGGAACATTCGACTAAGGCTAAGGTATTTTCCTTAATAGCCCTTTAACAGACCTTTAATCTCTCTCAATTCAGCATGTTATAAATTATTTATCAAGGAGGTCCAAGTTCACCATTTTCAACATGATGCAAAGTAAGGACACCTGAAACCGGTTTCCCGTAATCATAGCCAAAACAAGACTCAGTTCCTCATTACCTTTCCATTTCAGAATGTCAGTTATCAAGATGATAATAAAGAAGAACTGAAGCATACCTTGGATCAATGGAATTGATTCAAGGTGTGTTGTTAACATAAGGTAAGTATGAAAACAACAAGTACATGTAAGTTCACAACTTACAGATCACATAGCAGAATGACTTCATTTCCAAGTAAACAAAATTACAATAAAGTATGAAATCTCGTACAATAATAACTTATCCATTGCAACATGATTTCCAAAGTCAAAAGAATACACCTTCCTAAGAAAATCACAGTAAAATTTCCTCCTCTCAAGGGCATATCCTTCAAAATGGATAAAGTCTAAAGACATAGTTTTCATCTCTAGACTATTCCATACATCTTGATCAATAATGTTCTTTTCCGTAAAGACTTGAATGGTGTGCTTCTACGCTGCATAAAACCATAGAGCAAGTGAATAAAATTTTAGGAGAGTTTCACAATGGATTATGCAGGGGACATTACTCTGCTTGGAAAAACACTACCAAATTTATGCAAGTTGGTTGTTATTGGTTAGATTTGTTCAAGGATTCTCATCTCTAGGTGAGGAAATGTAAGGAATGTGCCATTTTTGTGTAAACAGAAACTGACAGCCCTTCCCCTGCACCCTATTTAGGTAGATCAACCTTTTGTTCAATGGGGGTTGGATTTTATGGGATGATCAACCCTCCTTCCAATTACAGACACAAATGGGTTCTTACCGCAACGGATTATTTCACTCGATGGACAGAGGTGATGGCTTTACAAGAAAGTAATGAAAAGGTAGTCCTTGATTTCCTAGAACATATAATGACGAGGTTCGGAGTTCTATTTACCGTCATCTCTGATAATGTAATGGATTTCCTTGGTTTAAAGTTAAGTGAGTGGGAAGTTATGAATGGGGTCTATCTCAAGACTTCATCCAATTACTATCCACATGGAAATGGGTTGGCTGAATCCAATAACAAGAATCTCATAAGGATCATCAAACGAATGATGGAAGCTAACAAAAGGACCTGGCATACACAACTTAAGATTGCCTTATGGGCAGATCAAATCACACCTAAAAAGGCCATTAGAAACTCACCTTTTATGTTGGTATATAGGAGGGAGGCAAAGCTTCCGCTCTCCTTGGAATTACCTTCTTTGGAATTGGCTCATCAACTTGAAGTTATGGAAAATGGCTCCTTAACAGTGAGGTTTTGAACTCATGGAATTGGAGGAAGTTTGAGAAAAGGCTATGAAAAATTTAAGCCAACATCAGGCTCAAGTTAAGAAATCCTTGAAAAGAAAGCTTTTGATAGGAATTTTTAAGAAGGAGACTTGGTTCTCAAATGGGATGAAGACAGATCCAAACTAGGCAGGCATGCCAAGTTTGATGCTCTCTAGAGTGGACCGTATATTATCTCTAGTTGCAAAGAGATGAATTCATTTCATCTAGCTAGACTCAATGGAGAAGAACTGACCATTCATGTGAATGGGATACATCTCAAGGCTTGCTTTTGAGAATGTCTCACCCTTGTACAGTTTTCTTTTCTTTTCCTCCAAGTGCTTTGCACATCTTTGTTTTCTTTTCCATTTCTTGCATGTGTTTTATTTTAGTTTTCTTTTTATGACTCCTTTTCCAAATGATTTGCTTAAGGCTACAGGTCTAAAAACTTAGCACGCAAGCATTCCCTAAAGGTCACCAAAATTTTAATGTTTTAATCTACCTTGAGAAGAGGATGTCGAAAGTAGTCAGACAATTTTTTTTTTTAAAATCTTTGTCTTAAAGTGTTTTGCAGGATTTTAATGGCGCGAGTCTTGAAATTATGTTTTCAAAATTTTGAAGTATGAAAACTGAAAGTCTGAAATTTTAGACTTTTAGGATTTCTGGGTTCGGATATTTTTGCTTAGCGATTGGAAATTTTTATCCTGGAATTCCAAGTTGAAACCTTGAAAGTCCAAAATTTGGACTTTCGGGGTTTGGAACTTTTGGTTGCACTTTTGGTAAAATATATTTCAGACTTCCGAAGTCGAAAGTCTTAAATTTTAGGTTTTGGGAAAATTAATTACCATTTTACGTTTTTCATCTCCAAATCTCGAAGTCGAAATTCTAAAATTTTGGAATTTTGGGCTTTCAGGTTTAGGATTTTCGGAGTCCTTCGTGTAATTAATTTTTTACCTACCTACCATACGGATAAAATTTATCCATTAATATCGGGTTTCCTATTTAAACTCGCATTTCCACTTGTCATTTTCACCTATATGTTTCTCTATGACATTCCGTTTTCTTGTACTTTCAACATCATTTTCGAGGTATTTTTAACTTGGTTATTTTCCTTTTGGTTTAAGATCTTTTATTTTGTTTCCTCCTTGTTTTTCTTTCTTTGGTTCCTCCTCTGTATACCTTTTAAAAAAACCAACTCATTTCCCACCATGTTCTACATTTTGAGCTTCCATGACATTCATATTTTTCAAAGGATCCTCTTGAACACTTCTCTTTTTCATGATTCAGAGATTAGCATTGTTCAAAAAACCTTCTTCCCAGATTTTAGAGATTTGGTGGTTAGTCACTATTTCAAAGGTCTTCTTTTCAAAATTTCAAAACTCTTTTTTTTGGGATTTTGGAAGTCACCATTTCAGAGGATTTTCACTTGGGATTTGGAAGTCATTTCAGAACTCTTTATTTTTGGAACTTTGGAACTCTTGTTTTGAGAACTTTAGAACTTTCATTTTTGAATTTGAGTTTTTCTTTTTAGGTTTTGGAAGAAAGGCTTTGAAAGTTAGGTTTTTTAGAATTTCATACTTTTCCATTTCAGAGTTTTCCACTTTGGAGTTTCGGAGGTTTCCACTTTGGGTTTCTAATTTTTGGATTTTTGGAGGTTGAAGATTTTTGGGTTTCTGATTTCTCTTCTTCAACAATTCAAAACTCAGAATTTGATGTCTACTTCCACATCAAAGGGAAAAGAAAAGATGAGGTATTCATTTCTTAGAGTTTCTCCTCACTCCTACTTGTCTTCTGACTTGGGAAATATAGGAGACACCGACCTAGGGCAGATTGATTTTCCAGATTTCTAGGAAAGAGTAAAGGCTCCAAACAAGAAACTATGGATGCAGCCATATACGACAATGGGCTTGTCCTTGCTGCCTATTTTCCCACATCCATGCATTTCCCGAAGTTCATTTTAGCCTCAACATCACACTTTGATGAGGAATCTATGATGGTTAAAGATGTTGATGATAAGGTGGTAATCTGTTTGGACCCAAAATTCTTTGAAGATCTACTCAAACTTCCTGACGTTGAAGACTACACAACCATTTCACCAGAATCAACAATGGAACATTGGGACAAGGAAGAAAAATTGTGCATAAAGGTCATGTTGAAAACTTATCTGGCCAAGAGATTTTCCAAATTACTAAAGACCATGAATCGGTCAGATTTTATTCAAGAGTTTAGTGACCTTATTGTGCTACTAAGCAAAATTTCAGGTCTTCCTTATGTAAAGGAATTCTAGGAATGGATGTTCTTGTACATCACTACCATCAAGAAAAATAAGGAATTTATTTGATGGGGGAGCATATCAGTAGCTCCATTTTCTATCAGTTGAGCAAAGTGATTTCCACAAAGATTTTCTATATGACATCCTTCTTGGTTTATGCGGTTGTTGTTATGGGAGATTTCTCTAGGTTGAATACTAAAGGTATTCACGCAGCACCTCCCAAATCTATGATTTCTATCCTCAGCTCACACTGAATGAAGGGAGCAGGCATTTTCATAGGGTCAATGATGCCTTCTTTGTGGTTATCCTCTACCGTTTTGATAAGGAGTTATACAATCGAAGGATTTCGATGAAGCCTTCAAAGAAGTGCGTGAGTGGGGAGCCATCTATTTATAGTTCCCCACATTTACTTACATTCAAATTCTAGGCTTCGTAGGTGCTCCCAACAAATTACAAGATGTCCTACTGATAAATGGGTTCTCCTTGAATTGGTTTGACAATTTTTGGATTATCATCAAATTTAGAACAAACGCCACAAAGCGGGAATGCAATTCCCTATTTCAATTAGCAGATACACCTACCCAAATATTCATAAGGCTAAAAATGTGGATGCAGAAATGGCCGAAGTAACCCTGCGAACCTTTCATCCATGGACCAACTTCGATTATTGGGGTAAATTTGGCAAAACAGGTTGGTCCAGTGCCCATGTGCCCCAATTGGAGGATATCTGGATTCATTGTCGGGATGAATACATCATCTGACAAAGGGATTATGAGAGGTTGACCTTAGATGAAGTTCGGAAGTTTGGTATAGTTGATGTCCCAAAAGATATGTAAGATAATGATGAGGTTTTGGATGTGGCATATAAAAATGATAATATTGCCAATCAACCATTGCCATGGATTGATTGGTATGTAGAGGAATGTTGCAATACAAAGGAGAGGGCGGGGTCCATTCTATAGAGAACTTAACGTTGGTTGGTTACCTTGGGAATCTCACCCCAGGGATTAGAGAAAGCTACAAGTATGAAGCCCCACCTAACCATAAGCCAATCAACACCCACAAAGGGGAAAGGTCGACCCAAAAAAACACATAAAGTTCCAAAAAGATTCATTTGTTGTTGGTGGCTCATCTCTCTCCAAGGCTTCTATTTCCAAGGCCATGTCTCCTGCAACACCTGTGATAGAAGTGGTTGAAGTCAGTGACTCTCCTAGTATCTCACAAGATCCATCATCTCTTCCTTCTCTTCCATTGTCACTTCCAATATTAGTTCCTTCCACTTCCACAATCATTTCTTCTTTCCCATCTCCTTCTATGGCCCAGGTATTCTCATCCCTTCCAGTTCTCTCAGTTGGAGAAACTATCGGGTCACCCATTTCTTCTTCACTTCCCTTAACACTTCCATTTCCTCTCATCTCATCCCCTAACATCATTCTATCAACTCATATGGCTATCTTTACGTCCACCCCATCCATCATTGCCACTTCTACCCAAATGCCAACTAATGTTTCTAGTGCTCTTGTCATGACTAATGTTTTAGGTATCGATCTACTATTCCATCTTCATTAGCATTAGCCATCCCAGAATGGTTGTTTAGACAAACTCCAAATTAGAAGAAGAAGGTGCCTCTGGGAGATGTCATAGATCTCAGTATATTGGAGCATACACTAAAAAGATAGGCCAAGAGGCCAAGGAATGTTTCAAGTCTGACAGTGAATCCATCTGGGGAGTGAATTGTAGAGGTTGTTACTCTGTTGAGGGAAAAAATAAGGAAACAATTACAACTGCAGATTATTGGATCTCTAGATTTTCATTGGGAAAATCCACTCATGAAGGAGCCAAACAAGATGTGCACACTGCTCTTGGGGCTCTGCTAGAAAAATATGACAAGGATAAGGCTACAAAATATGAGCTCAAACTCAAGGTTGAACAACTCACTGCATTGCTAAGGAAAGTAACCCAACCTACTCCATCTACTAAAGTCTCAACTACTATGGCTATGATAGTTTCATCTACTATTGACAACATTTCTTATCATGAGATTGAAAAGCTAGGCTAGAAAGGGAGATTAGTAAATGGATGGATGGAATGAATTTTGCATGAAGCTAATCCTTTAATCAAAGAATCTGTGGGATATACAATGATTTGTAAGATGAGAGAACTACTATTTACAAAATGGATGAAGCATTTTCTAAGGATAATAATAACTTGAATTTGAATCTGGAAACATGGAGTGAAATAAGAGAAGTAGACCCATACTTGCTCCTTCAAGAAGAGGTGATCAATGATGCCTCAAAGTTATTTGAATATCAAAAGGCCATGGAATTTTGGTGCCAAGTGTTACAAGATTTAATTAAGAAATTGGAAGATAAACGAGTGGAAATCACGGATGCCTTGAATGATATCTTAGAAGAGTTTGATGTTGCTAATTGTAAATTTTTCAATGAAAACATCGATGCTCTCCCTAGAGGATCAAATTAAGGAAAATTTCAAGGATTTGGTGAAGCGTGATGATGAGGTCACCAAAATTTTAGTAGTGACTCCATTGACCGATTGGTCTTGTGCCAAAATTTCATAGGGAGGCTGAAGAAAGTTGTGAGTAAACTTCGAAGAGTGCCAACTAAGATCACAAAAGAGATCGAGACAACAGATGTTGTGAATCACTACGCGTGTGGGCCTGGAGATGAAGAAATTTAGGGGATCATCAAGCACTTCATCGAGTATAAGCATCAAATGGCTGTGTGGGAAGGTGAACAATAGAAACTGTAGAAGAGGAAGGCATAGCTGAACCAGGCCAAAGCTGAGTGGCCATGAAAAGACAGATCTAAGCTCCAGATCGGTCAAATTTGTAGGGTTGACTGAGTCAAACCCTTGCAACAAACTTGCTATTTTCATGGGAGCATGTTCCCTTAATTTAATGACATTTCTATTTTTAGTAAAATGTTAGTTAAGGGCCCAACTATAATGGCTCAGCCTAAGAACTTATAAATAGTTGAATGCATGAAGTATTGGGGAGAACATAAGATACAAATCATTTTGGTGTGAAGTTGCTCTTCAAGCTTGGAAGAGTGCTTCAGAGATTTTTAAAACATTTTAATTATATTCAAAGTTATACCTTGCTGTTGGAAATCTGATTTATTGTGTTAGATGGTTAATCAATACTTACTTTGTGAATGTATGATTCCTTAGTGTGAGTGGTTAGCTTACCTTTATTTGGATTATCTATTTCATGTTGTGAGGGAGTAATGTGATTATCTTTTATTTCAATTGTGAGAATCTTATTTTCCTTCTGTGTTAAAAGTTGTATTATCATTATTCATAGTTAGTGAAATGGATGTTTAACATGTGCATGTGTTCTTTCCTCATAATAACTATGTATTTGAATCAAATTTGATCTCTCTCTTATGTATGTTCAAGTTTAATGAAGGAACGTATGCCCGGTCTGTGGTATTTTGTACCCTTTCCAAGTTGCAATAGGTGAAGGTGGCCAATGATGCAATTATCCTACCCACATTAACCCTTTCGGAGATTAAACATCCCTTTATTTAGTGCATCGCCATCCCTAGTACAGTCTCATTTATGTAAAATATCTTTCTCTAAGACCCATGAAAATGTTAGCCTAGGACTAGGTATTCATTTTATTACACTAGGAGTAGTACAACACTTAGTTTAGGAAAAGGAAGCCGACCTTCTCCGGAGGTTCACCTTGAGCCCAAGTCTTGCTTGAGAGGTGGTCCCATGTGTCCTAATCACCAAACATCCTAAGAACATTTCGGCCATTTGGGGGTGCAGTGATTTGGCGACAACAAAGATAGTGATTTCATGGACATTTGTAGTAAGGGTTTCTCTCTAGTTATTAGGATAATGATCGTGGTCTCGCCTCCTTACTTGAGTCTTTAAGGCATCACCCATCAATGACCATCAATGTAAAGGCTTTTAAATGGACAACATTTAATTTGTTAGATAAGATGAAGGCATGAATTGAAACTTTCAAATAAAAGGTGGGAAATAAATACTTATATGTCCCACACCTATTCCATGGATTACATTATTCTTGCCAAAACAATATTTGTTATGTTTTCTCCATATTATCATCTCCAACTCACTTTCACTATTCACGTGAGTGTAAAATCCAATAGATTCGAGGCTCAAAATCTATATGTAATGATTCTTTATTGTAGACTATTCATTTGAGTGAAAAATCCAATACATTTGAGGCTCACTACATATATGTAATGATTCTTTATTGTAGCATTTTGTGGCACTCCTTTTGAGTTTTAAGCTCAAGCAATTGCATGAAAGAAAGTGGTGTGCAACCAACCATATTTGATCAAAACTTAAGAATCATGTGCTAGGGGTTGTCTAATGACATCTAATCGTGGCAACATGGTGATCGCCAAAAAAATGGGCTTTGCTATTTATTTTATTTTATTTTTGGCATCAAGGTTTTTGAGATGAAGACATTTAATTTGTTAGATAAGGCGAAGACACAAATGGAAATTTGGAAATAAAAATGTGGGAATTAAATACCTACATGTCTCACTTGTATTCCACGACTCAAATTGTTCTTACCGAAACAATATATGTTATATGTGCTCCACTTTTTCATCTCAATCTCACTCACATTACTCACATGTGTGCAATTTGTGCTTAAAGAGGCTAAAATAAAAAAATGGGCTATAAGTAATGATTCCTTATAGTAGCACTTTGTGGCTCCCATTTTAGTTTTAAGCTCGAGCAATTGTAAGGAAGAAGGAGATGTGCAACCAACCAAATTTACGAATCATGCAATAGAGGTTATCCGATGGCTGAAAAATGATGACCACGATTAAATGGGATTTGCTATTTATTTTTTGGCGTCATAGTTTTTGAGTGGACAACATTTAATTTGTTAGAAAAGGTGAAGACATGAATGTCGATTTGGAAATAAAAATGTGGGAATTAAATACTTGCATGTCCCACATGTATTCCACGATTCAAATTATTCTTACCCAAACAATATTTGTTAATTGTGTTCCACTTTGTCATCTCAATCTCGCTCGCATTACTCACGTGAGTGTAGTTTACGATTAAAGGGGGCAAAATAAAAAATTGGGGAAACTTGAATAAGGTCTGTGAGGAATTAGTCATAACATGGGTGTACTAGTTTGTGTGTGTGGACAATAATAATAATTTATGTGAGATATGTATAACACTCTCGTAGGATTTAGGAGAGTGTTTTTAGGAAGGTTGAGGGAAAATAGGTTGGAATAAAAGTGGTTGAACCACCCACCTAGATTTAGTGTGTGAGGTTGGTGGAGTGGTTATAGGAATGTTCATATATATATGTAACCAATGTTATTGATTAATGTTGATTGAATTATTTTTGAGCATATGTTCTTTATTTAGATATGAAGTAAAGTAAACCCACAGTCCAAATTCAAAATCCAACCATCATCGATAATTGAGTCCCTCCAGTCGTAGGTCATACATGTCACAAGAGAAATTATTATACTAAGACTCCATTTAAATACCTCCATGCGCCATACCTTTTCCAAAGTTCAAATTGTAACACCCAAATCACACTAGATCAATATACTCACTACCCAAGTTACACAATCTCTAAAAAATTAGGGAAAATACTTAAATAAAAATAGTGATACTTATTTTAGTGTCATTTGTTGGTAGACAATATTTTCATTTTTGCCAGTGTGGCTTAGATATATTCTATGTTGTACATTCAAAAGCAAGTCCACCATTGGAAGATTTCAACATGATCTAGTCATAGGCCTTCGATAGCTATTCAAGTGGTAAATTCGAAGTTTAGATTAAAAAAAGAAAGAAATTCATGGGCATGAGGTAGAGGCCATTCAAAAGATGGGTTTTAAATATCAAAGACACTGCACACAAGATTAGAATTTGGGCAGAAAAGTTTAAGACTACAAATAAATCTTCATGGGTGTATGACGAGGCTACCTACCTACTTGGGTGCTCAATTACCCAAAACATTGATAAAGATTAAAATGACGACAAGGAAGTTCAACTACTACAAACATGGATGGCAAATATTGACTTGTGCTGTCAATGTCTTTGTAAAGCAAATCTCTGTCATTTGTGTCTCGATCCATGTTAGACGAAGCACCTTGATTCCAAAAAGGAACACCTTCGACATAAATATTGCAACATACATTACTTATAGAATTTATTTTAAGAAATGTTGGTATTTTATTTGTTACACTCGATCTTAAAATTTGGAGTTCGATTAATGTTTGCACCAATTCAATAACAATGAGTTGCCTTGGCTGTATTTTTATTGCCTTGTCCTACATGTAAAATCTATTATGAGTTGAAAGAATATTATGGTAAATAAATTTGGAAATAATTTCCTAAAATGTGTTGGAGTCTATACATAGAAAGATAATGGTGATCATAGACAATATTTTGGATCATAATCTAAAAAATGACACAAATTACGACTTACATAATATCTTGAATATGATAGAAAAATAGGTGCAAATGTAGAAAAGAAAAGTATAAAGAAAATATAACATTACAAGAAAATCAAGCACATAACAAAGCACACATGATTTCTGATTTGAACAATTCATTCCAACATTCTACAATGGAAAAAGGAGCAAAAAACCATATATGTAGTCGATGGGCATTTAGATGAAATACCCCCAAAAAAAAATAATAACCAGTTTTAACAATGACATAAGACACATTATATATAGTGCATTTGATTTATTTTCCACCCTGATATTTTAAAAAATAAAAGAAAGAGAACTATTGGCTTGCATTGGTCCCCTCAATCAATGTCAACACACAATTTCAGCATCTTTTCTCCAGCTTATGGGCCGTCACTTCATCTGGCGTGTCATGAAACGTCAGAAATGGCAAACTCACCTTCTCAAAATTCTTGTGAAAAACACACATGGTTTTGACATGTGGCTTCCATATGGATTTTCTCTGGTTGCCGGCTATTATCATGATCTTCTCCAAGTACTTGATGGCCTTCTTCACCATTTTATTATCAGTTATTACAGTCCCACCATGAAGAGGATCTTGTAATCCGTGAGGTGCCACCATGAGGGTCACATTGTCTCTAGCATAATGAAGAGAAGTGCGAAGAAATTGAGGGTTACATTGTCTATAGTTGTCCGGATTCTAGAAATACATGATTAACGTGATGGTGCAGCCGATGGATTCATCCACGAGATACTCCGGGAGGCCTCTGTAGAGCTGCTTGTCTCCCACAAAATTGAAGAAACAGAGCGAGGCCGTAACAATTTTGTCAATACGGCAGGTAACGATTTCCATTTTCTCCTATGTTGATGTTAATAAAAACAGGCGGGTGGGCTAAAGCTGCAAATAGTCCATACGCTGATACCCAGTGTTGCAGCAGAGTCTGGAGGTGGTCCACCTCCAGCACCACCTTGTTTGCTTGGACTTGAATCTGTAGAAGTACATTGGAGATCACCATAGATTTATTATAAATCGAGAAAGATTGATCAACTGCAGAATTAACAAAGAAAAATACATTTCTATCTTTCCATAACCAAAATAAAATCTCCCCTTTGAAAACATGCCAAATCTGGGTGAACATATGCAGAAGTTTGGGATTGTCACCCAAGAGGATTTGCTACCAAGTGAAACAGTGGGGCCGTGAGGGAAAGAAAAAAAGTATGGATCCAATTCCATGCAGTTTGAGCTTTTGGACAGACACTTCAGAAGACATGCAAAAGCATTTCTAGATGCCCATCAAAAGGGCATTTGTGAGCTGGAACCCCAATTTGAACAAGACAGACCCCGATATGAAGGATGCGAAGATGAATACACCAAAGAAAATGAGCAATTTTGGGCTCCACACATATAGTCCAAACAGTCTCAAACCGTCTACCCTGTAGACGAGTGGCATGAATTCCCCAACGAGTATTAAGTTTGTCCACCATGGGAAAAAAGAGGCTTCATTTGTATTTGAATATTTTGGGATTTGTATTATAATGAATGGTGCATGACAATATATTCGTTAATTATTTTGTGTATTAATTGAGCTACAATTATTTATTTGTTACAAATGTGTACCAATATTAAATATTATTGTTGTATGAGAACAAAAAAAAAAAAAAGTTATGTATTTTAATTTTTTCATTTAAGAAACTGAAAATAGCAAAGCTCTAGGATGAAACCATATAAAAAATATCAATTTTCCTTATAAAGTTTGAAATAAATTGAATTTTCATGTGCATAACGAAAACAAATGAACATTTGAAACTATTTTTTTTTTTTTTTTGTGTATTGTTCTAGAATAGTAGCTATGAAAAACAACAATGTATTTAATTTTTTTTTGCATTTAAGAAATTGAAAATAGAAAAGTTGTTGGATGAAACCATCTCAAGAAATATTTTTTTTCCCTATAAAGTTTGAAATAAATTGATTTTTTCACGTGAGTAGTGATCAAAAAAATGAAACAATATACACGAGAACCAACAAGAAAAAGTTTGATTTGTAATCATATACTGTTAGGAAAGAAACACAAATGCGTAAGAGTTCAAGCATAAAGGCAAACCATATACATTATACATAAAGATAATTTTTTTACAATATCGACATATATGTTGCAAGTGTTCCACGTCATAATTGCAAAAGGAAAACATGTAAAAGGTAGTATGCATGAGGGGAAAGGAAAAAGGGAGTAGTTGAGAATGGAGCTTTTGTGCAAGATGAAATTTTGAACATTCATAAGTTGGAGTATGTAGGGCATATCATGTTTTCTTTGACTTGAGAATAACACATTTTAGTTGCATATTGGAGATCCCCATATGTTTCCTTCTTTAGCGAGAGAGTGAAAATGAAGACATGGCCAATGACGCGATCAAAACCTTTATGTGGTGTCCTATCAATCCATAGGAATAAAGTTAGCCCCTTTGTAATTCCCATTATATTTTCCAAACCTCATCAAAAGCATAGACTCCTATGAGCTCCCCTATAGCATCTTTCAAGTCCATTCTTAGAGAGTTGTAATTACAATGTTGTACATGAATATTGCATTTGTTGAGGGAACCATTCATAGTTTGTTTTTTCCCGCACTTTTTTCTACATTGTTTGTCACCTATCATTCTTGGGAAAGCCATGTAAAATAAATTATCCATGTTAATGTTTGACACTTCAGCTTCAACTATGCCCACTCATTGGTTTTGAGATTTTCCATTTGTAGGCCTGGTGATAAATACACAAAAGCAACCATATTTTTGGAGGCCTAGGTTGCCTCTTGGTGACCAACATACATGGAACCTATGAAAGAGGTGAAGCTATCCATTTGCGGAGAGCCTTCATCCCTAGAATGAGGATTGATGAAGCTTCTTTTGAAATGGTGTCGACTATGGTCCCATTGAAATTTGTAACATGCCTTGATTTTCGTTAAGATCGGTATATCTAGAATGGAGTATCTCATACAAATCTTGAAAAGTCCACCTAAATGTTTTCCCCATAAGGTGATAGAGATGCTAAACCCGGACATGTCCCACATTGTAATGTTCTCTTCATAGCCTCAAATTTATCTTTGCGGTGGACGATCGAGCATGGGGAGATGGCCATATAAATGACCAAACGCATAATAAAAACATATCATTTTTCCGGTATATCTTTTAAGTTTGAAATGGAAGTGATGTAGAGGCACTTGTCTTGGAGTTAATGCAGGAGTCACATTAGAGTAATTGCAGAAAAATTTCATGGAGGTTGTTTAAATGGTTATAAGTAGATTTTTCCTAGAATAGTAGCAATTTGATATAACAACAACAACTTACCATTTTTATTTAAGCATGAAAATATGTTAGATGAAACATCATTGAAAGAAATGACCCTTATTTCTCCTCCTTTGTTGTTTGAAATCAAAGGAAAAATAGATTTCACTTCCTTGAGCATTTTGATAAAAAAGAGTCATTTTACTCGAACCAACTTGTATTTTCTAGTTCCTTGTCATTGTATTTAATACAAAGGAAATATTTGTATGAATCTTTGTACTATTTGATGGTAAGTAATTCTAGTTAGGTTGTGTATTTGGAGACAACTAGATGTTTACAGTGAGAGCACATCGAAAGTGGAAATTTTCCTTCGTAATATGTTTCTCACCACCAAAATGGGTGCTCCTTGATGATACATAGGGATCTAAAATGACTCTACTTCATTAGATTAGCCAACACGAAAAAGGAAAAAAGGAACAAAGGTTCTATATTTATGTTAATAGAATTGTCACTTTGTGCAGAGAGTGATGGTTATAGAAGTGCCGCCCAACCTAGGTGGCAGTCCTGTAACCACCACCTACCACGACACGGTCCCGTGCCATGTTCTTGGTTTGCATTGGGCGGTGGTCTGGATCTTTCAGACAGAAAAATAAAATTCAAAATGAACAGTCCCAAAATTGGAAAGGTTTTCTGTGTCTCTTCTCCTCCATGACCTTTCCCATCCTACAGTGCACAGGAGGACATGAAAAGGGCTATACATACATGTAGGAAGGATATTATTAGATTATCGAAGCATGAAAGAAAGTGAGCAAGAAATTCTTAGTGCTGGAATTGTGTTCATAGAAGAAAGGAGTGTTGAGGTAGAACAAACAAGTAATTGGAAGGAAGTGTGAGATGTTATCTACTTCTATTTCATACTTATTGTAAATTTTGTACTTCTTAATTGAATTGGTCAATAAAAAGTGGGAAGAAAGAGCATTTTCCTTCCCGACTTGTTTTCCTGCTTTGGAGGTTTCTAGGATAAAACTTGTTGGTGTTCATGAGTTTATATTCTTTCCTTTCCTGCAATTATTAATTCTGAGCATAAGCAAAAATTAATTCACTAGCTATCTCTGTCATTTTCTAATCGAAAGTAGAACATCAACGTTTAATTTTGATTCTCGTGAACAATTCTAAAGTAGAGAATTTATAGATCATTTTGGTATCAAATCTAACAAGTATCCAGGACTGTGGTATTTGTTATTGGATTTGTATGGCAGTGAAGAGATCTAAAGGGGAAGAGGATTTACCTTGCGATCCAAATATTTATACAAGGAATTGGAAATAGAGAATTCAAGGGAAAATGGAGGAAGAGAACTTGATCCATAGAATCGAGATGTTGGAGACCATGATGGATAGGATGTTTAGAAGACAAGAAAAACTTGCAGATTTTTAGAAGATGGATTCTGTTAAGTAAGACTCCATTGACTTAGTGGTTCAAGGTTTAGCCATAAAGTTTGGCATAGGGAGGAGCCACCATGAGGAAGATTATGGGGAAGAGCATGAAGAAGAGACTTCAAATGCAAAAGAAAAGGTAAAATCTGATCATACTCCTTTTAAATTTGAGACAAAAGTTGAAATTAAAAGCTTTCAAGGACAAGTAGATGCATAGTTGCTTGATAAATGGTTAAAACAACTAGAAGTCTACTTTAGTGTCCATAATGTCATTGAGGCATAGAGGATCACCTTTGCACTTCTCAAAACGGAGGGACATTCTTTTGTTTGGTGGGAATCCTATCTAGCTACTTGTGAAAAGAAGAAATGTCCTATTGTGAAATCTTGGCAAGGATTTAAAGAATTACTTAGAGCTAACTTCTATCATGTTGGCCACAAGGTGACCAAATGATTAAATGGTTGTATTTTAGACAAGGCAGTGGTAAAAGTGTGCATGACTATACTACGGAGTTTCGGAGGCAGGCCATGTTGCTGAACATGGACTTGGAGGATGAGGATATTCTAATTAAGTACTTGGGAGAACTTCACACTCACCTTTGAAGATAAATAATCTCCACGAAGCCCAAAGATCTCAATGAGGTGTGTGTGTAAGCATACTACATAGATGATGGAAAGAAGCAAGGAGAAGGAAAGCCAAGGGAAAACAGTCGACAAATCAAGTAGAAGAAAGAAAATGGACAATCAAGTAACAAGGGTAAGTGGAAAGGGAAAGGTAAACAAGCTGCCACTACTTTAAATACTCTTAAGGATCCCAAGAATTTTCACAAGAACTTTGATATCAATGGTCATACTAACGCTACATGTTGGAAGTTGCATCGAGAGTTACATCCGAAGAACTTAAATAGGGACTCAAAGAAACCCATGATAGCTATAAAGAAAAAATGGGAGGTGGAAATCGAAGATGATGATGTAGATGAAAGACATGGATGCATGGCCACCAACATGGACAATTAGGAAGAGGAGATGAGTAGAATATTCTAGATCAAAATCCAGATCAAGAGAACTAAGGTAAATGCTTTGGTTGATACCGGTTCTCAGTCTAATTTGATTTTGAAGAAATTGTAAAGAAGCTTGGTCTTGAGACTTACGAGAATCCACACCCTTGTCCTTTGGGTTGGGTGAAGAAGGGTGTTGCAATTCAAGTAATAAAAAGATGTAAGGTCAAGTTTGGGATAAATTCCTAGTATATTGATGTATTGGAAGTTGATGTTATTCCACTTAATGATTTTTATGTTGTTTTCAGGAGTCCTTACTTGTATATTAGGGATGCTATATTTATTAGAAGGGAAAACCAGTATAGATGGGTCAAGGATGGGATCAACTACAACATCCGGGCACACCAATTTAAGACACAGGTTACTATGGTGAGTGTTAACCAAGCAAAATGACTTATTCAGGTGAATCATAATCAGTTTTGTTTACTTTTGTTAAAGGATAAACAACCTAGGGTAGAAGTTTTAGAGATTTCTAACCAAGGAAAACAAGATTAGGATAGTATTATTTAGTATTTTCAAAGAATTTTTAGGCTCCCAGTGGGTTACCACCAAAATAGGAAGTAGAGCATGAGATTAAGCTATTTCAAGAGTCCCCTCTACTAAACATTAGGTTGTATAGGAAATATTTCTTTGGAGAGTACTAAAGTAAAGAAACAACTCTAGGAACTGCTAGACCAAGGGGTGATACGTCCAAGCACCTAGCCATATGGTTCACCTATTGTGATGGTGTTGAAGAAGGATGGTTCTTGGAGAATGTGCATCGACTACCACGCTTTGAACAAGATCGCCATAAAGAGCAGCTATCCACTTCCCCACATAGATGATCTCTTGAACCAACTTCAACATGCCAAATTCTTCATGAAGTTAGATCTCAAGTCAGGTTATCACCAAGTTAGAATGAAGGAGGAGGACATATGGAAGACTTCCTTCAAAATAAAATAGGGTTTGTATGAATGGTTAGTACTTCCATTTGGTTTATGTAATGCACCCGCTACATTTATGAGATTGATAAATGATGTATTTTATGATATCATAGATTCATGTGTCATTGTTTATCTAGATGATATCTTGATTTTTAGTGCCACATGGGAGGAACATCTAACTTATTTGCAATAAGTCTAGAAAGTTCTCAGGGAGAAACAATTGCTTTGTAATATGAAGAAATGTGAATTTTCCAAATAGTCACTTGTCTATCTTGGGCACATGGTTGGAGGAGGAGATCTATGAGTGGATCCAAAGAAGGTGAAATCCATCACTAGTTGGCCAACACCAAGAGGAGCCATAGAGACTAGGATTCTTGTGGGAGCAGTACCATACATGCATAAGTTCATTATGAGCTTCTCCACGATTGTAGCACCTCTACACATAGTGGCCATAAAAAGTAAGGGTTTTGACCGGGGTAAGGAACAAGACAAATCCTTTGAGTTATTGAAATATAAGATTAATCATGCTCCAATACTTGCTATTCTTAATTTGTAGTAGTGATTTGAAGTAGAGATAGATGCCAAGTGATAATGTTATGGGTGAAATATTGCTTGGGGAGGTAAACCCGTATACTATCATTTATGAAACTTTCATTTCAACGAAGTTAAAGGATATTCAGTATATGATAAGGAAATGTATGCACTAGTTTAGGCAATTAAAAAATGGAAGCATTATTTGTTGGGTAAAGAAACTATTGTGCACATTGACCATAAACATCTCCTAGTATTTGCAAGCATAGTCTAAATTGCAGTAGGTAAGGCACTACAAATGGATGGGGTTCCTTTAGTAGTTCCATTTGTTGATCAAATACAAGAAGGGTAGTACAAACTTGGTGGCAGACATGTTGTCTAGTCCACCCACATAGAAGAAGTTCTCTTGGTTGGCCACTATCTCTTAGATCGACCCCTTCATGAAGGAAGCTTATAGAGAGGCATATGCCCAAGAAAAAGACTTTGGGTGAGGTTTCAGTAGTTGTAGTCCCAAGGGGATAAAAGGATGTGGATTGAAAATTGTTATCTCAAGGATGGGATGCTCTACCGATGGGGGAAGCTTTGTGTGCCTAAAAAAGAAAGATTTCTATTGATGAGGGAAGAACATACCTCGAAAATAATAAGACATTTCGGTGTTGGTAAGACCCTAGCCCACTTGCAAAGGTACGTGTAGTGACCAAATATGCAAGAAGAAGTATCAAAATTTATATGTGGATGTAAACTTTCTTATACCAACAAGCCTAAGACTAGGAAGGAGGGTTTTTATATGCCTTTGCCAGTACCTACTTGTATGTGGGAGAACATTTATATGGATTTTGTAGGAGGATTACCTATGTCTAAACATGGTCATGACTATCTCTATGTTGTTGTTGATAGATTCAGTAAGATGTGTTTTCTTATGGACATGTAAAAAGATAGTAAAATCACATGAGGCAACACATCTTTTCTTTGCTAATGTATGGGTGCATTTTGGTTTCCAAAGTCTATTGTTTCTGACAGGATTCCAAGTTCTTGGGGAAGTTTTGGACTACTTTGTGGGACAAGATGGATACCAAGTTACATAGGAGCAAAAATTTCAATCCACAAAAGATGATATACAGAGGTGGTGAATAAGACTTTGGTACATTTGATCAGAGGGTATAATAAAAAATACCCAAGGACTTGGGATGAGTCCTTAGCCTACATTCAACATTCCTATAAATGAGAAGTACACACATCCACTATGAAGTCACCGTTTGAAGCATGCTTGGGATATCTACCTACAAATATACTAGATATAGCAGTTGGGCAGCAGGATGAGGAGGAGACACGAGACATAGAGGTGACTAGAGAAATCAAAATCATCGAGAGGATCCGGAAAATCCATCTCAAAGTCAAAGAACAGTTAGAGAAATCTCAAGCCAAGTACAAGGCTAGGCACGATCAACACGGGAGAAAACATAAGATTCATGTTAGAGATAGAGTTTGGCTTTACTTGAGCAAGGAGAGACTACAAAGTCAAGCACGGAAACTCAAAGCCACTACAATATGGACCCTTCACCATATTGGAGTAGGTTGGAAAAATGCCTTTAACTTGATTTTCCGTCATTTATGAGGATGCACTCCGTAGTAAACTATGAGAACTTGTACCTATATGAGCCATCCATACTAGATGAAGATGAAGGAATATAGTTACTACCTTCCATTGAGGATTGTGTCTTGAATCACAAGGTGAATTGGAGGAGGATGTATTGCTATAACAGAAGGTTAGAGAGACTAAGAGAGGTCTGCAAGAGTCTTGGTAGGTTGGACTGAAAAGAAAGACACCAAGGCAGGCCTAGTGGTACTTAAAGGAGAAAGTGAGGGAATTATTTCCTCATCTAATCCCCCACTAATATTTTGTGGTACCAAAAGCCTCCTAAGCAGGGGAGGTGTGATCCATAGGGATCTAAATGACTCTACTTGATCAGGTCATCACACACTGAAGAAGGAAAATGAAGAAATAGATGTTATTTCTTTATGTTAACAAAACCACCACTCTGTGCAGAGTGGCGGTTACATAACCACTACCCAACCTAGGTGGCAGTCTTGTAACCGCCATCCAGCTAGGGTGGCGGTCCTGTGACTGCCATTTTACATTGGGCGATGGTCATATCTCTTTAGAAATTTTTTTTCTAAAACAAACAGTCCCATAATTGGAAAGGTTGTTTGTGTCTCTTCTCCTCCATGACCTTTCCCATCCTCCAGTACATGGGAGGACATGAGAAGGGCTATAAATACATGTAGGAAGGAGAGTATTGGATTATCAAATCATGAAAGCAAGTGAGAAAGAAATTATTAGTGTTGGAATTGTGTTTGTAGAAGAAAGGAGTGTTGAGTCAGAGCAAGAAAGTAATTGGGAGGAAGTGTGAGATATTATCTACTTCTCTTTCATACTTATTGTAAATTATGTACTTATATATTGAATGGCCAATAAAAAGTGGGAAGAAAGAGCATTTTCCCTTCCCGACTGGTTTTCCTCCTCTGGAGGTTTTCATGATAAAAATTGTTGGTGTTCATGAGTTTATATTCTTTTCTTTCCTATAATTATTGATTCTAAGCATAAACAAAAATTCATTCACTAGTTATCTCTACCATTTTCTAATCAAAAGTAGAACAACAACGTTTAATCGTGAATCTATGAACAATTCCAAAGTAGAGAGTTTACATATCACTTGAAGTGGGTAAGTTGACATAATGCTATCCATCTCAATAATCATAATGGTCCTACAACAAAACCATGACATAGAACGATCAAACGCATGGAAAAAAATGGTGTCACAATTTGAATAAAGGCAAAGATTTGACTTGCAACCTATTATTAAACATTTTGCAAACATATTTCGAGAGAAGGAAAATTGAGCCTTTTTGCAATATGTTATCCTAGACATGTGTGAAAATTTTGAGGGAAGAAAGGTAGGTTGAATATGTTTCCCATTGGACAAATGAACGCGATGTTGACTTCTTTGAGTTAACTGTCGATCGAGTAGAGACAAGTTCAATAGTTGTAGCCTAAGATTTTCATGGGGTGATCATTAAATGATTCTCAAAATTCCTCCTTCTATCAAGTTTGTTTCCATGATGTCAAAATATCTCTTTCCCATAATAAACACTACAAATCTAGGGCACAAATACACAAAGGTTAAAGTTGCCTTAAGTGTGGAAGAGGTGAAAGGAAAAAACCATGTAATTCTACCTATAACATTGACCACACAACAATTATTGGCAAGAAATAAGAGGACACCAAAAATCCATTCATGAAACGACGATCGGAAAAAATGAAAACCGTTGCTTTAGAAAATAGAAATACGAGACCATATAACCACAACACTAAAATTAAATTGAAATGGTAGGCAAGGACATTACCAATTGTGGTCTTACCCACACATGTGTGTGAACACTAGAAATATCCAACAAATAAATAATGATAAAAAAATTGTTTCCACTATAAAATCGAGAAGTCTATTTCGAGAAGGATGGGAGTGGGGATGATTTTGACGTGTAACTTGAACCAAGGAAACTTTTAGTAGCAATTTTTGTAAAATCATGAAAATCGTTGTTTATGGAAATTCGAATAGGTGAATTTTACGTGATTTGCAGCATTACCGACTTATTCGCTAAAAACTTCAACAGAAATTTCCCTTATACTATTCATTTCACCTAGATTTTACACATATATAAGAGCTTATGAATGTAATTCACCACCATTTTGTATGCATATTCACCGAAGTAAACATAAAAAACCAACACCGTACAACATATGCTTTCAAACCGAAACTACAAGTTTTCCAGACTCTAAGAGGTTGGACGGCTAAGGGGTTGGATGACCAAGAGGTTGGACGGCTAAGGGGTTGGATGGCTAAGGGGTTAGATGACTAAGGGATTGGATGACAGAGTTGGATGGTCAACCCACCCATCAAACCACCCGACCAACCTTTCCACCCACACCCTCTTGTCCAACTTGTCCAACCAACCATCGGACCAAGCTGCCCCATCCAACCCGCTCGACTAATTTGCCCGATCTGTCAACACGGCCAACCTACCCGACCAACCTACATGACCAACCTACCCAACTAACCTACCCGACCAACCTACATGACCAACCTATCCAACCAACCTACGACCAAGCTACCCAACCAAGCTACTTGACCAACTACTCCGACCAATCTATCCG
This sequence comes from Taxus wallichiana var. yunnanensis, assembly GCA_018340775.1. Lineage (NCBI taxonomy): Eukaryota > Viridiplantae > Streptophyta > Pinopsida > Cupressales > Taxaceae > Taxus > Taxus wallichiana. Next base: position 897,934,438 of record CM031237.1, on the reverse strand, counting down.
TCCAACCCGCCCGACCAACCCGCCTATCCAACCGCCGCCCGACCATCCCGTCCACCCAACCTACCCGTCCAACTATGCGAAACCTCGAGAAAATTTCTCCATGCGAAATCACCTTTCCTTGAAACATTTTTTCATAAATTTACCAACAATTTGAAAGTTGATTTTGAGATTCGCCAAAAATTCTAAAATAATTTTTTAGAGGGGACTTCTTAAAATGAACCCTAATTTGAACAAAAATGATATTTCATGTAGTCTTAGTTTTTTTGTTTTGTATGGTTATTTGCTCTTCCTATCTCTGTAATTCTTCACGGCAATGTCATATAAATGTAATCTTTCTTAATATGCAACTCTATATTAAAATATAATCCCACTTTTTTTTTTTTTTTGGTAGTTTCTTTCTTATTACGCCGAAAGGCGTGTTCTAAGTTAGAAAGCCCGAGGGGCTCTGACATGCCGTACCATCCTGTGTCACTCCAAATCCGTCGTTTCATTTTCCGTATCATCGACCAAACTGATCTGAGTCATCGAGGTGTCTACGTTGAATCTGTGAAAACAAAGGGGAGAGGGAAAAGAGCAAGAGAGACACACCATTTTCCGCTAGCTAACACGATGACATTCACGTATCAACCCCAAACCCATTTTGGGTCAACTCCACAATCCCTCTAAATATCTTTTATCACATGCTTCTTGTTTTTAACCATAAGTACCCTCGTTAACTTAGATGGGGAATGATATTAAAATAAAATGGTTTTAATTACGTTGACAACTCCAATTGTTTACATATTTGTGCATTAAGTGGTATTTTTTAGAAGATTATTCCAATTGTTGATTTGAGCTTAACATTTCCTCATACTTGATTCTGATGTTTGTGAACTTTGGACATTGAAAGATAAAATATTCTTTTGTTTATTTGTTCATGTATTGCGTAAAACACAAGTTCTCTTTTCTTATGGATCCTTAGGTATTGTCTATCTTCCCATCTCATATCTAACCGCGTGGGAGATAGTTCTTAGCTTGCTTAATGATGATCTTTTCCTTCAATTTAATTTCAACCCTCGTATATGGTTTTTTACAATGTTTATACATTGGGTTAAACTTTTAATATAGTGTTGACACTTCCAACTTGCTTTTGAAATTTTATCATTAGCCATTTATGAATCCTTTCTATTTGTCTCCATTTTGAACTTGTCATTCCACTAATCCATACCTCGCAATTATACAACACTAAATAGGACCCTCAAAGTCTTCCAATCACATAGCTCAACATTCCTACACATGTTTTGTCATGCATAAAGAGCTCTACATCCTCCTTATATTCTCTTCATCCTACAAGTATCTCAATTGAACTTGTTGTGAAAATCAAGGCTAAGTTACTTGTATTCGACATCACTTCAATGAGACTCTCTTGCAATCTAAAAGATATTAATACTTGAATCAAACCTACAAATTGCTTAGAATTAATTGTGGTTTAAATCACAATTTTTTATTAGGATTAGGCCCCTAAACACTAAATAATAAAAAATTGTATAGTTAAAAATAATTTTAGTGATATGCACGACTTGAATTGCACGTAAAAATTCCCTACAATATATATTAGTTTCATAAAATGATAAAGATTCTAACATTTCATTATGTCATCTCTCGAAAATGGTTATAAGTGTATAATTGAATTGGCAACAATATTTGTGTGTAGTCTCATGATGAACCTATGTGTGCTTATTTCTCAAATGAGTCAAACAAATTAAATTTAAGTCGGAACTGTATTGACACCTAAATCAATATCTAACAATGGTCAACAAGTGAAAAAGTGAGACAAAGGGAACACATGCAACATGAAAAAGAGTCCACACTAAGGGATTGTGAGTATGAATAACCCTAACAAATCTACGATCGATAGTCGTCTAGAGCTCAAGGAAGAGGAAAGAAAGAGGAGAGAGAAAAGAACAGATAGAAGAGGCTAATAAGAAAGAGGACTGCCATCAGAAATAGACAAGTGTGCCAATAATACCTAGTTTGAACCAATAATAAATAATTTGAACCAATAATAAACAAATATAAAAACACAATGAAATCATGCAATTAGTTGTGACAATTTTAATCTATCTCTGTAACCCCTATTTGAATTATTTTCCTATTTCCACGTGCCTCAAAGTCATTGTGTGCTAACAATATTATTATTACGCCGAAAGGCGTGTTCTAAGTTAGAAAGCTCGAGGGGCTTTGACACACTTTGTACCATCCGTTTCATTTTCTGTATCATTGAACAAACTGATCTCGAGTTATCCAGTGTCTATGTTGAATCTCCTCCCGCACAGACTGATCTCTGCCTTACACGTGGGTTTGGTGCGTTTTGTAAAAAGCGTGGAAAAACTCGTGACCACACGGAACGATCTCTGCCTTACGCGTGGGTTTGGTGTGTTTTGCAAAAAGCGTGGAAAAAACTCACGAAAACAACCTCTTCTCGCACAATCTGAGCAAACACAACGTTCTTTCCTTTTATGGCATATTTTTCCATTTTTTCGTTTGTGATGGAAAAATCGCAAGGAAAGAAATTTTTTTCCATTTTTGGAAAGGGTCCGAGAAGATGTAGCAACAAAAACTTGCATGTGCCATAACTTTCATTTTGTGGCTCTGTTTCAAGTGTCGTTTTCTCTAAAAGTGCATATTTTCTCGAGCTCTATGCATTTATAGAAATATTTTTATTTTCATATAATCCATTTTTGCACCTTTTTGGAATTGCCAACTGTTATTACGCCGAAATATGTTAGCATTTATTATGCCGAGAAAATAATATTTAATATTCCTTTGCTGCATCCGAGAAAATAAGCAACGAAATCGCCAATCGTTATTACACCGAAAGGCATTAGCGCAAGGGGAAACCAACAAATTATGCGCCGACCGAGATGCTTTGGTTGACGATGTACGGGGAAACAAGATTCTCACATATGGCATTAAAACAAAGGCACGATAATGTGTGTAAATATATGCAAAATATATAGTTGTATAGTTTGTATGCGTATTTGTATTTTTAAATATACGCAAAATAAAATGTTAAAAAAATTGTATGAGAATTTGTATTTGTCAATACATTCATCAAATTATACAGCTGGCAATATAGAGATATTCAAAAGAAGATTCAAAATGTCGATTTATATGGAGGTTTGTTTCTTTACAATAAGTGACGGAATCACAAATTGTTATTACGTAGCGAAAATAATATTTTATATTCCTTTGTTGTGGCCAAGAAAATAATGTGCATTAAAACACAAGCATGATAATGTGCGTAATAAACATTCCTATTTTTGTAATTAAGTTATTACCTCGTTATCCGATGTCCCTCTAAAGACTCATGTTCTTGCTTGCGCATGGACCTAAGAGTGTCCATTGGACGGAAATAGTACTATCATGTAAACAATCTCTCCATACTTACATCGTTAGAGGCCAACATGCGTTGCTCCAGTTGTATATATTGGATTAGGGAATAGCGTTTGAAAAATAACAAAGTTGTTGCTTTTTAGGAAAAGCAAACAACGGTTTAGGTGTTGTTATAGACAATATAGACCGATTCGCAGATGCGCAATGCACAAACTTGATGACAATAACTCGGTTTGATCTGGACGATCAGACGAGGCATCCTAGATCATGCGGTGACTTAACCATTCCCCTCGGTCACATTGTCATCAGCTCCAAGTTCGCGTGCTCAAGAGAATGAGGAGCGAGACGAGGCATCCCGAGATCATGTGGGGACTTAACCATTCCCCTCAGTCACATTTTCATCGGCTCCAAGTTCATGTGCTCAAGAGAATGAGGAGAAAGAAACAAAGCAAATTAACTGAGCACTGTCTCATCCAAGGCTTGTTTAATGGCGGGCTCTAGCCGTTCAATTTGTGAATATCCCAAACCGCCTCAAATCGGAGCTAACGATACATCATCTGAAAAAGCCAGATTGAACATTCATCATTTTCTCCACATTGCATTGTTCAGTCTCTTTGTTGCTTCCATTGTCACGTTTCCGTAAGGAAACGATAATTCCTCGAAGATCCTTTAGAGTTGCGCGATTGAGCCAAAAATTTCTCTAGAGATTTAACAAAACAATTCTCTAAACGAGTTTTTATGGATTTGGATTTTTTTGCGATGAAATCGTTACTCTCAGAGCCAAATATATATGGTCACTGCCAAACAAGCGGTCAGACCGTTTTTTATTTGATATATCACGTTTTGTAATATATTTATTTATTTATTCTATATGTATATTGTTATTACTACTGGTTTGTTTTACGGTTTTTAATAAATATTTATTTATTTAATATATATATATTATATATAGTGTTTTTATTAATGATGTTCTACATTTTTAAAAATTCTTTAGTTATTCAATATATATATAATAAATTATATTTGCATATATTTATATAATAACATAAATAGTGTTTTGTATATTGTATTTTGAATATTTTTGTTGATATGTTTTTCATGTTTTTATTAAGCTCGAGTTATTATCCTGAAAGGCATTTCCACAAGCAGAAGCCTCCTCCCCCTCTGACAACTGACACAAACATGAACAATTACAATTTATTTGGTTACCAAAGCACTAACATTTATCACTGTGCACACGTAGCACGCAGTGGTTGGAGACAACTTGTCGCATGTCAGATGACCAAAACTATTGTGAGGCCTTCAACATTCTGTTCTTCCAACACCGACTTTGTATCTTTAAAATTGAATGCGTCAACTAATGGATGAGAAGAACGGTTGTGGAGAAGCTCCAGATCATCGTATAATAGATAATTGTTCGTCTGTGCCAAGATCGATGTCAGAATATTCGTTAGGGAACCTTCTTCCAGCTCTAGATTCCTTGTGTTGAGATCCTACACGTGAAAAATTGAATCCATCTCTGAAGTACAAGAAAGGTTTTCATTGTCTTCTATGTCACAGTTTTAAATCTCGTCATCGTGTGGGGACTTAACCATTCCCCTCAATCACATTGTCATCAGCTGCAAGTTCGTGTGCTCAAGAGAATGAGGAGAAAGAAACAAAGAAAATTACCTGAGCACTATCTCATCAAAGTCTTGTTTAATGGTGGGCTCTAGCCGTTCGATTTGTGAATATCCCAAAACCACCTCAAACTGGAGTATGCACATATTGTGCAAAGAGAAACAAAAATGAAGATGTTCAAGTTGGAGCAGCGAGGCCTACAGCTAAGGCAACCGTTACGGTGATGGTGGTGTTAATCCAAAAACACAACCCTTTAAGTGAGTTTTTTCATTTGAACCGGTCAGGATGATTGCACTCTGGGAATGAACTCAAGAGCTTGTGCATTAAGCAACATGAACGTTGAATTATTTTCAAGAGAAATCGACCATGTTGACTCTCGATATGCTTCTTACAAATGAATTACAACATTACACTTTTTCTCAGGGTCAACCACAAAGTCATGCTTCCTCGTCGTTAACTTCGATCCAAACAGGATGCTTTTTTCTTTGTTTCAATTTCCTTTTCCACTCACCAATATTTTCCATTTCAGTGTTAACATCGCTATTTAAAATTATAGTTTTTATTTTTCAGAATTATCATTTGCAAGGGAAAAATCATTTATTCGGGATTGATGTGAAATGACATATAAATTTGAGAAAAATTTGGAAACAATAAATACAGAATAAATTCATAATTGCCTTTTAATAAAAGTTTGAAATAATTATATTTGCCTCTTGTTTTTATATATGCTAGCAATTGCATATGAGTTGCAAATTACGCCAGAGATGATAACAACGTTAAGTTTGTTGGAGTTGTAATTCTTTAGTGGGGTCACCATATGTGCTACTTTGAACTACCTACGAATGATGGAATATCACCAAACCCCCAAGACCTCTACACATGCTAGCATTCCATCAAATATATTCCCTAACTTGTCTAAAGAGAACTTTAAATGCATGCATGGACAAATATTTCTGTAAAGCAATGTTATGCGGGGACGTGTACCCCCTGAAAACCAGAGGTCTTGGAGGTGACATGACGAGAGGAAAATGTTCCCCCCCACATTTAACCATAACTCAACTATATTGTATTATAAAGACATTAAGAATCAAGAGTGATATATGAATATAGAAAAATTGAGCACAAGTGCACATGGTATTCAATATATACATAATAAATTATATTTGTATATATTTATATAATAACATAAATAATGTTTTCTATATTGTATTTTGAATATTTTTGTTGATGATATGTTTTTCATGTTTTTATTAAGCTCGAGTTATTATCCTGAAAGGCATTTCCACAAGCGGAAGCCTCTTCCCCCTCTGACAACTGAAAGAGACATGAATGATTACAATTTATTTGGTTACCGAAGCACTGACATTTATCAATCGTGCACGTGGTGCACAGTGGTTGGAGACAACTTGTCACATGTTAGATGACCAAAATTGTTGTGAGGCCTTCAACATTCTGCTCTTCCAACACCGACTTTGTATCTTTAAAATTGAATGCGTCAACTAATGGACGAGAAGAATGGTTGTGGAGCAGCTCCGGATCATCATATAACAGTCAATTGTCCATCTTTTCCAAGATCGATGTTATAATATTTGCCAAGGAATCATCCTCCAGCTCTAGATTCCATGTGTTGAGATCCCGCACGTGAAAAATTGAATCCATCTCTGAAGTAGAAGAAAGGTTTTCACCATCTTCTATGTCGCATTTTTGAATCTTGTCATCGTGACGGTTTGTCATGGACATATCGATAGATTCCGAGATGTAATCCGAGAAGGACACGCAAGAACTGATCCATGATTCTTCATCCATGGTGAGGAAAGTGTGTTGGATGAAACTTGCACCTTGGTCATCTAAGGCCATAAGAGCTGCCAAATCCTTCTCCATGTACTAGACAAGGCTCGATTCCCAGTCTTGTTGGGCCAACATAATGGATGCAAAGCCATGGTAATTACTAATTACAGAGTAAGATGAATTGATATTATAATTTGTGTTAGCTAAGAAATAATGATTGTTCTAAAACATTTTAGGAATTTTTAATTTTTTTGGGAAGTCATATTATCATCGTTCATTATGAAATTGACATATACTTTAGCTTGAGTTACCTTGCAATCACAAGAAAAGTAATTACGGCTACAAGCCTCCTCCATTTTTGGCAACTGATATAGACATCGATGCTTATGATGTATTTGGTTGGCGAAGCACAAACATTCATCTACCGTACACGTGGCTCACAGTCGTTGGAGAGTGACTGTCACATGTCATATGAATAAAGCATCTTCTCTTGTTGGCCATATTTGATTTTATTACTCATTCTCTAATTTGATCGATATACAAGGCCCTTACGAAAAACCCCTCCCATGTTCCAACTACCGTAATTTCCAGAGGTCGCTGAATGCAATTACCAATTAACTTGGCTTGATTGTTTTCAATCCAAAAACTCAAGGCTTTACTTTGAAGAGAACCACTATTGAAATTGGGGGCATGGAAACACAATGAATTTCCTTCACAACTATATCGATTGTTCCCACCTTGTCTGCCTATCAGATCTTGCCCCTTTTCCCACTCACTTGCTATGTCACATTTTCTCAGCAGCAATTTTACAATCACGCTTATAAGAGGAATCTTGTCTTCGTTCCCTATCCTTAACAATCCCCTCTTATTCAATGGTGGACCTTCCCTTTCAAGCTACTCCACTTCTTCTGGACTTGAATCTTTTCTACTTCTCCACTTTTCACTACTTCATTTTGTTTTTCATTTACTACCTACAAATATCATATTACTTTGTTGTGTTTATCAATTACTTTTCCGCCTTAATAATATTTCGATTTTGGCGTTAACATCGCACACCTCACGTGCGATTGCTAGTTTTCTAATTGTGTTTGGTATCTCAAAAGATAAAGTATAAATATACATTTCCCAAAGAATTCATTTTTTTATTGACTATGTTTTATTACACTTGTAACAAAATTATGATTATCTCTAAGAGAAAGCTTAATTTTGTTTTTTTATGGATAGGGGATGTTTGTTGTATGTTTGTGGATGGGAAAACGATGAAAAATAATTTGGATTTGATTCTTTTTGTAGCTATGGAGTCCCCTTTGGGTTTACTAAGGGTCAAAAACTTAAAAGAAATGTTTTATCCATTTTCTTTATGTGAATAGTCATTTTCATTTTTCTTAGTCTTTAAAAAGGGCATCCCCAGAATGATTGGCCCAAATAGGGGATGATAATTTTACGATCGTTGAGGACGATAGAAGGAAAATTTACTAAGAATTCGAAATTGAATGGTGGAGGATGAAGAGGATGGAGTGAAAGCTCGAAATGGAATTTTGAGTGTTAAAATGCCTAATTGAAAGAGAAAAGAAAATCCAATCGTATTAGCTTTTGCCATATGAATTGGGCTATATTTGATTTCATTACTTAATAAGGAGAAACTGAGTATATTCACTTGGGTTTGTTGTGAGATGATCCACGCCCACATGAAAAAAATTTTCTCTTAAATAGGAATTTAGAAACATTATCTCCAATTTAGTAAGGAACGTATCAAGTGATAGGAAACATAAATTATTATATCCTTTACTAAACAAAAGATAGATGGTAAATGGAACAAATAAAATAATATTCTTCGAGATATATTTGATTAATCCTCCTTTATGCCTTTTTCAGAACTAATGCACATTGTGGTATGATGTAGTCACATTATTATTTAAAAACAATTGTTCTTGTGTGAGGTATTTTATCTAAAGAAAACCTGATTTCACTTCTCTTACTCGTTCGTTGATATGGGGAGAAACTTACACAAATCACTAAATATTTTGAAATTTTTTTAGTTTCAACGATTTTTTTCTTGCTTGTGCGGAGTGCATTTATATTATAGAACTGATAAAAAAATTATAGTTTCAAAATAAACTCTTATATTATTTTACAATCCAATTGTTAGAGTGATAGTCCAAATGTATCTCTAAAAATGATAGAGATATAATATAAATAATTCGAGAAAAAAATAAAGTATTTTTAGTACAGGATCATTTTCATCTCTCTTTATGTTATACTAAGCATAATTGAAAGCTTGGTGTTCTTTATCGTTGGAATGGTATATTGAGAAAATATAGCCTCAACAAAACCAAAATGTTCTAATTAATTAGTACAATATAGATAAATGGAAATACAATTTACAACATATTTTAAATGCATATATAAAATTAGTATATGTAATATATCTTACTTAACAAGTGCAAATAAACCGAAGAGAGATATCCAATAACTATGCATTGCACAAGATAAAAAAAAGGACTCTATATGTCAAAGCTAAAAGGGTGTTGGAAAATCAAGTCAAAATTTATTGTGCAACTAATATCTGTCTTCCCCCAGATTTAGCTCTCTGACATATCAGATTTGCATTTAATTATGACTGCTGCACATTTACTTTTTGGTTGATTATTCTCCCTGATTATCTCTTGTCAGAAATTTTGTGTTGACTTGTAAGGCAAGTTTTTTGTGTAGGTGTTTATTATTAAAAGCATCATGTTTTTATTTTGAGAAGAAGAAGGAGGAATATTAAATTTTGGAGAAGAAGAAAAATGGGCAGTCCTCAAGTTTGACTGGTTTTGTTAAAATAATCCCTCCATTTCAATGCTATTATTGTATGCATGAAATTTTTGTGTGTAAAATTTATACTATACTGCTCATTCCTCGAATATATTCCTAATATATATATATATATATATATATATATATATATATATATATATATATATATATATACATATATATATATATATATATACATATATATACATATATACATATATATACATATATATACATATATATATATATATATATATATATATATATATATATATATATATATATATGTATATATATATATATATATATATATATATATATGTCTATATATATATATATGTCTATATATATATATGTATATATATATATATATCTATATGTCTATATATATATATATATGTCTATATATATATATATAGATATGTATATATATATATATATATATATATATATATAGATATATATATACATATCTATATATATATATATACATATCTATATATATATATATATATACATACATACATATATATGTATATATATATATATGTATGTATGTATTCTTTGAAGCAATTTGATGCCCAAATCTGTGTTATTTGCAGCCAAGTGTGTTATTTTATTTTTTTGTTATAAATTTTTGTAGCTTCTCCTTTTTCCCCTGTTTTGCATCATTTAAATCTGCTGCATTATATTTTCTATTGTTGTCTGAAGATTCTGTAGTTTCTGTAGATTCTGTAGTTTCCATAGATCCTCACATTCCCTTCATTTGGTATCAGAGCTAGGCTAAACCCTGCTTCTATTCTTTTTCTGGGTTTTTGTTTTGGCAGCCATTAATGGCTTCTACATCTGGCGCATCGCTGGTTAGTGTGCAAACTCGATTTTCACAGGAAAGAACTATGAGTATTGGTCTTTGACCATGAAAGCTTTGTTTCAGTCTCAAGACATTTGGGAAATGGTTGAAAATGGTTACCAGGAACTAGTAGACCAGGTAGCATACAATGCTCTTACACAAGCTCAAAAGGACATCTTGAAGGAATAGAGGAAGAAGGATGGGAAAGCATTTTTTATATCCATCAAGCAATGCATGAGAGCATACTCCCAAGAGTTGTAGCAGCAAAGCAAGCCAAGGAAGCATGGGACACACTCCAGATTGCATATCAAGGTATGGACAAGGTTAAAACTGCTAAATTACAGCTCCTTAGAAGAGAATTTGAAAATTTATCAATGAGAAACTCAGATTCAATAGAGTCTTTCTTTACTCATGTTGTTGGTCTGATAAATCAAATCAAGTCCCATGGAGAGGTCATAGAGGATAGGAAGGTTGTTGAGAAGGTACTTAGAATTCTCCCTACTAAATTTGATCCCGTAGTTGTGGCTCTAGAGGAAACCAAAGATTTGAGTCAGTTTAGTGTTGATGAACTACATGCCTCTCTTATCAATCATGAATATAGACTGAATAGATCAAATAGTTCAGTTGAAAATGCATTTTCATCTCAGATTTCTATAAATCATGGAAGAGGAAGGAGGAGTTTCAGTCCTAGAGGTAGAGGGAGAAGTTCTCCTAGAAGTGGACGTAGTAGCAATCATGCAAATGTTGGTGGTAGAGGTCAAAATCAGAATTTCAGTCACCCAAGTGGCCAAAGATTTGACAAATCACACATTCAATGTCACTATTGTAAGAAGTTTGGGCATTATGCTCATGAATGCAAGAAAAAACAATATGATTAGTAGAAGCAAGGTCAAAATCAGTCAAGTAGCACTCCCTCAGCAAAGCATGTTCATTGCATGCACGAAGATTGTTGAAGAAATCCCTACAAACTCTCCAGTTGAGTGCAATGTTGTTCAAGAAAGCCCATGTGACATGATATTTAGATTCAAGCTACAAAGTAATCACATGACAGGTAATAAATATTTGTTTTCTAGCTTGGAAGAATTAGTTCAAACTGATGTTACACTTGGTAACAACAACAAAGTCACTATTTTGGGTAAAGGTATGGTTAATATTCTAACCAAAAAGGGGGAGCCAAAATTTATGCCTGATGTATATTATATTGCTGGTCTAAAACACAACTTGATGAGCATTGGATAGCTGATACAAAAGGGCTATAGAGCGTACATGGAAAGCAATGAGTGTGTTATTTTGGAAAAGTTTCCAAGCAATATGCTTATTGCCAAGTTACAAATGACTACAAATTGCATGTTTCCATTAAAAATAAGGTTGGCTATGAAAGGAAAAATAGCTCAAGTTGTTCATGAGACACATACTGTAAATTCTGGAGTAGCTTTTAAGGTAGAAGATACAAAATCAGCAGTAGCCAAAGATAGCTACGGAAAAGTTCAAAACAACTACGGAAATGTTCAAAACAGCCACAAAAAGGTTCAAGACAGCTACGGAAATGTCCAAGATAGCTACGGAAATGGCCAGAACAGCTCCAAAGAGGAAAATGATGTTTCTGTAGAAACTCAAGCAA